>CANTAL010000166.1:532500-718487 GCA_947650365.1 Chamaelirium japonicum
TAGTTATAACTTATAACCCTAGCTTCAGCTTTGTGACGACCCGAGTTCCTCCCCAAAAGGTACCTACTGAGGAGGCGAGTAATCGGGTATATTAAGGCATGACCATCTCAACACAATTATTCTAGTGGCATGACCATCTCAACACAATTATTTGGTATGAGTTTGAGTAAAGGCTTCTCACTTCTACTTTGGTGTTTTACTACAGGTGCTATATACTGATGAAGGGCTTAATGGATCTTGGCATAGTGGTGTAGTCATTGACTTTGGACAAAGCTCTCGCATTATTGAGTACATTGATCTCTTGAGTGACCATCAATGAGGGACGTCGTGGACACTCTCGACAGAATACTAATGTGAGCTAGAAATATTCACAAGGAATTTTGAATGCTCGAGGGTGTCGTTCGTCTTTCCGTTCGGATGTTCTAATTGGGCGCAAACTTCACAATGCCTTCAAGCTTCGACTTAGTGATGGTTGTCCTACTACCCCGTCGAAAGAGGTTAATAGTGATTAAAGCCTAGTGATGTAACATGAATTAACACTAAGGGTTTTCCCTACACTGTAATGCTACTGTCATTTTCTGTGCAGTTTCACGTTGCTTGTGTTTGTTTGACTGTTGGGTTTTGAATGGAGGCAAGCTTTTGTTTTGCTCTTTCTCTATCAGTTGGTTTCTAATCCCTCACCTCTCCATATTTGCGGAAACCTCCCTCGTGTACATCGTTGCAGAACTACATGTACGCACTTTCCACTGATGTGTGTACAAAATCTGTGTATATGAAGTGTTGAAACTGTGTACATGACGGAGGTTTCTGAAGTATTGAGATCCGATGGAGGTTCGGTACTTAGCCTACTAGTTAGGGATAAATTTGCAAAAAAAAAAGAAAAAACTGTATTAAGTTGTGCTTCAAATAGTAGCCTGTGAAATTAGTGTTTCTTATATAGTGTTAGGTCTCTTGGTAAAAATCCGTGGCAATGTGAACTGTGAACTATAGATGTCTATCTACCATGGCAAGTAGTGATTCCATAGGTGGTGGGACTGATGCGTCGATCTACAGCTTGGTTGTTGGGTGGTGTGCCAGCTAATCCAATCTTAAAGCCATAGACACTTGTGATGATTGGGCCCCTTTGCCTTCTTTTTGCCTCAGCTTAGCCCTAATACATGATTCAAGGACAAGGGGGATGTGTAAGGCTACAGTGGGTCCTGGTGCTTTATTTCTGCTGTGAAACCAGTAGAGGTCCCTGGTTCGTTTTGACAAGCTTGTCTGGGTCCTGGTGCAGTGGAGGCTTGGTGCGTATTTATGTCGTCCAGATTGTATTCTTGTCTGGTACTGAGCTTCTTCTGGGCTCCCACTATTATTAGGAGTTACTGTGCAATTGGAGAAGATTTATTTTTTTCGTCACAGCAGTCTTGCACACAGGGCAAGCATTCTTCTGAAGTAGCCACTCCTTGATGCAGTAGATATGATAGCTATGACCACAAACATAACCCCAAATTGCATATACCATTAGAGTCGACCAAACCTCAAACATAACCCCAATTGCATCAAGATTACATGGAAGAGAAATATTGAGTGTGTTCCCTCGGATATCCCAACCTTTACATCAGATTTTCAATAACTTGCATAATCACGCTGCGAGGACTATGATCACGATGAGCAGGACAACCCCAAAAATCGCCAAAAGCAAGCATGTCTGCAAAGAAAACCAATAAGGGCCAGATGATAAAATCATACAAGACTATTATAACAGAACAAGAATATGGAACATGGATCAACCATACCAAAGATGAATTTTTTGCATGAAAAGCAATTCAAATCACTCCAAATTGTCAATTTAAAACTGCAAACCAATATAATTTTTTCTTTGTATATTTTCATCAAAAAAAAATACTTGCTACAATAAAAATGCAGGTCATGATTGTGAGAAGACATATACCATCAAATACTTGAAAATACAGATTGATCATCACATGCAACAGCAGCAGCAGCCGCCTCCTGAAAAGTGTACCTCATGAATAACTAAAAGTGTTCAAAGAGTAGGAAGTTATACATTAAAATTCAATAGGATCATACCTTGGCTTTGATACACCCGGTTTTGTAATGACCCTTTTCCCCACAAAACCCACATGTTCGTGACTTCTTACGACTTTCCTCTTGTGACTCCTCTAATCCACTTCTTATTCTGGTAGCTATTCTCGGTCGCCCTTTAGTTTTGACGGGTCCCGTCGGATCACGAATTGTAATATCAGAAAATATATCTTTGTTTTGGGAGATAGGTGTTGCCGAAGAACCAACTTGGCTAGCAAGTACTTGGGATAATGCATCAAACTCAACTGTCTGAGTTGTTTTTTTCCGGTTATCAACTTCTGCCAACGTCTTTGACAAGATTGTGTCAAATTCCTCAGCGAATGTAGATGACTTGTATGCTTCTTCTAAAGCCTTATTGCATTTATATCGAATGCTCCAATAAAGATCGCGATCCACTTCGGTAGGTGCATTGTCACGTAGGCCAACCGAAACACATCGATGTCGTGCATCTATAGTCCATCGCTTCAGAATATATCTATCCGGAATCTCTGACACATGTTTCTTCCATAAAATATTTAGTGCGTGCCTACATAGTAATCCGACGAACTCAAATTGTTTGCATTCACAAGAAACCACTACCCCATCAAAATTATCATACATGACAGTTTTCCATTTGCTTTGGTCCGATTGCGGGCGTCCAACAATGAACTTAGTTAAGGTGCCCTCCTTATGCACCTTGTCAGCCCAATAACCGAAGGCATCTTTCAACTCTTGCTTGAATATGACAAATAAGGCTTTGGTGTAGCATCTTGCAGCTTGCTCCTCAGCTTTCCACCCCAAAGTTAGAACGGGTTTTGAGTTCATGGTATTGAAATCTTCATCTTCCTCAGCAGAACGACGACTTGCTAATGCCTTATCGTACTGGACGACAAATTCGTGCAATGCTGTGTTTGCATTAACAAATGTATCGAAGAATGAATTTATACTTTCAGCCCTTTGACTCGTTCTCGTGCCAGCAAGAAATGTATCCTTTAGATAACAAGGGATCCAACTTTCTCGTTTCCCCCATAACTTTGGCAGCCAACTTTTCTCTGCCAATTTATACCTTGTCATCAACTCTTTCCAACATTCCTCTGCTTCAAGTATAGTGTTACTACCCCGCAATCTGTTAAAGTATATTTCAAACTCTATACCGTGTATAGTTTTTAAATGCACTATATGCTCACCAATATTCCTGTCAAGATGCCAATCACAATATCGATGTCGAGTATTTGGAAAAACTTTAGTGATTGCATTTCCAATAGCTGCATCCTGATCGGTAATGATAGCTCCCGGTGCTTTACCATGCATACATGTAAGCCATTGATGAAACAACCAAACAAAGATTTCCTCTGTCTCATCGGCTAGTAATGCGCAACCGAACAAACTTGACTGCCGATGGTGATTGATACCAGTGAAAGAAGCAAATGGTAAACAGAAGCTATTAGTACGATATGTGACATCGAATATAATAACGTCACTAAACTTAGAATATGATTCTCGTGATCTCCCATCTGCCCAGAATACACTTCTTAAAGTTAAATCTTCGGCCACTTCAAAAGAAAAGTAAAAATCTGAATCATTGGCTTTTTTCTCTTAAAAGTGTTTAATAACTTTAGCACAATTTTGACCGATATTGTTTTTTCTTTCAATTCTCAAGTAATCATGAACTTGTTGTGGAGTTACAATGTCATTCTGGCTTGATTCCAATATATTGACAACCTTTGCAATTTCTGAATTTGTTATTCCTTCACTATGAAGCTGCGTAATTAAATTCTTGACTCGTGGCTGTCGATGAACATTCTTGTGTGAACGATGCTTTGATGTCTTTGTTGGACTAGTCAGCTCATGATTGTCATGTTGCTCAACAAACATGGTAACTCTCTAAGTGTCAGAATTAGTAAGAATAATCTTCATCCTTGCATTACATCCTACCCGTAGTTGACGATTATGAACTATTTCTTTGTCTGCCTCTCTTTTGTTATTCTTCAGTGTAATCTGACCCTCTTTGTTACAAACAAATTTTCTAGATATGACTTTGTTTTTATCTGTCCTGGACTTATTAGTCGACGACCATCTTACACCAAATCCTGTCTTCAAAGTATACCGATTATAGAAGTCATATGCAGCTTTCTGAATAACAAACTCCATTCCTATCTGTGGTGTAATAGAATCATCTCTTTCATCATCTTCCAAATTATATATATCATGATATTCGGGGTTGTCCTAAAAATAAAAAGATCAAGAATATAGTGAGACATTACATCATGTAGTACGAACTAAGTTTTCAATACATTTCAACCAAGAATCAAGAATCGTTTATGTTTGAATAATTAAAATATATATCATGATATAAAGCCAATCATAATTACCTGGTTTATGATTTCAGGGCAGTGAGAAAAGCCTGTTTCGTAATTCAAATCTCCATCAGAATATCCAGTTTTGTGAAGTAAAGGATCATGTTGATTGTTAATAACCATTGTCCTCCCTGAAACCAATTGTATACTGTGTTTTGTAAAAATAACTTACAGACATCAACATTAAAAAAAAAAAACGTACTAATCTGCAATGATCAGAGAGAAAAAGAGAGAGGGAGAGAGAGAAAATTAAAACGTGCATGGCTAGATTTAGACTTCTGTCTTCTTTTTAGCATATACCCATCTCTGGATAGAGGGTTAGGGGTCTCTGGATAGAGGGTTAGGTAGACCCCAACTTGTGTATTAATTTGTGGGAGATAAAGGCCAAGCCCATTTGGCATGCCCAAAAACTTTGGGCCAACCTGGCGGATCAAAATGCCGCCTTCATATCCTCTCGCATGTGAAGAGAACAATCACAGGGTTGCCCCATGCATTAAAACGGTTTCTTGGAAGGGTTTCATAAAGAAACCCATCTTTATCCAGAAGGTGTTTGCTATTGGTTTGTGCAACTATAAGAGCTTATGAGGTTGTAATCATCTCAAGAGAGTTGCAGGTTTCAGGCTATATCCCTGTGAGGAATGTACCTTCTCTTTTTATATCGTGGACAATGATCTCTTTGGTTGACCCCATCAGAGGGTGTGAGATAACCATCTCTACCCATAGGTGTCTCGTGGTAACGCACCACTTAATCACTTGTTTTCTTCATTATTAATTTTTTATCAATTTGTGTGGCTTGTTTTCGTCACACCTGAAAGCCGTTCCATTTACTTCCTCATTGTCCTGAAGCTCTAATCAAGGAGCTGAGACCCATTCCTCATAGAACAATGGAATCAACGCTTTGACAATGGAATCAACGCTTTGGGATTTCAAGACGGAAGCCTCTTGATTTTTTTCCGATGCGAAGGCTCATTTGCTGAATGGATATACGACTTCTAGTGTATTTGGGATTTTAAAACAAAATACTGGCATTCATCTTTTCTATGGGGATTATACTGTGGTAACTTGTGGATTTATACTTCCTTATTTTTTGAACCAGTTATAAAGAAGATCAAGCCACGGTCGATTCCCTCATTTGAATCGCTAGGGACTGCCTCTAGATATGCAGTTTTGGATGAAGCCAGGGTCGATTCCCAACTTGCTGATCCTTCTCATGTGTGTGTCAGTGTGTCAGATTTGAGCAAACTCATACGAAAACATATCCCCGCATGCATACACTACAATACAAAACATGTGCCATGAAAATTTAATCCTTGTAAAATATTTTACCTGATTAATTATATTGTGGATTCCTGCTCCACTAGCGCGGAGGACCGACTGCGCTGAACGGTGATCGGGAGGATTGAGCTTAGGGTACTGATCAAGGGGTCTTGCTGGTATTCATCAAGAGCTGCACATGTATCACCAGCAAACCTATAGGAAGCATGTAGTTCTCTTTCAGTAAGGGGGCACTACAAACAAGCAACTTTCAAGCCATGTCTTACTTGTGTGAGGGTGAGGGGGGCGCCACCCGCCGGAGCCGTCGGGGATGAGGACGCGGGCTCGGGAGTTGAGGATGCGGGCGGAGAGAGCGGGCAGAGAGATCGTGCGGAGCCCGGGTCAGGGGTTGAGGACGCGGGCGGAGCCGAGCCGTCGGGGATGAGGACGCAGCCCCGTCTATGGGAGATCGCGGCGCTGTCTATGGGAGATCGCAGCGCTGGACATCAACGGGTGGGGACGCGGGGCGGAGGCGAGGACGCGGGGCGGAGGCGATCTCTGCCGGGGATGAGGACGCGGGGCTCGCGGTTTGCAGACGCGGGGCGGAGGCGGTCTCTTGCCGGTGGAGGTTGAGCGCGAGGGTGAGGACGCAGCCCCGATGATCTACTGTAGCCGGCGAGGACGCGGGGCGGAGGCGATCTCTGTCGGGGATGAGGACGCGGGGCTCGCGGGTTGCAGACGCGGGGCGGAGGCGGTCTCTTGCCGGTGGAGGTTGAGCGCGAGGGTGAGGACGCAGCCCCGGCGATCTACTGTAGCCGGCGAGGACGCGGGGCGGAGGCGATCTCTGTCGGGGATGAGGACGCGGGGCTCGCGGGTTGCAGACGCGGGGTGGGAGGCGATCTCTTTCCGGTGGAGGGTGAGGACGCAGGGCGGAGGCGATCGCCCTATTTTTTTGCACGCGGGCGGAGCGCGCCGGAGCCGTCGGGGAGGGTTGAGCACGCGGGCGAAGCTTCTCTCTCTCTCTCTGCTATCTGCTGCCGATCTCTCTCTCTCTGCGATTTAATACAGGCCCGCGTCTCTCTCTCTTTCTCTCTGCAATCTAATACAGGCCGCTGATCCGACGGTTCAAACGATGCCACATCGCTGACAGCCTAAACTGAAATAGGGCTGTCAACCTATATCCCGTTTTCTCATATATATATATATATATATATATATATATATATATATATATATATATATATATAGGGAAGTGCTAGAATGCGGCATGCGGTGCGTGCGGCATCGCACCACAGCCGTGTGATGCACGCGCTGCGTGCATGCGATGCACGCAGCTGTGCATCACACGGCTGCGGTGCGATGCCGCACGCACCGCATGCCGCATTATAGCAGCCCCCTATATATATATATATATATATATATATATATATATATATATATATATATATATATATATATATATATATATATATATATATATATATATATATATATATATATATATATATATATATATATATATATATATATATATATATATATATATATATATATATATATATATATATATATATATATATATATATATATATATATATATGGGGACGGGGAGCCTGGACCTCAGGTGCAGCGTGAACGCTGCACCTGAGCCCGGATGCATGACACATGTAACACCCGGCCGAAATCCCGACCGCATACAGCCCCCTCCGCAACCAATTGTTCGGGCCAAATATCAGCTGTCTGATCGAACGAATCGAACGGATGGCATTCGCCTAAGCCTCGCTGTTACTGTGGCGGCCACAGTAACAGCCCGGGTGAATCCCGTCCGTTCGATTTAGTCGATCGGGCGGTTGAAAAAAAATTCGCGATTACTGTAGCGGCTACAGTAATCATGAGAATGATTTCAACCGTACGATCGATTGAATCGGGCGGTTGAAAAAAAATTCACGATTACTGTAGCCGCTACAGTAATCGCGAGAATCCTTTCAGCCGTCCGATCGACTGAATCGAACGGACGGGATTCACCCGGGCTGTTACTGTGGCCGCCACAGTAACAACGAGGCTCAGGCGAATGCCATCCGTTCGATTCGATCGATCGGACGGCTGATATTTGGCCCGAACAATTGGTCGCGGAGGGGGTTGTATGCGATCGGGATTTCGGCCGGGTGTTACACGTGTCATGCATCCGGGCTCAGGTGCAGCGTTCATGCTGCACCTGAGGTCCAGGCTCCCCGTCCCCTATATATATATATATATATATATATATATATATATATATATATATATATATATATATATGGACTGGGATCCGTTGACAACCCAAAATGGGAGGTAAATTTACCTCCCATTTTAAACTTGATTCAATTGGTGGATAGATGTTTCCGAATTTGCTGATTTTTTGTGAGGATGATCAACATGGCAAGTTGATCATCCTCACAAAAAATCAGCAAATTCGGAAACTTATAAGGGCGTCAAATGTGTTATTCAAATTAACGGTTTAAATAGACGGTTCAGAAATGTTTGATTCAATCGGTGCCCTTAGAAGTTTCAGATTTTGTTGATTTTTTGTGAGGATGATCAACTTGCCATAGTGATCATCCTCACAAAAAATCAACAAAATCTGAAACTTCTAAGGGCGCCGATTGAATCAAACGTTTCTGAACCGTCTATTTGAACAGTTAATTTGAATAACATATTTGACGCCCTTATAAGTTTCAGAATTTGCTGATTTTTTGTGAGGATGATCAACGTGCCATGTTGATCATCCTCACAAAAAATCAGCAAATTCGGAAACCTCTAACCAACGATTATGGCGAGTTGTAAGTGGGAGGTAAATTTACCTCCCATTTTGGGTTGTCAACGGATCCCACCCCTATATATATATATATATATATATATATATATATATATATATATATATATATATATATATATATATAGAGAGAGAGAGAGAGAGAGAGAGAGAGAGAGAGAGTAGTGATACATTGCGGCGGGTAATATGCGGGCTTAACGTGCGGCACCCCCTTCGGGGGTATTTTCGAGATTTTTTTTTTTGGGATTGATCACCCACCCTTGGATTGGACACACAAAAAATTTCAGCCTGATCCAAGACCTATAGGCCGTCCAAATGTGTTGATCAAAATGGCGAAAAAATTGAACGACCGATAAAAGATCAACACATTTGGACGGCCTACAAGTCATGGATCGGGCTGAAATTTTTTGTGTGTCCAATCCAAGGGTGGGTGATCAATCCCCAAAAAAAAAAAACCCAAAAATACCCCCGAAGGGGGTCGCCGCACGTTAAGCCCGCATGTTACCCGCCGCAATGTATCACTACTATATATATATATATATATATATATATATATATATATATATATATATATATATATATATATATATATATATATATATATATATATATATATATATATATATATATATATATATATATATATATATATATATATATAGGGAAGTGCTAGAATGCGGCATGCGGTGCGTGCGGCATCGCACCGCAGCCGTCTGATGCACTGCTGCATGCATCGCATGCACGCAGCGCGTGCATCAGACGGCTGCGATGCGATGCCGCACGTACCGCATGCCGCATTTTAGCATACCCCTATATATATATATATATATATATATATATATATATATATATATATATATATATATATATATATATATATATATATATATGAGGGCTGGGTTCCTATGACATGTCATAGGGAGTACCCTATGACATATGGTGAATTAGTAATGCTAGAATGTTTAGAATGTGCTGAATTTTTTTGAGAGTGATCATCTTACCTTAGATAGAATGTCCATAAAAAATCAAAGCATTCTAAAACTTTTTGGGGCATCAAATGCTAGAAGCTTTATCGGCCATCCATTTTAACCGTTAAATTGAAAATCATATTTGATGCCTCTAGAAGTTTTAGAATGAGGCGATTTTTTGCGGGGGTCCTATCTAAGATAGGGTGATCATCCTCATAAAAATTCAGAACATTCTAAATATTCTGGGGTTACTAACTCACCATATGTCATAGGGTACTCCTTATGACATGTCATAGGAACTCATTTCCCTATATATATAGAGTAGTGATACATTGCAGCGGGTAATATACGGGCTTAACGTGCGACGACCCCCTTCGGGGGTATTTTCGGAATTTTTTTTTCTTGGGTTTGATCACCCACCTTTGGATTGGACACACAAAAAATTTCAGCCCGATCCAAGACCTATAGGCCGTCCAAATGTGTTGATCAAAATGGCGAAAAAATTGAACGACCGATAAAAGATCAACACATTTGGACGGCCTACAAGTTATGGATCGGGCTGAAATTTTTTGTGTGTCCAATCCAAGGGTGGTGATCAATCCCCAAAAAAAAAAATCCCAAAAATACCCCCGAAGGGGGTCGCCGCACATTAAGCCCGCATGTTACCCGCCGCAATGTATCACTACTATATATATATATATATATATATATATATATTGGGAGAGATACTCTTACTCATGGCCTTTTACTCATATAGTTACCTATGATCCGGGCCGTCCATTAGATCCCAATGTACGCTTCAGATTAGATAGAGAGTTAAAGCAATGGTGTCCGCATTAAATGCCCGTATTAAAAGTCCATATTAAAAGCCCGCATTAAATGCGGATACTATTGCTTTAACTCCCCATCTAATCCGAACCATACGTCGGGATCTAATGGACGGCCCTGATCATAGGTAACCATATGAGTAAGAGGCCATGAGTAAGAATATGGTCCTCCCGACCACCTAACACGCTAGTCCTCCCTTCAATTTAGGTGCCACATGGTACTTTTTAACCATATTTCTTTTTATGGATGGTCAATCCATTCTACTTAGATCAAGATTTTAAAAAAAAATTCTAAAAAAAAAAATTTAAAACAACTCGATCAACGGTCGACAAATTTAACGGTAAACTATAGCGTGCAAATAGCCCTTGCTATGGTTAATTTTAAAATACCACTTGGCATATTTTTTTTTCAAATTTTTTTTCACGATCATTGTTAGGAGGGATGTACCCACCTTGACCAACCCCTAACCCCGGTTAAAAAGTGCCATGTGGCACCCAAATTGAAGGGAGGACTAACGTGTTGGGTGGTCGGGAGGACCATATTCCCTATTATATATATATATATATATATATATATATATATATATATATATATATATATATATATATATATATATATATATATATATATATATATAGAGGAAACGGGAAATGAGCTGCCAGCTTATTTCGAAAAAATGGGCAGCCACGCATTTGATGCCCTTAGGAGTCTTAGAATGTGCTGATTTTTTGTGAGCATAAGTATCATATCTTGGATAGAACACCCACAAAAAATCAGCACATTCTAAAACTCCTAGGGGCATCAAATGTTAGAAGTTTTATTGAGTGTTCGTTGTCACCGTTAATATGAAATATTACATTTGAAGCACCTAAAAGTTTTAGAATTTGCTAATTTTTTGTGGGTGTTCTATCTAAAACAAGATGCTTATGCTCACAAAAAATCAGCACATTCTAAGACTCCTAGGGGCATCAAATGGGTGGCTGCTCATTTCGTCGAAATAGGCCGCCAGCCTATACCCTGTATCCTCTCTCTCTCTATATATATATATATATGATATTTCTAGAACTGGTTCTCGATAAGCTAAAACTGGTCTTGTACAAAACTAGTTCTTGGTATTCCAAAATTAAAACCTAAAATTTCAAAACCAATGCCAAACGTATCCTTAGTAGTTGACAAAAGGATTACCAAGCTACCATCGAAAACTATTGGGACGGATTTGGAATAAAAAACCTTAAGAGGGGGGAGGGGTGTAAACTGATTTTGGGCTAAGCCATTGCAAACTGTTGTGCTATCATTGAAAAATATATGTCCATTTTGTTCCCTTGCTTACTAACCTGTCTTACTGATGTATAAGAGTGATGCTTGGCACAGGTGATAACTAGGGAGGTGGGAATGACGGCGGAAATCCTCGAGAGGATGGAAATTGAGAGCAATGACTACCTGGGATTGAGTGCAAATAACCGCCATGATCCGAGGCCGTCGGGGAGACCCTGAGCTCAGCTCCCGTATCTATCTTCCCGGCATGCAAGAGAAGTCAAAGCGCAGTGCTCCTAGTGTACTGTGGTTCTTGCAAAGTAGGCTATGTATATGTGTGTAGCATGTAACAAAGGGTCTTTGTGTTGATATATTCACTTGGTTGGCTGTAGTTTCAATTTCAACATAGTTTTTTTTCTTTTGAGAAATCCCTCTTTGTGTATGGGGGGGGGGGGGGGGGGGGGAAGGGGTTTCGGCCTTGACTCATACAAGTTTATAAGAAGTAGAATATACAAACTATGCCTAAAAGGCACCAAAACTACTACACTGTTGTTGGAACTACAATTGCACGAGTAGCAAAGGTTGGGAGCGCCTCTCCTCCCTTTCCTCCTCTGGTTTTAGGGTTTCTGATTACCCCCTTTTGGCCTCTTCGGTCGTCATGGGCGGTGCCAGCGAGGCCAGAGGCTCCGTTCAGGTTGATTTTTGGGGGCGGATCTAGCCTCTGGTCTTCTCCCCTGTACATAGGGGCTTTCCCAAACAACCCGATGAGTTTTGTGTTCGGATTCAAGGCGGTGTGGCTCCTCTCCTGCTCGGATCGACACCGGCTGCTCTCGGATCGTTGGGATCCGGCCAGTTTGCAACTCGGATGGTGGTTCTGGACCCGGTCGGAGTCTCGTGGTTTTCAGGCCTCTCATCTGCTCAGTGTGGATTCCTGATGGTTTTTGAGGTAGCGATGATCGGGTTTCGAGGCAGATCGGAGCGGTGTGGCTTCTTCTTCAACGTCGGTGCTAATGGTGGAGGTGGATCCGGTTGTTGATCCATATTTTGGGTTTTTTTTTTGTTGTATTAGGAGCGTATGTTTGCTCATTTTTGTGTTTGAATCTCACCGTCGGAATCCGGCGGCTGGTGCGTACCGGAGTGGCAGTATGTGGTTGTCCCGTCAGTTGGCGGCTGTGTTGATCCTGCAGGGGTGGTAGGTTATGTGTGTTTCCACCAGATGACGAATTGTTCCTGTCGTTGGGCGGACTATCCTTTGCTGCGCCGGCATGTGGCGCCTCTTGGGGGGTCATTTTGTGACCTCCCCCTTCAATGAATAAGAAAAAAAAATTGCACGAGTTCCAACTTCAATGTGATTCAAACTGCATTTATTTGGTTTGCTAAAATTTCAAAAAGGCTGAGTTCCAAAATCGTTTGTTTGGATCAATGGAATTGTAGTGGTGGCCGCTTGCAGCATGCAATGGTTGGTGTCATTACTACGGTGTGCGATGGTTAATGGCGGCGGCCGGCATGAGGGTACATGGGTTGGTGGATGGTACGGATGATAGTGATCGGTGGCAAAAAGTTCTAGCCGAAGAAGTAGTATCCTAGTAGCCATCATGGGTCCTACTTTAGGAATGTTTACTAGATTAGAGCATCTCCAACAGTCTCCTAATTAGAAGCTCCTAAAAGGATAGTTTTATGGAGCTCCTAGTGCAACATAGAATAGGCAGAAGTATAGCCTATTTTTGCTCTAGCAGTCTCTTAAGGGGTACCAAAAAGGTAGGCTTGGCTTTTATCTTTTATTCAAATGACATGATTATACTATAATTTTAATACATAGTTAATAGAGGTTAAAATATCTAAAAAATAATAATAACTATTTAATAATTATGAAAACAAATTTAATTTTTTTTTTCTAATTTTAATTGTTATATATATATATATATATATATATATATATATATATATATATATATATATATATATACATTCTAATTCATTCGTAAGAATGTATCCATTCTAATTCATTCGTACGATCCATTCTAATTCATTCGCACGATCCATTCTAATTCATTCGTAAGATTCATTCTAATTCATTCGCATGATCTATTCTAATTCATTCGTATAAGCTATCTAATTCATTCGTATGAATGTATCCATTCTAATTCATTCGTACGATCCATTCTAATTCATTCATACGATCCATTCTAATTCATTCGTACGAATTAGATGGATCGTACAAATGAATTAGAATAGCTCGTATGAATGAATTATAATAGATCATGTGAATGAATTAGAATGGATCGTATGAATGAATTAGAATGGATCATGTGAATAAATTAGAATGGATACATTCGTATGAATGAATTAAAATAACTCGTACGAATGAATTAGAATAGATCATGTGAATGAATTAGAATAGCTCGTACGAATGAATTAGAAAAGATCGTGCAAATGAATTAGAATGCACGATCCATTCTAATTCATTCGCACGATCTATTCTAATTCAGTTGTACGATCCATTCTAATTCATTCGCACGATCCATTATAATTCATTCGTACGATCCATTCCAATTCATTTGCACGATCTATTCTAATTAGAATAGCTTGTACGAATGAATTAGAATAGATCATGCGAATGAATTAGAATGGATCGTACAAATGAATTTGAATGGATCGTGCGAATGAATTTGAATGGATCGTACGAATGAACTAGAATGGATACATTCGTATAAATGAATTAGAATAGCTCGTATGAATGAATTAGAATAGATCGTGCGAATGAATTAGAATGGATCGTACGAATGAATTAGAATGGATGGTGCGAAAGAATTAGAATGGATCGTACGAATAAATTAGAATGGATACATTTGTACGAATGAATTAGAAAAGCTTGTACGAATGAATTAGAATAGATCGTGCGAATGAATTTGAATGGATCGGGCGAATGAATTAGAATGGATCGTACGAATGAATTAGAATGGATACATTCGTACGAATGAATTAAAATAGCTCGTACGAATGAATTAGAATAAATCGTGTGAATGAATTATAATGGATCGTACGAATGAATAAGAATGGATCGTGGTACGAATGAATTAAAATGGATCGTGTGAATGAATTAGAATGGATCGTACGAATGAATTAGAATGGATATATTCGAACAAATGAATTAGAATAGCTCGTACAAATAAAATAGAATAGATCATGTGAATGAATTAGAATGGATCGTACGAATGAATTAGTATGGATCGTGCGAATGAATTAGAATGGATCGTATGAATGAACTAGAATGGATACATTCGTACCAATAAATTACAATAGCTCGTACGAATGAATTAGAATAGATAGTACGAATGAATTAGAATGGACCGCACGAATGAATTAGAATGGATCGTGCGAATGAATTAAAATGGATCGTACGAATGAATTAGAATGGATCGTACAAATGAATTAGAATGGATCGTGCGAATGAATTAGAATGGATCATGTAAATGAATTAGAATGGATCGTATGAATGAATTAGAATGGATCGTACAAATGAATTTGAATGGATCGTGCGAATGAATTAGAATGGATCGTACGAATAAATTAGAATGGATACATTCCTACGAATGAATTATAAAAGATCGTACGAATGAATTAGAATGGATCGTACGAATGAATTAGAATAGATCGTGCGAATCAATTAGAATAGATCGTACGAATGAATTAGAATGGATACATTCGTACGAATGAATTAGAATAGCTTGTACGAATGAATAAGAATGGATCGTACGAATGAATTAGAATGGATCATGCAAATGAATTAGAATGGATCGTATGAATGAATTAGAATGGATACATTCGTACGAATAAATTAGAATAGATCGTTTGAATGAATTTGAATGTATCGTATGAATTAATTAGAATGGATCGTGCAAATGAATTAGAATGGATATATTCGTACCAATGAATTAGAATAGATCGTGCGAATGAATTAGAATGGATTAGAATAGATCGTACGAATGAATTAGAATAGATCGTACGAATGAATTAAAATGAATACACTCGTACGAATGAATTAGAATAGCTCATATGAATCAATTAGAATAGATCGTGCGAATGAATTAGAATGGATCGTATGAATGAATTAGAATGGATCATGCGAATGAATTTGAAAGGTTCGTACGAATAAATTAGAATGAATATATTCGTATGAATGAATTAAAATAGATCGTACGAATAAATTAGAGTTGATCGTGCGAATGAATTAGAATTGATTGTATGAATGAATTAGAATAAATCGTGCAAAAATTAAAATGGATCGTACGAATGAATTAGAGTGGATCGTGCGATTGAATTAGAATAGATCGTACGAATGAATAAGAATGGATCGTATGAATGAATTAGAATAGATCGTGCGAATGAATTAGAATGGATCGTACAAATGAATTAGAATGGATCGTATGAATGAATTAGAATGGATACATTCGTACGATTGAATTAGAAAAGCTCGTACGAATGAATTAGAATAGATTGTACGAATGAATTAGAATAGATTGTGTGAATGAATTAGAATGGATCGTACGAATGAATTAGAATGGATCATACGAATGAATTAGAATGGATACATTCATACGAATGAATTAGAATAGCTCGTACGAATGAACTAAAATAGATCGTGCGAATGAATTAGAATGGATCGTATGAATGAATTAGAATGGATCGTGCGAATGAATTAGAATGGTTCATGCGAATGAATTAGAATTGATCGTGTGAAAGAATTAGAATGGATCGTAGAATGAATTAGAATTGATACATTCATACGAATGAATTAGAAAAGCTCGTACGAATGAACTAGAATGGATCATACAAATGAATTAGAATACGAATGTATCCATTCGTACGATCTATTCTAATTCATTCGCACGATCTATTATAATTCATTCGCACGATCCATTCTAATTCATTCATACGAGTTATTCTAATTCATTCGTACGAATGTATCTATTCTAATTCATTCGTACGATCCATTCTAATTCATTCGTACGATCCATTCTAATTCATTCGCATGATCTATTCTAATTCATTCGTACGAGTTATTCTAATTCATTCATACGAATGTATACATTCTAATTCATTCGTACGATCCATTCTAATTCATTCGCACGATCCATTGTAATTTATTCGTACGTCGCATGATCCATTCTAATTAATTCGTACGATCCATTCTAATTCATTCACACGATCTATTCTAATTCATTCGTACGAGCTAGTCTAATTCATTCGTACGAATGTGTCCATTCTAATTCATTCGTACGATTCATTCTAATTCATTCGCGCGATCCATTCGAATTCATTAGTACAATCCATTCTAATTCATTCACACGATCTATTCCGTACGATCTATTCTAATTTATTTGCACGATCCTTTCTAATTCATTCGTATGATCCATTCTAATTTATTCGTATGATCCATTCTAAGATATTCGTATAAGCTTTTCTAATTCATTCGTACGAATGTATCCTTTCTAATTCATTTGTACGATCCTTTCTAATTCTTTCGCATGATCCATTCTAATTCATTTGTATGATCCATTCTAATTCATTTACAAGATCTATTCTAATTCCTTCGTACGAGGTTTTATAATTCATTCGTACGAATGTATCCATTCTAATTCATTCGTACGATCCATTCTAATTCATTCGCACGATCCATTCTAATTCATTCATACGAAGGTATCCATTCTAATTCATTCGTATGATCCATTCTAATTCATTCGCACGATCCATTCTAATTCATTCGTACGATCTATTCTAATTCATTCGCACGATCTATTCTAATTCATTAGTACGAGCTATTCTAATTCATTCATATGATCCACTCTAATTCATTTGTACGATCTATTCCAATTCATTCGCACGATCTATTCTAATTTATTCGTACAAGCTATTCTAATTCATTCGTACGAATGTATCCATTCTAATTCATTCATACGACCCATTCTAATTCATTCGCACGATCCATTCTAATTCATTCGTACGATCCATTCTAATTCATTCATATGAGCTTTTCTAATTCATTTGTACGATCTATTCAAAGTCATTCACACGATCCATTCTAATTCATTCGTACGATCCATTCTAATTCATTCGCCCGATCTATTCTAATTCATTCGTACGAGCCGATCCATTCTAATACATTCACACGATCAATTCTAATTCATTCGTATGAGCTATTCTAATTCATTCATACGAATGCATCTATTCTAATTCATTCGTACGATCCATTCTAATTCATTCGCACGATCTATTCTAATTATTTCGTATGAGCTAATCTAATTCATTCGTACGAATGTATCTATTCTAATTCATTCATACGATACATTGTAATTTACTCGCACGATCCATTCTAATTCATTCGCACGATCTATTTTAGTTCATTCGTACGAGCTATTCTATTTTATTCATACGAATGTATCAATTTTAATTCATTCGTACGATCCATTCTAATTTATTCGCACGATCCAATCTAATTCATTCGTACGATCCATTCTAATTCATTCGCACGGTCCATTCTAATTCATTTATATGATCCATTCTGATTTATTCACACGATCTATTCTAGTTCATTCGTATAAGATATTATAATTCATTCGTATGAATTTATCCATTCTAATTCATTCGTACGATCCATTCTAATTCATTCGTACGATCCATTCAAATTCATTTGTACGATCCATTCTAATTCATTCGCACGATCTATTCTAATTCATTTGTACGAGTTATTCTAATTCATTCGTATGAATGTATCAATTCTAATTCATTCGTACGATCTATTCTAATTCATTCGCACGATCCGTTCTAATACATTTGTACGATCTATTCTAATTTATTCGTACGATCTATTCTAATTCATTCGTACGAGCTATTCTAATTCATTCATACGAATATATCCATTCTAATTCATTCGTACGATCCATCCTAATTCCTTCGCACGATCCATTCTAATTCATTCATACGATCCATTCAAATCATTCGCACGAGCCATTCTAATTCATTCATACGATCCATTCTAATTCATTTGTACGATCCATTCTAATTTATTCGCACGATCCATTCTAATTCATTCGTACGATCCATTCTAATTCATTCGTACGATCCATTCTAATTCATTCGTACGAGCTATTCTAATTCATTCGTACGAATATATCCATTCTAATTCATTCGTACGATCCATTCTAATTCATTCGCACGATCCATTCTAATTCATTCGTACGATCCATTCTAATTAATTCACACGATTTATTCTAATTCATTCGTACAAGCTATTCTAATTCATTTACACGATCTATTCTAATTCATTCGTACGAGCTATTCTAATTCATTCGTACGAATATATTCATTCTAATTCATTCGCATGATCCATTCTAATTCATTCGTACGATCCATTCTAATTCATTCACACGATTAATTCTAATTCATTCGTACGAGTTATTCTAATTCATTCGTACGAATATATCCATTCTAATTCATTTGTTTGATCCATTCTAATTTATTCGCACGATCCATTCTAATTCATTCGTACGATCTATTCTAATTTATTCACACGATCTATTCTAATTCATTCGTACGAGCTATTCTAATTCATTCGTACAAATGTATCTATTCTAATTCATTCGTACAATCCATTCTAATTCATTCGCATGATCCATTCTAATTCATTCGTACGATCCATTCTAATTAATTCGCACGATCCATTCAAATTCATTCGCACGATCTATTCTAATTCATTCGTATGAGCTATTCTAATTCATTTATATGAATGTATCCATTCTAATTAATTCTTATGATCCATTCTAATTCATTCGCACGATCCATTCTAAATCATTCGTACGAGCTATTCTAATTCATTCGCACGATCCATTCAAATTCATTTGTACGATCCATTCTAATTCATTCGCACGATCCATTCTAATTCATTCGTACGATCCATTCTAATTCATTCGCACGATCCATTCTAATTCATTCGTACGATCCATTCTAATTCATTCGCACGATCTATTCTAATTCATTCGTATGATCCATTCTAATTTATTCGCATGATCCATTCTAATTCATTCGTACAATCTATTCTAATTCATTCGCACGATCCATTCTAATTCATTCGTATGATCCATTCTAATTCATTCGTACGAATTTATCCATTCTAATTCATTCGTACAATCCATTCTAATTCATTCGCACGATCCATTCTAATTCATTCGCACGATCTATTCTAATTCATTCGTACATGCTATTCTAATTCATTCGTACGAATGTATCTATTCTAATTTGTATGTACGATCCATTCTAATTCATTCGTACGATCTATTCTAATTCATTCGTACGATCTATTCTAATTCATTCGCACGATCTATTCTAATTTATTCGTACGAGCTATTCTAATTTATTCGTACGAATGTATCCATTCTAATTCATTCGTACGATCCATTCTAATTCATTCGCATTATACATTCTAATTCATTCGTATGATCCATTCTAATTCATTCATACGAGCTATTCTAATTCATTCGTACGAATGTATCCATTCTAATTCATTCGTACGAACCATTCTAATTCATTCACACGATCTATTCTAATTTATTCGTACGAATAAATTAGAATGGATAATACGAATGAATTAGAATGGATACATTCGTATGAATGAATTAGAATAACTCGTACGAATGAATTAGAATAGATAGTGCGAATGAATTAGAATAGATAGTTCAAATGAATTAGAATGGGTCGTACGAGCTATTCTAATTCATTCGTACGATCCATTCTAATTCATTCGCAAGATCCATTCTAATTCATTCATACGATCCAGTCTAATTCATTCGTACGATCTATTCTAATTTATTCGTACGAGCTATTCTAATTCATTCGTACGAATGTATCCATTCTAATTCATTCGTACGATTTATTCTAATTTATTCGCACGATCTATTCTAATTCATTCGTTCGAGCTATTATAATTCATTCATACGAATGTATCTGTGTGCTTAGAAAAAGTACGGGTCATCTTTATTGCACAAAACGAGATTATAAGAGTGCGTCGGGACTCGGGTGGCTCGGTTGTGGCGAGTCCGGGTGCAGCGAGTGTTGATTAGGGGATTGTGGGAGAGATCCTCTGGAGGGTCCCTTTGATCCACGTCTCCATGTGGTATTCGTGCGAGAGCTCTGAAGGGGTTGCCCAGGACAGAGGTCTTTACAGGGTGAGGGTTTTTGAGAGGCTAAGGAGTGTCCGCCGTGGCTTTTGTCCCTTCCGTGCTTCGCGCTTTCTCGGCTAGGGGGTCTTCGGCTTCGTTCCTCGGTCTTGGTGTCTTCCTCGCTCCTTGCTTGACCTCGGCGTCCTTAATCGTCGGTTCGCGACGTCGATCGTGCTTTTAGCATCGGCTTTGGATTTGACTTTCGGCTTTAGCTTGGCTTGGGCGTGGCTCTGGCTCTTGCTTTGCTTTGGCGCTTGCACTTGGACGTAGACGGGGGAGACTTACGATGCTTTCGTTCTTCCGGACTTCGTGTCGTATTGGCTAGAACGTGCGGTGCTTTTGTTCGAGATCGGCGAAGTCGCTTGGATTTGGCACTTGCGTTGCTTTGGCACGGGCTTTACTAGGGCTTTTGCTTTGGCTTCTTGCGTGGGCTTTAGCTTCAGCGTCAGCTCGGTCTTCTTCTCGAACGACGTGGGCTACTTCTTCGGTGCTTCGACGGTTCGGGTGTCGGCTGGACTTCTCTTCTTCTCCGAGCTTCTTTGGCGTGATCGGAGTCGAAGAATGCTTTTGAAGATAGTGGGGTAGCACCGATCTCCGTGCGACGGTTGTAGCGTCGGCTTTTGTTGATGAAGACGGTGGGGGTAGCGACGGTCTTCGTGCGACAGTTGTAGCGTCGGCTTTTGTTGATGAAGATGGCGGGGGTAGCGACGCTTCAGGTAGTCCTCTCCAGGCTTTCTTCTTCGTGGATGGAGCAGACTTTTGTCGAAGGCGATGGGTAATAACTCTTCAGTCTTCTTCTCCGGGCTTTTGGGCTTGATCGGAGGCGAAGGATTGTTGGAGCCGACGGGGTAGTGCCGCTCCGAGCTTCTTCTCCGGCCTTTGCTTCTGGCTTCTTCGGAGTCGAAGGGTCTTCTTCTCCGAGCTTTCTTCTTCGTGCACGAAGTCGAAGTCTTGATCTTCTTTTGCAAGGGTCTTCACGTTGATGAGGGTTTTCAATGGACTAAGCCAGTCCCGAAGGATAGGCTTACCCGTGCCTCGTGAAGCCTTGGGTCGATGAAGAAGCATCTCCTCTTCTGCAGAGCTTCCTCGCTTCGTCTTGTGATTTCTTCGACCCCTTGAGCCTTCCCCCACCCCCTCTATTTATAGGTAAAGGGGAGGGGGGAGAGATATGGGAAGTTTTAATTTTAAATCCGTTCCCCGGTCTTCGTGTCTTCCTCGCTCCTTGCTTGATCTCGGCGTCCTTGATCGTCGGTTCGCGGCGTCGATCGTGCTTTTGGCGTTGGCTTTGGCTTTGGCTTTTGGCTTTGGCTTGGCTTTGGCGTGGCTCTGGCTTTTGCTTTGCTTTGGCGCTTGCGCTTGGACGTAGACGGGGGAGTCTTGCGATGCTTTTGTTCTTTCGGACTTCGCGTCGTATCGGCTAGAACGTGCGGTGCTTTGGCTCGAGACCGGCATAGTCGCTTGGCTTTGGCACTTGCGTTGCTTTGGCGCGGGCTTTACCGGGGCTTTTGCTTTGGCTTCTTGTGTGGGCTTTGGCTTCAGCATCAACTCGGTCTTCTTCTCGAACGACGTGGGCTACTTCTTTGGTGCTTCGACGGTTTGGGTGTCGGTTGGACTTCCCTTATTCTCCGAGCTTCTTTTGTGTGATCGGAGTCGAAGAATGCTTTTGAAGATAGTGGGGGTAGCACCGATCTCTGTGCGACGGTTGTAGCGTCGGCTTTTGTTGATGAAGATGGTGGGGGTAGCGACGGTCTCCGTGTGATGGTTGTAGCGTCAGCTTTTGTTGATGAAGACGGCGGGGGTAGCGACGCTATAGGTAGTCCTCTCCAGGCTTTCTTCTTCATGGATAGAGCAGACGTTCGTCGAAGGCGACGGGTGATGACGCTTCGGTCTTCTTCTCCGGCCTTTGGAGCTTGATCAGAGTTGAGGGTTTGTTGGAGTCGACGGGGTAGTGCCGCTCCGAGTTTCTTCTCCGGCCTTTGCTTCTGGCGTCTTCGGAGTCAAAGGGTCTTCTTCTCCGAGCTTTCTTCTTCGTGCACGGAGTCGAAGTCTTGATTTTCTTGTGCAAGGGTCTTCACGTTGATGAGGGTTTTCAATGGACTAAGCCGGTCCCGAAGGATAGGCTTGCCCGTGCCTCGTGAAGCCTTGGGTCGATGAAGAAGCGTCTCCTCTTCTGCAGATCTTCCTCGCTTCGTCTTGCGATTTCTTCGACCTTGCGATGGTTGTGGTGTCGGCTTCTTCTCCGGGCGTATTTGGAGTAATCGGAGTTGAAGGCTTTGTTGAAGATGACGGGTGTAGCGCCGCTTCTCTTCTTCTCCGGGCTTTTGGGCTTGATCGGAGTCAAAGGCTTGTTGAAGATGACGGGTGTAGCACCGCTTCTCTTCTTCTCCGGGCTTTTGGGCTTGATCGGAGTCGAAGGCTTGTTGAAGACGACGGGGTAGTGCCACTCCGATCTTCTTCTCTGGCTTTTGGGCTTGATCGGAGTTGAAGGTTTGTTGGAGACGACAAGGTGGTGCCGCTCCGACCTTCTTCTCCGGCCTTTGCTTCTGGCATCTTCGGAGTCGAAGGGTTCTTCTTCTCCGAGCTTTCTTCTTCGTGCACGGAGTCAATGGCTTGATCTTCTTGTGCAAGGGTCTTCACGTTCATGAGGACTTTCAATGGACTAAGCCGGTCCCGAAGGGATAGGCTTGCCCATGCCTCGTGAAGCCTTGGGTCGATAAGGAGCGCGTCTCCTCTTCTGCAGAGCTTCTTCGCCTTTGCATCCGACCTGCGGCCCTTTCGACCCCTTGAGCCTTCCCCCACCCCCTCTATTTATAGGCAAAGGGGGGGGGAGAGATATAAGAAGTTTTAATTTTAAATCCCTTTAATATCTCCCCCATAATTGCCAGATTTATTCATCCATTGATGAGGGGAATAAGTCATTATTCGTTTTCCTTTTCTGATGGGGTAATTATGGCAAGATTTTGCACACGAGATCGATGGCGACCCGGCTCTTCTTCTTGTCCGTCGGATGGAGGGATCGGCGCAGATCCACGTGTGGGTAGACGTCATGCGCAACCTCCCCCCGTGCATGGCGGTAGTTCTTTCCTTTTCTTTCTTTTCTTTCCTTTCCTTTCCTTTTCTTTTTCTTTCCTTTCTTTTCTTTCCTTTTCTTTTCTTTCCTTTTCTTTTTCTTTCCTTTCTTTTCTTTCCTTTTCTTTTCTTTCCTTTCTTTTCTTTTTCCTTTTCTTTTCTTTCCTTTCTTTTCTTTTTCCTTGCAAGGCCGGCCTCCCCATGGGGGGTCCGGATCCTTGCATGGCCGGCCACCCCCCTAAAGGTGTTCGGTCTCTAGTAGAGGGCTGGGTGGGCCCTACTTGAGGTTGGGCCCACCCGGCCCCCTTGTTGGGCGCGAGTCGGGTCCGGGTCCGCGTCGGGTTTGCCTCTGCAATGGTGCATGCAAGTCGGGTCCGGGTCGGAGAGTGTGTCGGGTTCGCCTCCAACTTGCTGCATGCGAGTCGGGTCCGCGTCGGAGTGCGTGTCGGGTTTGCCTCCGAATTGGCGCATGCGAGTTGTGGGGGAAAATCTTCGTGCCGACCCGAAGTTTTCGCCGCACCAGTCAGTTGAGGTTCGAGTCGAAGAGATCATTACTCGATCTGTTGATTGAAGTCGTTGCTTTCGATATGTCAACAGAGAGAGGTACAATCAGAGAGTTAACACGAGAGAAGTGATCTCGGAGTTCAGCCAAAGCCTACGTCTCCGTGCTATAGGGAGCAACCCGAATTCACTAACACTTATTTCGAAGTGATCTCGACAGGCCGAGTATCACTGAAAACACTCTGGTTTCTTCAAAGGAGAGAAGAAGATCAAAGAGAGGTGGAAGATGGGAAGCTGAGAAATTCCAGAGCTCTGGATTCTGAAAGTCAGATCTCAGAGTGGAAATCAGAAATTTCGGATCCATTTACATTCGAAGGCTCTGCTATTTATAAAATTCCTGGGGAGGAATTCCGGGGTAAATGGCGGTTTTTGCTGTCTTATCTGGGGATCTTTCAGGTAAAGCTGGTGGGCCCTGCTGCTGTCTCCCGGGGGATTCCACAGGGGTTGCTGTCTCTTGGAGGATTCCACAGGCTCCTGGACCCACCAAGCAGGGCCGGTGGGTCCCGTTTGTAGTTTTCGGGGACCTACCAGGCAGGGCCAGTAGGTCCCGCTGTTATCTTCGTGGGCCCACCAGGCAGGGCCAGTGGGTCCCGCTGCTTTGCAGACTTCTTGCCAAAATTTACACCCACAGTTACCCCCTCCAAGTTAGCAAGGGGTCATCCTGGCTGGCTTGGATTTTTGGTGCAAAAACTGTCAACTCTCTGTTCTCGAAAAAATATGAAGAAGCTCGTCGAGTTTTTAGCATAAAAAGGATTGATCGGTCAAAGTTGACCGATCAGTCAATTTTGGCCGATCGGTCAAATTTGACCGATCAGTCAATTTTGGCCGATCGGTCAATTTTGACCGATCAGTTGATTTTGGCCGATCGGTCAAAATTGATCGATCGGTTAAAATCAACCGGTCAAGGTTTGAGTGATCGGGCAAAAAACCAAGTTTTTTGCCCGATCCAGTAGAAAATCGACCGATCGCTTGATTTTGACCGATCGGTCATGTTTGACCGATCGGTTAAAATCAGCCGGTCAAGGTTCGAGTGATCAGGCAAAAAACCAAGTTTTTTGCTCGATCTAGTACAAAATCGACCGATCGATTGATTTTGACCGATCGGTCATGTTTGATCGATCGGTTAAAATCAGCTGGTTAAGGTTCGAGTGATCGAGCAAAAAACCAAGTGTTTTCGCCTGATCAAGTAGAAAATCGACCGATCGGTTGGTTTTGACCGATCGGTCATGTTCGACCGATCGGTTAAAATCAGCCGGTCAAGGTTCGAGTGATCGGGCAAAAAACTAAGTTTTTTGCCTGATCCAGTAGAAAATCGACCGATCGGTTGATTTTGACCGATCGGTCATGTTTAACCGATAGGTAAAAATCAGCCGGTCAAGGTTCGAGTGATCGGGCAAAAAACTAAGTTTTTCGCCTGATCCAGTAGAAAATCGACCGATCGGTTGATTTTGACCGATCGATCATGTTTGACCGATCGGTAAAAATCAGCCGGTCAAGGTTCGAGTGATCGGGCAAAAAACTAAGTTTTTCGCCTGATCCAGTAGAAAATCGACTGTTTGGTTGATTTTGACCGATCGGTTAAAATCAGCCAGTCAAGGTTCGAGTGATCGGGCAAAAAACTATGTTTTTCGCCTGATCCAGTAAAAAATCGACCGATCGGTTGATTTTGATCGATCGGTTAAAATCAGCCGGTCAAGGTTCGAGTGATCGGGCAAAAAACTAAGTTTTTCGCCTGATCCAGTAGAAAATCGACTGTTTGGTTGATTTTGACCGATCGGTCATGTTTGACCGATCGGTTAAAATCAGCCGGTCAAGGTTCGAGTGATCGGGCAAAAAACTAAGTTTTTTGCCTGATACAGTAGAAAATCGACTGATTGGTTGATTTTGACCGATCGGTCATATTTGACCGATCGGTTAAAATCAGCCGGTCAAGGTTCGAGTGATCGGGCAAAAAACTAAGTTTTTCGCCTGATCCAGTAGAAAATCGACTGATTGGTTGATTTTGACCGATCGGTTAAAATCAGTCGGTCGAGGTTCGAGTGATTGGGCAAAAAACTAAGTTTTTCGCCTGATCCAGTAGAAAATCGACCGATCGGATGAATTTGATCGATCGGTCATGTTTGACCGATCGGTTAAATTCAGCCGGTCAAGTTGAAGTTTCGAACCTGCCCTTTAGAGAAGGTAGTATAGCTTGTTCTTCTTCTTGATCTTTGGGCAGAGTTCTGAACATTGATGAAGTTTGAATCTTCGGTTTGCCTGAATGAGGTTTTGAACCGGAGGTCTAGTTCACTCGGACCGGCTCGGACCGGTGGTTTGCTTGGACCAGTGGCTCATTTCGTCCGATGGTCTGACGCTTCGTCTGGTCCCGACTGTTCGCCTGGTTTTGCGCTTGCTACGGATAGATGCCACGTGTACCTGCAAAAACACGCGATTTGATATGGTGACGACACGTGTTTTCTCGATTTGTGCGCCTAATTCCCTCAGGATACTTAAGCTTCTCTGGCTGTCATTTTCGCCTCAAACTTTCAGAAATTTTTTTCGAAGTCCAGAACTTTTGCTCCCAATCTCTCGTTCTTTGCTCTTTGCTCTTTCTCGATCGATCGAATGGCTTCCTCTGGTAATTCGAAGAAGATGAGCGTGGTCCCCTCGAAGAGGAAGGGGAAGGAGATAGCTAAAGAATCATCCCCCCCCAAAGGCAGGGGCAAAGGCAAGGCAGTGCTGGTGGAGTTGGGCCAACTGGGCAAAAGGCACGCTGGAGTTGGATTTGCTTCCGCTCCATCAAGGTCGGAGCACATCCCGAAGGCAAAGTTTGTCTTGGGCCCCTTGCTGCCTATGACTGAAGAGCCTCCCTATGTATACAACACGGGTGGCGAGCTCACCGACAAGAAGAGGACGAAGTGGCAAAGGCTGTTGGCATGCTTCACAGAGGGGAAGATCCAGCCTTCACTGTCTGGGATTCAATCTGGCTTTGGCATCGACAAGCAGACCGTGTTTGTGAACGTGGCCAGCAATGAGCAGGTGATGGGGACAGTGGTCTTCGTGGGTCAGCTGAACTGCAGACTTCGTCTTCCGCTGCTGCCGTTTGCTGCGAGGGTGCTAAACACCTCCGGCCTTTGCCCAGGACAGATCACCGGCAACGCATGGAGGATAATCTACGCTTTCTGCCGTGTAGAGTCTGATTTTCAGAAGGAGCTGAGGGAGTGCTACTCCAGCCTTCCAGATGACGAAGAGGCCCGGATCGAATTGGGCTACTTCTTCTTCTATTACCGATGGGCTTCGAGGAAAGACATCCCTTTCTTCAACCTCACAGGGGTTTCTGCTCTACGCCCCCTCACCGACACAGTTGCCTCCGACAAGCTGTACAGGGAGTGGCCGCTCTCAGTGGCTGGTGCCTGGACGCCACTCTCAGTGCCAGAGACTCCTCGCGTTGAAGTAAACAAGGAGATCAAACTGTATTACGCAGGAGGAGAACTGGCTTGGCCTTCGGAGAGGGTTGGGGCCATCGACAACCTGTTCCTCGAGTTGACCTGCGGTACCAGGTCATGGAAGCAATTTTCAAACTGCCCAGTAAGGTATGGTGAAGCCAATCTCCTCCACCGATCGCAGGCCAGATATGAAGACAATGAGGTCTTGTACTCAGACTACGAGGAGGATCCTCAGTCTGGCAAGATTATCAGAAAGATTAGAATCGAGAAGAAGGCCTACGGTGCAAGGCGCCGATTGCCCACCTCTGAGGAAAAGCTGGTGATACAGAGGGGCCCAGTGAAGAAGAAAAGGAAAATCCTCGTCAAGCAGAATGAAGAAGAGGATCAAGAAAAGAAGGATAAAGATGAAGAAGAAGAGGAAGAAGAAAAGAAGAAGGAAGATGAGGAAGAAGAAGAAGAAGAGACCGAAAATGGTAGCAACGGCAACGGCGGCGACGATGAAGATGAGGAGGATGGGGGTGGTGAGGATGATCTTCCTCCCACCCCTACTGGTGGAGATGAGGGAAACGGGGGTGGTGAGGAAGAAATTCCTCCCACCCCCATTGATGGTGACCAAGGATAGGGGGGTGGTGGGGATGAACTTCCTCCCACCCCCACTGGTGGTGCAGAAGAGGAAGACTCTCTTCCTATCCCCATCGATGAGGCTAAGGCCCGTCGAATAGAGGGAGTAATGGATGCGGAGAGCGAAGGCCACAAGGTGGTTCCCGCCTACCACTTCGACGAGTTGAAGAAGCGCCCGATGTGTTTCAAAATCAAGTTCTCAGGGAGTGGTGGGGTTGGAAGCAACCCCACGCCCCTCGATCAAATACCTCCAGTCACTCCCCGTCTCGAAGGCACGACTACAAGCGGGGGTTTGGAGGTTGAACAACCCCCACCCCCGTCGCACTCTCTGGCCGATGAGATGGCACTCATCATGGCCGGGCTCGAGCATCCGAGCGGGCACCAAGATGAAGGAGGGGTCCCCCCTCCTCGAGATGTTCCCTCTCCCGCACACTTGGAGAGAGAAAGCCGGGTGGGTGATGAGACTCCCCAACCCCAGCCGGAGCCCACTCCCACCAAGGAGAAGTCTACTCCCAAGGGTAAGAGCTCCGACCGTGGGAAGGGAAAGGCTCCTCAAGTCGATGTCTCAGGTATCCTCATTAGATTCTACTTCTGATCATATTGCCTTTGAAGTTTGAAAATATTCTAACTCTTTTGAACTTTTGTTTTATTGCAGGTACGCCTACTGGCATGACTTCACTTTTGAAAGATTTGGGTGAGGTTGACATCAACCACCCAACTCCCATGATCCGGAAGCTCTGCAACCTTCTGGGGGCCCCGATCGAAGAAGCCTTTCATAGGCTCGAGGTGGTGGTAAGTGCACCAGCTTGAATTGTCTTTCGAATTGAATCCTCCAATGTACTTCAATTATTTCTTGTTTGTTCGCAGAACTTAGTGGTTCTGAAATTCGGCACGAAGCTCTTCAAGAAGTACGGAGAGCGAGAGGCTTCATCTGAAGTCTCTCGCCTAACGGCTGAATTGGAAGCTGCCCGTGAGGAAAAGGATAAGCTGAGGGAGCTTCTATCCTCCAAGAAGGAGGCCTTGAAGGCTAAGATTGAGGCCCTTCGCAAGGAAAAACTGGAGAGCAAGGGCTGGCAGAACGGCTACGAGGCCCGGGGTCACGAACTTGAATCGTTGAAGAAACGTTTCTTCAGGATAGAGACCCTGGCCCACGACCGAGGGGTGGAGCTCCAGGTGTTGAAGGGCAAACTTGACGGCAGGGAAGCTGCTCTTGATGCAAGGGAGGCTACTCTAGCTGCTAAGGAGGCTGCTTCTTCTGCTAAGGAGGAGGCTCTTCAGAAGGAGTTGGAGCATATGCGCACTGAATGCGCGAGTTACAGGGAAACGGTCGAGAAGGCGGTGGAGGCACTTAGGATCCATGCTAGCAGTGTACGATCTTCTAAGGCTTCCGTGGCGAGTAAAGCTCGAGGCGGATCCGAAGGAGAGAAGTCGCGCGCTCCCAGTGTGGCTAAACCCTGATATACTTCTACCTTCTTCTTTGTTGTTGCACTTGTAAACTCTTGATATGTAACAGCTCACTCCTGTACTCGACAATTTTTTTAATAATAATAGAGATCTTTTTGGTATTTGAAAGTTGGATGTCTCTTGTGTTGAATGTCTTCGAATATCATATTCTAGATAGCATTGGAATGTGGAATGGATACAATCTTTTGAATGTAAGGGGTCGAGTCGCAACTCGATTACCCAAACTTGTTGTAACTTGAAAATTGAATTTGAATTCGTGTAACACTCGTATGTGAGGGGTTGAGTCGCAACTCAAGCATCCAAACCTGTTAGACGATATCGAAATTGATTGAAATTGAATATTGAAATTGAAGGTCAGTTTAACATTTGTAAGTAAGGGGTAGTGTCGCAACACAAACTCCCCAACTTATTAAACCGACCAGTGACTTGAAGGTTGCTTTGAATGACAACCTGAAATCGTTTTAACATTTGCCCGTAAGGGGTTGAGTCGCAACTCAAACACCCAAACTTGTTAAAAGACCTTGTAACTTGAATATGGGTAATTTGAAACTGATTCAGAACTAGAACATTTGAATAGTTGAAAAAGATCTTTATTCATCATGGAATTTACATCATGGATAGAACAATTTGAGGTGTCTAGAATTCCAAGCTCGTGGCAATCTATCTCCTTCTGGTGAGATCAGTCTATAAGAGCCTTTGCCTCCCACGGATTCGACGATATATGGACCTTCCCAGTTGGGAGCAAGTTTCCCACTGCTGTGTTCTTTGGTGTTGTAGAAAACTGCTCTGAGAACTAGGCTGCCCACTGGGAACTGTCTTTTGTAGACCTTCTCATCGTAGGCTTGTTTGATCTTCTGCTGATACTTGGCCACACGAAGGGAGGCTTGGTCTCGTAGTTCTTCAGAGAAGTCCAGATCATTGACTCGAAGCTCTTCATTGATCCCTTCTTCAACTGCCCTGGTCTTGAGAGTATTTGATATGTTTTCTGTTGGGAGTACTGCTTCCGATCTATATGTCAGACGAAAGGGTGAGAACCCTGTTGATATTCTCGGAGTTGTGCGATATCCCCAAAGAACTTCAGGTAGGACTTGTTCCCACAATCCTTTCTTGTCATTGAGCTTCTTCTTAAGTATACCAAGAATAGCTTTATTGGAGGCTTCAGCTTGGCCATTGCATTGAGGATATCTTGGAGTTGAATAAAAGAGTTTGATCCCGCTGTTTAGGCAGAATTCTCGAAACTTGTCAGAGTCAAATTGAGCTCCATTGTCAGCAACAAGAACTTGAGGTGTACCAAATCTTGAGAAGATGTTGTGCCGAATGAATTTGATCACTTCATCATCGATCTCTCGAAAGAGTGGCACAACTTCAACCCATTTGGTGAAGTAATCTGTTGCCAGCAGTAGATACTTTTTCTTGCTCGGGGTGGGAGGAAAAGGACCCAAGAAATCCAACCCCCATTGATGGAAAGGCCACGGACTCGACAATTGGTGAAGTTCATCTGCAGGGAGATGGATAGCTCGAGCGTGTCGTTGGCATGGCTCACATCTTTGAACAATTTGCTGGGCATCCCTTGCCATTGTTGGCCAATAGTAACCTTGTAGCTTTGTTTTGGCTTCAAGAGATCTTCCTCCCGAATGATTTCCGCAAGCTCCAGAGTGGATATCAATCAGGATTGCCTTTGCTTGTTCGGGACCAATACACTTGAGCATCACCCCGTTGTGAGATTTGAAGTATAGATCTTCTCCTTGCGTGATAAAGCATGGGAGCTTCCTTTGAAGTCTTCGGGCTTGATTGGGATCTTCTGGTACTGTGCCATGTTTGAAGAAGTCAAAAATTGACTGTCTCCAATCTTCAAGTTCATTTGTAGTAGTAAGGTTCAACATCAATTGATCTCCACCCTCAGATCTCTTTGTAGTAGCAAGGATCTATTGTTCGAAGGTGGTCTTGGGCACTTTTTGATAATCAATTTGTATTTGTCTTCCTCCAAGCGAATCGCCAAGAACTGAGGCAGCGTTGGCTAAGGCATCTGCTTCACGATTCTCTGCTCTTGGAATTTGAACGAATTCAGTATTAGTAAAACGTTGTTGAAGACGTCGCACTAAAGTCAAGTAGAGTTGCATTCTTTCTTCACGAGCTGTGTACTCTCCATTGATTTGCCTTATGATCAACTGGGAGTCGCTGTAGACAATGATTCGATCTACTCCCAGGGATTCCGCCATTTCGAGTCCGGAAATGAGTGCTTCGTATTCGGCTTCGTTATTGGTGGCATTGAACCCGAGGAGAGTGGCCTTCTGTAGATGATCAAGTTCGGGGGATACCAAGACTATCCTAGTTCCCGAACCGATCGTACTTGAAGCTCCATCAGTGTAAAGCTTCCATGGAGAAGTTGTAGTGATTGCTTCGAGACATGGATCGGTTTTTGTTGCAAGGCTGATTGGAGAATCAGCTTCATCTTCTAGGCGCATATCGACGTCTTCTTCCCAAGTGATGGGGTCTTCGACTGGAAAGTCAGCTAGAAAATCAACAATAGCTTGACCTTTGATGGAAGTGCGAGATTCGAATTGAATCCCCATAGCACTCATTTCGATCACCCATTTAGTCATTCGACCAGCTCGACCAGCTTTGTCCACGATATCTTTGAGTGGGTGTTCTGAAATGACAGTGATCTGATGGGAGACAAAGTAAGATTGGAGGCGACGCGATGCAGTGAGCAAGGCTAGAATGACCTTCTCAGTTTTGGAGTAACGAGTCTCAGCCGGAAGAAGAGTATGACTGATGTAGTAGACTGGGTGTTCGATGCCTTCTCTTCTGCTGACTAGGACCGCACTAATTGCTTGATCGGTCACGGCGAGATAGAGAAGAGGAGCCGTCAGGATAGGAGCTTGCACCAGATATTTCTTGATGCCTTGAAAAGCTTCTTCACAAGTTGAACTCCACCCTGAAGTATCCACCTTACGCAGTTTGTCGAAAAGGGGCTTATATTTGTCGGAAGACTTTGAGATGAATCGATTGAGGGCAGCAAGTCTTCCAGTGAGACGTTGTACTTCCTTCCGATTGGTAGGTGATGGCATGTCGAGGATGGCTCAAATTTGGTCGGGATTGGCTTCAATGCCCCTCCTGGTCACAAGATGACCCAGGAATTTGCCCGATTGAACTCCAAAAGCACACTTGGCCGGATTGAGCTTCATACGATACTTTCGAAGGACTTGAAAGGTTTCTGCCAGATCGGATAGATGGTTTCCTCGAATGGAGCTCTTTGTGAGGAGATCGTCGACGTAGACTTCGATGTTGCGACCGATTTGATCTTCGAACATCTTTGTGACTAACCTTTGATAAGTGGAACCAGCATTTTTGAGGCCGAACGGCATCACATTGTAACAGTATAGACCTCTGCTAGTCACAAAGCATGTCTTCTCTTGATCATCATGATGAAGTGGAATTTGATTATACCCAGAGTATCCATCCATGAAGGACAACAACTCGTGGCCAGCAGTGGCATCGACGAGTCTGTCTATTCTTGGCATGGGGAATGGATCTTTGGGACAAGCTTTGTTGAGGTTGGTGAAGTCGATGCACACTCTGACCTTTCCGTTCTTTTTTGGGACAGCAACTATATTAGAGATCCAAGTAGGATACTCTACTTCACGGATGAAGCCTGCTGCAAGTAGCTTGCTGATATCTTCTTGAATGGCAATTTGTAGTTCGGGTCGGATTGTGCGTGGCTTTTGCTTGACGGGTTTCACTTCTTCTTTGATAGCGAGCCGGTGGCAGGCATCATCTGGATTGATCCCTGTCATGTCTTCAAAACACCAGGCGAAGACGTCTATATTGGATTGAAGAAAGGATACCATGTCTTGCGCTTCTGCGTCGCTAAGACCGGTACCAATAAAAGTTTGTCGATGGAGATCTCCGCTGCCGATATTGATTGGGATGATTTCTTCAATTGAAGGTGAAGCTTCTCATTCGATTCGTGGAGGCTCGGTCAGTGGAATCTCCTTTAATTGCTATTTGGAAGAGGGACCAGCTTCATCTCGAGGCCTCTTTGGAGGAGCAATATTGATCTTACGATCTGTTTTAGCTGCAGCAGCCTCACAAGACCTCCCAGCTTGCTGATCGCCTCATATACAGACAATGCCTTCTCCCATCGCAAATTTGAGGAGTTGGTGGTAAGAAGAGGAGATGACATTGATCTGGTGGAGGAATGGTCGCCCTAGAATGGCGTTGTAGCTGGACACTCCTTCGACAATTGCAAACCTCACCGAGACTCGAGTTTCTCGGCTAAGGTCAAGAGTGAATCTTGATTCGCCCACCGTGATGCTTTGTTCGCCGTTGAAGCCAGTGATCACAGTCGGGACGACGTCGAGGCTTGAGTATTTATGTCCCAGACGTTTGAAACAATCTGAGAACATAATATCGATGGAGCTCCCGGTGTCAATGAGGATTCGATTGACAGTACTTCCGTCGATGAGGAGTTTCAAGACCAGGGGGTCTCGATGGGGAGTATGGACTCCTTGAAGATCGGAGTCATTGAAAACAATGGATGGCCAGGCCAAACCTTCGATAGGCTTCTCGATCCAGGTATCCTCCTTGTTTGCAGCAGAACGAACGTGGAAGATGCGACAAACTTGCCGATCCACTTCCTTCCCGGTCAAGGTTTGATTGTGCAATGTTCCATGGATACCAAAGACATTGGCATTCACAGAGATTGGTTGCCGGTTGGAGGAGATTTGATGAACCCAACATACTTCTTTCCCCTTTGCAGAGGTTCGACGTTGCTCTTGTCCGCCTTTGACGAACTCTTGAAGGTGGTCTTCTCGCAATAAGTCTTCAAGATGGAATTTCAGCCGATAGCACCGATCGGTGGAATGGACATGACTTCGGTGGAAGTCACAGTAGACTGTTTTATCAGCCGTAAATTTTGAGTTTGGCTGAAGAGGATTGGGCCTTCGAAGGAACTCCTCGTGTTGAATGCGGTCGAGTATCTGCTCGATTGGTAAATTCCACTCGGTGAAAGTGGTCTTCGTTGGAGATCGACGTCCGTCATTCTTTGATCGCTTGTTGGTTGGAGGAGCTGCTGCCTCAGCATTGTGGGCTTTGGCAGCATACTTGGGAGCTTCTCTTTCCGCCAGTCTTCACTTCGTTTCTCGCCCTTTTTGAGCGACTTGATCATCTTCAACCTCAATCTCCCTCTGGATTCGATCGAACATAGAACCCAGAGAAGGAGGGGGATTGCGGATGAAGTCGTTGTAGATGTGTAGATTGAAGCGGAGGGCGTTCTGGAAAGCCAACATGATGGCTTCATCATCCAGATGTCTTCCAGAAAGGGCAGCATGCTCGTTGCGAAATCTCCTGGTGAAATTGCGGAGAGTCTCATCAGCACCCATCCTCAGCCGATATAGGGAGTCGAGCTTCTTTTCTGGCTTCAGATTGAGTTGATAATGCTGCACGAAAAGGTTAGCCAAAACACCAAACTGGGTGATGGACCCAGCTCGGAGATTATGATACCAATCAAGTGAGGGCTCATCGAGACTCCCGACGAAAGTGCGACAAAGCATGTTGTTTTCTTCTTCGTGCGGTGTCAAAGCTTGCTTGAAGGCAAGTATATGGAGAGTCAGATCTCCTTTGACGTAGTTGAATTTGGGGAGGATAGGAGTTCTCCATCCCCTTGGAAATGTTGACTCAAAGAGGCTTCGATGGAGAGGTCCGGCGGAGGAATACCCATCCCTACGACCGTGTCCTTGACCAAGATGTGGGTCAAGAGGCAAGATCGCAAGGTCTTGCTCAGGCATTGAAGTATTTGCCAGTTGAAGTCGGTGTCGAAGGTCCGATCCAAGTCCACGTTGAAGTGGAATGGAAGGGGAGACTCTACTCTTTGAAGGAGCGCCTTTCATTTGATGCTTCCTTGGCATATCGAGCTTTGAAGGTGCCTTCCTGTCGCAGTTGCGACCAGAAGAGGATTGGGAGGATTCATCGTCAAGGCGATCCCAAACACTCTGCTTCCATGGGGCAGCAGAGGGAGTTGGGTCGCGATGAATCCTCCCGGGGGCAGCAGTGCCCATTGACCTCCGTTGCACGGAGTGGATTGAAGGTCGAGGCCGATCGACCCTCTCATTAGTTGAGGGGATGGGAAGAGCAATTCCAGCCTCGGAGGCTGCCTTCTTGAGTGCGTCCCTCTCAGCAGTGAGGGTGGCATTCTGCTTTGTCAATTGAAGTAGTTGGAAATCAACCGCCGAGATTTGATAGGTTGAAGGAAAGTCTTCGGCGGGAGCAGGGGTTGTATGCCCTATTGATGGATGAGGAGGTGGGGCAATCGGTCGATCAACCGATCTCCCACTACCTGATCGAGTATCCATATTGGGGGCAGCAAGGGGCTGCCCGAAATTGAGCCTTTGACTCATTGATCGAGTCTCAGGATGAGGTTGATGTGTGTTACTTCCTTCTGGTTGACCCTGGTGCTTCGTCTTCGCCATTCAGTAAGCGAAGGGTGCAACGAGAGTGCCGGCGTCCGAGCGGTTGCTTGTTTAACCGAGGGGGCAAGGAACTTTGACTATTGATCAGTTGTCCACTTGACTGATCTAATAGTAGTTGTAGAACGGACACAGCTTCTCGTTCGATCCCACAGATGGCGCCAAACTGTGGGGGAAAATCTTCATGCCGACCCGAAGTTTTTGCCGTACCAGTCAGTTGAGGTTCGAGTCGAAGAGATCGTTACTCGATCCGTTGATTGAAGTCATTGCTTTCGATATGTCAACAGAAAGAGGTACAATCAGAGAGTTAACACGAGAGAAGTGATATCGGAGTTCAGCCGAAGCCTACGTCTCTGTGCTATAGGGAGCAACCCAAATTCACTAACACTTATTTCGAAGTGATCTCGACAGGCCGAGTATCACTGAAAACACTCTGGTTTCTTCAAAGGAGAGAAGAAGATCAAAGAGAGGTGGAAGATGGGAAGCTGAGAAATTCCAGAGCTCTGGATTCTGAAAGTCAGATCTCAGAGTGGAAATCAGAAATTTCGGATCCATTTACATTCGAAGGCTCTGCTATTTATAGAATTCCTAGGGAGGAATTCCGGGGTAAATGGCGGTTTTTGTTGTCTTATCTGGGGATCTTTCAGGTAAAGCTGGTGGGCCCTACTGCTGTCTCCCGGGGGATTCCACAGGGGTTGCTGTCTCCTGGAGGATTCCACAGGCTCCTGGACCCACCAAGCAGGGCCGGTGGGTCCCGTTTGTAGTTTCCGGGGACCCACCAGGCAGGGCCAGTGGGTCCCGCTGTTGTCTTCGTGGGCCCACCAGGCAGGGCCGGTGGGTCCCGCTGCTTTGCAGACTTCTTGCCAAAATTTGCACCCACACGAGTCGGGTCCGGGTTAGACACAATTTGTGTGTCTACAAATGCCCCCTCAAGGATGAGTGCGCTGGTGGAAACGTGTAGGGTTTGTGCACGTAGGGAGCACGGAGCACTTGTCCTTGATTCCTTTCTTGGATGGGCATGGTGGCTTATTTAAGAGCCCCTACCGCTTTCATCCTGTGCCTCCCTTTTTTTTTTTTTTGCGTAAGGCTGGAGCAGGAGACCGCAGTAAAAAGAGTACTACCTGGGGTTGTACGTGACTTGCTCCGTTTCCTTGGTGTCGCCTCTTTCGTCGTCGGCGGCGGCGATGGTGTGCGAATTGAAGATTGTCACGAAGGCTTCCGTCAGCTTGGAGAGGAAGGCTTCTTCGACGCTAGGAGACCATTGGCGGAAGGGGCTGCTGCTTAGGGTTGCATGCGACTTGCTCCGTCTTCCTAGTTGTCGCCTCTTTCATCGGCGGCGGCGGCTGGTGTTGCGGCGCGTGCGTGGAGCGCAGCGGCGTGCGGTGCAACGCATGTGGCTCGGCGGTCGGGCGCGGTCTACGGCGTGGGGAGTAGCGGCACGACGCGTGTGGCTCGGCAGCCGGGCGCGGGTTGGTGGCCGGGCATGGGCGCAGCAGCGGCGGTGGATGCGGGCCGAGGTATAGGAGGCGATCGGGTAGGGCGCGAGGCAAGTGGCGATGTCAGGTCGCGGGATCCGGCTGGATGGCATGGGTGGCGCCACAGTGGCGAGCGATGGCTACAGCGCAGAAGGCCGGCGACTACGGCGGGTGCGGGCTCGCCGGCTGGTGCCAGCGGAGGACGCGGGCCGGGCGCGAGTCGCAGAGGCCGGGGCGCAAGCTCAGCGCGCGGAGGCCGGGCTCGGGACGTGGACGCGGGCCGGGCGCAGGCACGGAGGCCGACCTCGGGCGCAGTGGCTGAGTAGGGCAGGAGAGGGACCCCCCCTCCATAGGGGTTGCATGCCTTTATAAAGGAAAGAGGGGGCTGCGTCTCCGGGTTGTGGCCCCTTTCTTTCTTTTTCTTTCTTTTCCCCTTATTTTTTTATTTTTTTATTTTTTCTGTTTTCTTTCCCTTCTTTCTTTCTTTTTCTTTCCTTCTTCTTCTGGTCCGCGAGGGCATCAGCGGCAGCGGCGTCGGCGCGTGGCACGCGGCCTACGGGCGACGATGGCCTGTGGCGCAGGCGACGGTGCTGGGCGCGGCGGCGTAGGTCGTGTCAGCGAGGCGCGGGTGGTGTGCAGACCCCGGGGGTGCGGCGCAGGCTCCAGCTTGGTCGGGGCTCCCTGATCGGATAGGAGAAGAAGGGGGGCTACGACCCCTGCCATCCGTGTGGGTCCGGATTGAAGGAAGGGGCTATAGGTCCCCTTTTTTTTTTTGCTCGGCTTCTCCTCCAGACTTGACTTGCTTCCGCTTGCGTCCTTTTAGGATTCGAGCTTCGAGAGTTTTGCTTCACCGGGGTGAGTTGCTGTGGACTTCTCCTGCGGGAGTGGCGCCTTCTCTTCCCCTCGTGCCTTTTCAGGATTTGAGGTTTGAAGGTTTTGGCTTCGCCGAGGTGAGTTGCTGAGGACTTCTCCTGCAGGAGTGGCGCCTTCGCTTCCCCTTGTGCCTTTTCAGGACACGAGCTTTCGAGAGTTTGGCTTCGTCGGGGTGAGTTACTGAGGACCTCTCCCACGGGAGTGGCGCCTTCGCTTTCCCTCGTGCCTTTTCAGGATTCAAGGTTTGAAGATTTTGGCTTCGCCGAGGTGAGTTGCTGAGGACTTCTCCTGCGGGAGTGACGCCTTCGCTTCCTCTTGTGCCTTTTCAGGATTCGAGGTTTAAAGGTTTTTGCTTCAACGGGGTGAGTTGCTGAGGACTTCTCCTACGGGAGTGGCGCCTTCACTTCCCCTCGTGCCTTTTCAGGATTCGAGCTTCGAAGGTTTTGGCTTCGCCGAGGTGAGTTGCTGAGGACTTCTCCTACGGGAGTGGCGCCTTCGCTTCCCCTCATGCCTTTTGAGGATTCGAGCTTCGAAGGTTTTGGCTTCGCCGAGGTGAGTTGCTGAGGACCTCTTCTACGGGAGTGGCGCCTTTGCTTTCCCTTGTGCCTTTTCCGGATGCGAGCTTTCGCTTGACCCGGTGGGGTGTCGACTCCTGGCCTCGGGGGGGACGTTTAGTACCTCTGCGGCTTTGAGACGAAGGATTCTTCGACGGCTTGGAAGTGGAGGACTCTTCGACGGCTTGGAGACGAAGACTCGCTTGGCGTCTTAGAGGTGAATGATTATTCGATGGCCCGGAGAAGAAGGATTCTTCAGCGGAGTGCTGTCGTCTTCTTGGTCCAAGAGCGTGATGACAATGGCACGGCGAGAGGACAAGACGAAGCCGAGTGTGGTGACGATCGCTTGGTGTGAGGACGAAGCAGAGACTTCGGAGGCCATGGAAGGTAGCTCCTTCGTCTTCCTCTTTCTTTTTTTTTTTGAGGTCACGAAGGATATGGTCGTCGCCGATGTATCCACCTATCTTTGGGTTACTGCATTTGACTCTAGTGGCAGTTCCAATCCTTCGGGTCTTTGTCATTGGCGACGTTCGGATGGGCTTGAGCTTTTGCCTGAGCCTGGCAGATTTCAAAGTGGACGACTCTTTGTTTGCAGAGTAGACGCACACCTTCTTGGAGGGTGGCGAGCTCCATTACTTGCGACGGTCTTCGCTGGAGGATGCTTCCTTGGGCTTAGCTGCGACCGAGGTAGAGAGATGTCGGCTGGAGGGGTTTCACACTCTCTCTACTGCAGACTTGGTTTGGATATAGAAGAAGGTGGAGGTCGCTCGTGCATCGCTTCAGAAGTCGGAGTCCCATTTGGGGGATGCTCAAGCGACCGAGAAGACATCTGGAGCAGAGTTCGCGAAACAGCGAGAAGGGCTGACGAAGTGCCGGAAGCTGGTGGAGCGATCGAAAAGGCTTCCGCTGTGAAGCTTGCGAAGCAGCGTGCATAGCTGGTGATGCGTCGGAAGTTGACGGCTTTTCTACCTCCGGAGTTGCAGCGTGTATAAGCTGCAGAAGGCGAGCTACTTTGACACCTTAAGGACTTCGACTTGCTACTCGTGCGTTGCTTTAGAAGCTGGAGTTCCATTTGGGGAAAGCTCAAGCGATCGAGAAGACATCTGGAGCAGAGTTGGCGAGGCGGTGTGAAGAGCTGACGAAGTGTCGGAAGCGGGTGGAGTGATCGAGACGGCTTCTGAAGCGAACCTTGCGAAGCAACATGCATAGCTGGCAATGCGTCGGAAGTCGACGGCTTCTCTACCCCGGGAGTTGCAGCGCGTGTAGGCCACAGGAGGCGAGCTGCTTCAACGACTCAAGAACTTTGACTTTCTTGTCATCTTTTGGTTTGCTGACTGGACTTGTGGATTTGCACTTGTTATTCTCTGGGCTGGCCTTCTGGGACGATGTTAGGGTGTTTCCTTTTTTTGTTTGGACTGAACCTTTGTAGGTTGCCTACGTACCCTACTGAGAGGGATCAAGTCGCACGTAGTTCATTTATTCCCCTTTTTTTTTTGGGCAAGGGGGGTAACCTTGCGCTAGGCAAAGTACCTTTTGAGGGACTTGCCACTGGTAGGCAGAGTCGCCGCTGGTTCGTAGTTGTCGCCTGCCTTCTTCACTTTAATATAGTTAGAAGTGAAGGTCTTCTTGACTGGAGTTTTGATGATTGCTGGAGTTTGACTGGAGTCGATGCCTTGGCGATTTGGAAGGATTTGTTCGCCGCTTTTGCAGAGACGAGCTTGAGTCTTTGTCAGGTGCTGTGGTATTGCAGCTGAGGGTAGTGAACCCATGTGCGCTATGCTTTCTGTGCTGTGGCTGGATTTGGACATCAACTCGGTGGAGTTTTGCCCCCGAGTGTTTTCTGGCTTGATTGCGAGTTGCTCAGAGCTGGTGCACTCGGAAGACTCGGTTGAGCTCGAGACGTGCAACAGACCACGTAACGGTAGTGTCATCTCTTGCAAAGTGCTGAAGTTGGTCTCGAAGAATAATGACGCTGGTTCCTTTGCTGAAGTGGAAGGCGATCGTCCTGGTTTGCGAAGCCACTGAGGTACGAGCCGTAGGACTGAAGCAGCTTGAGCAAGCAACGGAACGTATCACATCGAGCTTGATTTGAAGTTGATGTGAATTTTCCGTCTTGATGCTGGCGCTTCTTTATCTTTGTGCACTGTCTGCCTGGAGGATGTCACTAGTTTTGCAAATGGAGAACTTTTGTCCTTCGCAACTGCTTTAATTTCCTGGGCTTGTGGAGCCTTTACCGGAGGAGCTTCTGCAACGGGGTCTTTGGTCTGGTGGACCTGGACGTTAGCAAGGTGTGCTTCAGCCTCGTTGAACAGTTTGTCGTTGGCAGTGATGCTTCTCCCCATGCTTTTGATATCGGTGTCGCTTTCTTCATCGACTTCCCTGAGCACTTGGTAGATTTCCATCACGTAGCAGGAGACCTTGAAGTCTTGATCAGCTTCAAGGAAGCGATTAGGAAAGAACTCCTGGAGTGTCGCCAGCTTTGGGCATATTTGTTGGAGAAGATTTTTCGGACTTACTGGTGGTACTTCGGACGTCCTTCTTTCTGGAGCTTCATTCTTTTCATTGAAGGTCTTTCTTCTGGGGAGTTTTCTTATCACCCGATCTTTCTCGTGGTTTGTCAGGCGTGCTATCCTGTAGCTTGATCGTCGTGGCCTTCTCCTTCGAGGCACCATAGCCCGTGTGTTTTCATCAGTAAGATCTTTTTTGCCAAGGTGAAGAACTGGTGCTGCGACTGACGGCTCTTCTTTGATCGGAAGGACTTGCTTTTCTAGAGACTGTACCGATTCATCTTCTGATCCCCAACCGGTTGGCTTGATTTCTTCGTTTGGAATCGAAGAAGGCCTGGAGGAGAGGACATAGAAGTCGAACTTACCTAATTGTTGGCCTAGCATGTTGACTTCGGGGCTTCTTTGTTCGTCTCTCACTTTGAGCAGGAGCTTGGACGTAGCTTCGTTTGGAAGAGGGAGTGTTTGCATGAGAGGCGGTTGCCCCCAAGACAATGAGGGTTTGGCCCTAGGTACTGAAGGAGCATGACGTCATTATCTTCTTGGACTGCCCCCCTTTTTTGAGTCATCAACGGTGGACTGCCCCCCTTCTGCGAGGACTGGCGGGGCTTCTTGGAACTCGTCGTCCGAAGTAGAAGTATCACCGTTGTCAATTTCGATTACGGAGATATGATTGACGGCTGCCATGGGTGGGTGGGCGGGTATTGAAATGACGCCCTCGACTGGCATTCCCAAATGATCAAACACCGACCTCTTCTTTGGTTGCTTGACTGGCCCGAGCCTTTCAAACACGGATGTACGCTTTAGATTCGATCATCTTTGACTGCTTTTGTTTTGCTTCTGGAGTAAGGCTTGGCACCGAGCCCATTGCCATCTTCTTTTGCTGTCGGGATGGCTGGCGTAGGCAGAGCGTGCATCAGAGATTGTCGATCCTTCAGCTGCTTCGTCTACCATCTTCACTTCGATGTAGTTGGAGGTAAAGGTCTTCTTCACTGTGGTTCTGACGATCAACGGAGCTTGACTGGAGCCAATACCTCGACGGTTCGGGAGGATTTGTTCGCCGTTTTGAAACAGCCAAGCTTGAGTCCTCGTCATCCCATGTGGCGTTGCTGCTGGGGGAAGTGTGCCCATGGCGCTTTCTTCGTCGTAGCCGGCTTTGAACAGCAACTTGGCAGTATTTTGCCCCCAACTCCCTTTTGGCTTGAATCCAAGTTGATTGGGGTTGACTGATCCGACAGGTTTGCTCGGGTTCGGAGCTTGCGTCAGACTAGGTTGTGGCAACGTCATTTTTTGTAGAGTGACGACATTGGCCTGCGATAACGGCGGGGCCAAATTTCTTGTCGGAGAAGAAGGTGATTGCTTAGATTTACGGAGCCACTGGGGTGCGATCCGCAGGACTGGTGTCGCTTGGACGGTCAACGGGGTATATTGCATGGCTCTTGACTCGGAATTGATGCGCATCCTTTGCCTTGACTTTGATGCTTTTTGAACCTCGAGTTCCGCCTTGTCGGAAGGTTGCATCAGTTTTGCAGGTGGATGAGACTCGCCCTGTTTTACCTCTTCAGCCTTCTGGACTCGAGGGGCTTTAGCTGGAAGGACTTCCACGACTAGTTCTCTCACTTGGTAGAACTTGGCGTCGGCCAAATGTGCCTCGGTCTCATTGAACGGCTTGTCGTCAGCAACTATGCACCTCTCCATGCCTTCTTCGTAGTACTTGAGGCACTGGTGCTAGGTGGACACTACGACGCCATTCTCGTATAGCCATGGCCTTCCTAACAGGAGGTGATATGACGTTTGGCAATCGATGATATGGAGGAGGACTATTGTATCTAGCGGGCCGATTGAAAGCTTCAGGCGAATGATTCCGATAGTGGACTGTCCACCCTGGTTGAACCCTTGAATGACCAATTGGCTAGGTAAGAGCTGGTCGTTGGTGATGCCGAGTTGCCGCATTGTCTGGATAGGCAAGATATTGATGGCGGAGCCACAGTCAAACATGATTCGATTCACTGGTCTCTCCTTGATATATCCCAAAACATAGACAGGTCGGTTGTGCAATCGTGTCCCGAGTTGCAAGTCCTCATCCGAAAAGGTTATCATCGCATCACACGAGGCCACAGCTTTGCCCTTCTGGTCGTCCTTCCTTTTCCCCTTGTAGCTATCCGGGTCGGCCAAGGCCGAAGCCATTGCCAGGATAGCCTTCTTCGGAAGATGCAAAGCTTCTACGAGCGGCAAGTGCAGGATTGCTTCGTCATGAGAGGCAGTGTCCCCTTTATCGGAATCATCTCCCTCGTCAGTGGAGTCGCCTTCTTCAGAAGTTTTGATTTCGCCTTTCCCTTCCAACACCTCATGGACTTCGACCATGCAACAAGACACCCTGATGTGTTGATCAACTGGGAGGAAGTGATCGGGAAAGAATTCTTGCAAGGTTGCTGGTTTTGGAAGGCTCTGCTGGAGGAGATCGTCTTGGCTTGCCGGTGGCACTTTGAACGCCTTCCTCCCTGGAGTCTTGCTTTTCTTCTTATAGGTCCTCCGCTCTGGAAACCTCCTCATCACACAGTCTTGCTTATGCTGCTTTTCTTGTCGGGGCCTTCGTCGCCGGGGTAGCATGACCCATGCCTCTTTGTCGGTGGATTCTCTTCTGCTAAGATGATGATTGGCAGCCGCCACTGGTTCCCTTGGAGACACTTGTTCTTCCGGAGGCTCTACTGGCTCGTCCTCCGATCCCCATCCGGTAGGCTTGATTTCTTTGATTGAAACTGATGGAGGCTTTGAGTAAAGAACGCAATAGTCGAACTTCCTCGAAGGCTGGCCCAGCAGACCGACTTCTGGATCTCCTTGCTCGTATCTTTTTCGGAGGGTACATTGGGACGTAGCTTGATTGGAAGGGACTTGCTCTACCTGAAGCTCCACTGACTCATCTTCCGATCCCCAGCTGATGGGCTTGATTTCCTCAGTTGAAACAAATGGAGGCCTTGAGTAGAGGACGTAATAGTCAAACTTTCCCGAAGGCTGGCCCAACAGACCGACTTCTGGATCTCCTTGCTCGTACCTCCTTTGGAGCGCTCGTTGGGATATAGTATTGCTTGGAAGAGGTGCCGGCGTGAATGATGGTTGCCCCCAGGGCTACGGTGTTTCTTCCTCGGTGAGCGCAGGAGTACGTTGATGTCGCTTCGAGACTCTCGGCTGGGAAATTGACTTAGCGGTTGGCCTTTAACGGTTGATGCACAATTTGGGCGCGCTTCGCCGTGCAGCAACGAGTACCGGGGAGAAGGAGCCGAAGGTGATGGACGTCATGTTGGCCATAGCGACCTCCCTGGAGTTGATCTCTATCTTCCCTTGCTTCACGAGCGCCATGATTCTTTCCTTGAAGACGAAGCATCTTTCGATGGGATGACTTACCACCCGGTGCTATTTGCAGAAGAGAGGGTCATCGACGCGATGCATCTGCTCGGGCCTCTTCGAAGGAGGGAGCTCTATCATCTTCTCTTGCAGTAGTTGGTTGAACATGGAGGAGACTTCCGAGTCCGGGAAGGGGTACTCCTTGGCTTCAAGCTCCTCGAGAGTCATCCTTTGTCTTGGCGGTGGAGGCGGCGGTATGGCGACTCCCTTCTTCTGATCCGGATTGCCACCGATCTTGAGTGACTTGGAGGTTGAAGCGATATCAGGAATATTGACTTGCTTTGATTTCGGTGCTTGCGGCTTGTCCTTCTTCTCCACCTTCAAGAAGTCTCTGTTGTTCGAGTCCCCACGGCTTGCTAGGCTGAGTTCCATGTCGTGAGCCCGAGTTGTGAGTTCTTCGAAAGACCCAGGTTTGATACCCTTGAGGATGTAGAGCAGGCCCCAGTGCATGCCTTGGGTGCACATCTCGATGGCCGAGTCTTCAGACAAGCGGTCTCGTGAATTCAGCACGAGGTTTCTCCACCTGTCGATGTAGTCGATCACTGGCTCGTCTTTCCTTTGCTTGACGGTGGTGAGTTCGGTCATGCTGACGGTGCGCCTGGTGCTGTAGAAGCGATTGAGGAACTCCCTCTCCATCTGATTCCAGCTGTCGATGGTCCCTGGAGGAAGATCAACGTACCAGTCTAAAGCATTACCTTTGAGGGTGCGAACAAACTGTTTCACCATCTCGTCGCCATATGTGCCAGCGTTGTTGTAGGTTTCGATGAAGTGAGCAACGTGCTATCTTGGATTTCCCTTTCCGTTGAAGTGCTGGAACTTGGGTGGCTGGAATCCGATTGGGAAGCGTAGCTGCTGGATCCTCACGGTGTAGGGCTTTGAGTATGCCACCGTGATCGGAGGAAGGCCACTGCCATGGGAGCGCATTATGTCGGCTACCAACGCTTGTACTTGCTGAGCATTCATTGTTGCTGTTGCCGGAGGTTGTGTGGCCACCGAGGCTGGCACTGGAGAGACGACTTCCACCGGGACGGGAGCCGAGGAGAGTACTGGAGTAACCGCTTGAATTGTCGGGACAACCTCTGCAAGAGCGGGGGTTGAAGACGGAGCTGGAGCGGCTACTGGAGAAGCAAGGAGTTGACTGACTGCTGCAGCGTCCCTTGCGCTTAGCTTCTGGAGCAAAGTGTTGATGTGACGATCCTTTTCCTCCATCAACCGAGAGATTTGTGCCATTTGCTCACCCATCTGCATGACTTGGAGCTGAAGAGCGGACGGAGGGTGGTGACGGAGGATGTCTCGATGCTGCATGCTAGCACCCTCGCCGTCATCGTCGGAGAAGTCGTTGCGACGACTTGCTTCTGGTTGATGACTGATGTTGGCCCCCTGCAGAGGAGGTGCAACGTTCGCTGGAGAATCCGAACAGGCTTGGGGTTGGGGCTAATCCTCCCCAATCTTCTAGACATGGACTCCAGGATCGAGGCTCGTTTCTTCATTCACTAAGGCCTTGTCGGCGCTTTGGTGAGCGTATTTGGCATTAGTTTCTGGCATGAAGACATCCGCAAGAGTTCGAGTACGCCGAGTGTAGACGCACACCAACGGGGGCGCATCACCCTTCAGATTTGCTGGATCACCGTGTCGGAGTAGAGGAGACTCGGCGATCAATGAAAGGCTTGGCGCAAATGCATCGTTGCTTGTCCCGGCCATTGCGAACTTGGAGCAACTTCTTCAGCCGTACGGATGAAAGGAGAGAAGGTCCCACCGGGCGTGCCAGAAATCTGTATGCATAAAAAAGGTACGGGTTGTCTTTATTGTACAAAACGAGATTACAAGAGTGTGCCGGGACCCGGGTGGCTCGGGTGTAGCGAGTCCGGGTGCGGCGAGTGTTGATCAGGAGATTGTGGGAGAGATCCTCTGGAGGGTCCCTTTGATCCGCGTCTCCACGTGGTGTTCATGGGAGAGCTCTGAAGGGGTTGCCCAGGACAGAGGTCTTTACAGGGTGAGGGTTTTTGAGAGGCTAAGGAGTGTCTGTCGTGCTTTTGTCCCTTCCGTGCTTCGCGCTTTCTTGGCTAGGGGGTCTTCAGCTTCGTTCCTCGGTCTTAGTGTCTTCCTCACTCCTTGCTTGACCTTGGCGTCCTTGATCGTCAGTTCGTGGCGTCGATCGTGCTTTTGGCGTTGGCTTTGGCTTTGGCTTTTGGCTTTGGCTTGGCTTTGGCGTGGCTCTGGCTTTTGATTTGCTTTGGCGCTTGCGCTTGGACGTAGACGGGGGAGTTTTGCGATGCTTTTGTTCTTCCGGACTTTGCGTCGTATCGGCTAGAACGTGTGGTGCTTTGGCCGAGACCGGCTTAGTCGCTTGGCCTTGGCACTTGCGTTGCTTTGGCGTGGGCTTTACCGGGGCTTTTGCTTTGGCTTCTTGCGTGGGCTTTGGCTTCAGCGTCAACTCGGTTTTCTTCTCGAACGACGTGGGCTACTTCTTTGGTGCTTCGACTGTTTGGGTGTCAGCTGGACTTCTCTTCTTCTCCGAGCTTCTTTTGTGTGATCGAAGTCGAAGAATGCTTTTGAAGATAGTGGGGGTAGCACCGATCTCCGTGCGACGGTTGTAGCGTTGGCTTTTGTTGATGAAGACGGCGGGGGTAGCGATGGTCTCCATGCGATGGTTGTAGCGTCGGCTTTTGTTAATGAAGACGGCGGGGGTAGCGACGCTTCAGGTAGTCCTCTCCAGGCTTTCTTCTTCGTGGATAGAGCAGACGTTCGTCGAAGGCGATGGGTGATGACGCTTCGGTCTTCTTCTCCGGGCTTTGGAGCTTGATCAGAGTTGAGGGTTTGTTGGAGTCGACGAGGTAGTGCCGCTCCGAGCTTCTTCTCCGGCCTTTGCTTCTGGCGTCTTCGGAGTCGAAGGGTCTTCTTCTCCGAGCTTTCTTCTTCGTGCACGGAGTCGAAGTCTTGATCTTCTTGTACAAGGGTCTTCACGTTGATGAGGGCTTTTAATGGACTAAGCCGGTCCCAAAGGATAGGCTTACCCGTGCCTCGTGAAGACTTGGGTCGATGAAGAAGCGTCTACTCTTCTGCAGAGCTTCCTCGCTCTGCAGAAATCTGTATGCGTAAAAAAGGTACGGGTCGTCTTTATTGCACAAAACGAGATTACAAGAGTGCGCCGGGACCCGGGTGGCTCGGGTGTGGCGAGTCCGGGTCCGGCGAGTGTTGATCAGGAGATTGTGGGAGAGATCCTCTGGAGGGTCCCTTTGATCCGCATCTCCACGTGGTGTTCATGGGAGAGCTCTGAAGGGGCTGCCTAGGACAGAGGTCTTTACAGGGTGAGGGTTTTTTAGCGGCTAAGGAGTGTCTGCCGTGCTTTTGTCCCTTCCATGCTTCGCGCTTTCTCAGCTAGGGGGTCTTCAGCTTCGTTCCTCAGTCTTCGTGTCTTTTTCGCTCCTTGCTTGACCTCAGCATCCTTGATCGTCGGTTCGCGGGGTCGATTGTGCTTTTGGCGTTGGCTTTGGCTTTGGCTTTTGGCTTTGGCTTGGCTTTGGCGTGGCTCTGGCTTTTGCTTTGCTTTGGCGCTTGCGCTTGGACGTAGACGGGGGAGTCTTGCGATGCTTTTGTTCTTCCGGACTTCGTGTCGTATCGGCTAGAACGTGCGGTGCTTTGGCTCGAGACCGTCGTAGTCGCTTGGCTTTGGCACTGACGTTGCTTTGGCGCGGGCTTTACCGAGGCTTTTGCTTTGGCTTCTTGTGTGGGCTTTTGCTTCAGCGTCAACCCGGTCTTCTTCTCGAACGACGTGGGCTACTTCTTCGGTGCTTTGACGGTTTGGGTGTCGGCTGGACTTCTCTTCTTCTTCGGGCTTCTTTTGTGTGATCGGAGTCGAAGAATGCTTTTGTAGATAGTGGGGATAGCATCGATCTCCGTGCGACGGTTGTAGCGTCAGCTTTTATTGATGAAGACGGTGAGGGTAGCGACGGTCTCCATGCGACGGTTGTAGTATCGGCTTTTGTTGATGAAGACGGCGGGGGTAGCGATGCTTCAGGTAGTCCTCTCCAGGTATTCTTCTTCGTGGATAGAGCAGACGTTCGTCGAAGGCGACGAGTGATGACGCTTCGGTCTTCTTCTCCGGGCTTTGGAGCTTGATCGGAGTTGAGGGTTTATTGGAGTCGACGGGGTAGTGCCGCTCCGAGCTTCTTCTCCGGCCTTTGCTTCTGCCGTCTTCGGAGTCGAAGGGTCTTCTTCTCCGAGCTTTCTTGTTCGTGCACGGAGTCGAAGTCTTGATCTTCTTGTGCAAGGGTCTTCACATTGATGAGGGATTTCAATGGACTAAGCCGGTCCCGAAGGATAGGCTTGCCCATGCCTCATGAAGCCTTGGGTCGATGAAGAAGTGTCTCCTCTTCTGCAGAGCTTCCTCGCTTCATCTTGCGATTTCTTCAACCTTGCGACGGTTGTGGTGTCGGCTTCTTCTCCGAGCGTATTTGGCGTAATCGGAGTTAAAGGCTTTGTTGAAGATGACGGGTGTAGCGCCGCTTCTCTTCTTCTCCGGGGTTTTGGGCTTGATCGGAGTCGAAGGCTTATTGAAGATGACGAGTGTAGCGCCGCTTCTCTTCTTCTCCGGGCTTTTGGGCTTGATCGGAGTTGAAGGCTTGTTGGAGACGACGGGGTAGTGCCACTCCAATCTTCTTCTCCGGGCTTTTGGGCTTGATCGGAGTTAAAGGTTTGTTGGAGACGACGAGGTGGTGCCGCTCCGATCTTCTTCTCCGGCATTTGCTTCTAGCGTCTTCGGAGTCGAAAGGTTCTTCTTCTCCGAGCTTTCTTCTTCGTGCACGGAGTCGAAGGCTTGATCTTCTTGTGCAAGGGTCTTCATGTTGATGAGGACTTTTAATGGACTAAGCCGGTCCCGAAGGGATAGGCTTGCCCGTGCCTCGTGAAGCCTTGGGTCGATGAAGAGCGCGTCTCCTCTTCTGCAGAGCTTCTTCGCCTTTGCATCCGACCTGTGGCCCTTTCGACCCTTTGAGCCTTCCCCCACCCCCTCTATTTATAGGCAAAGGGGGGGGGGTGGGAGAGATATGGGAAGTTTTAATTTTAAATCCCTTTAATATCTCCCCCATAATTGCCAGATTTATTCATCCATTGATGAGGGGAATAAGTCATTATTCGTTTTCCTTTTTAGACGGGGTAATTATGGCTGGATTTTGCACACGAGATCGATGGCGACCCGGCTCTTCTTCTTGTCCATCGGATCGAGGGATCGGCGCAGATCCACGTGTGGGTAGACGTCATGCGCAACCTCCCCCCACGCATGGCGGTAGTTCTTTCCTTTTCTTTCTTTTCTTTCCTTTTCTTTCCTTTTCTTTTCTTTTTCTTTCCTTTCTTTTCTTTCCTTTTCTTTTCTTTCCTTTTCTTTTTCTTTTCTTTCTTTTCTTTCCTTTTCTTTTCTTTCCTTTCTTTTCTTTTTCCTTTTCTTTTCTTTCCTTTCCTTTCCTTTCTTTTTCCTTGCAAGGCTGACCTCCCCATGGGGGGTCCGGATCCTTGCATGGCCGACTACCCCCCTAAAGGGGTTCGGTCTCTAGTAGGGGGCCGGGTGGGCCCCACTTGAGGATAGGTCCACCCGGCACCCTTGTTGGGCGCGAGTCGGGTCTGGGTCCGCGTCGGGTTTGCCTCTGTAATGGTGCATGCAAGTCGGATCCGGGTCGGAGAGTGTGTCGGGTTCGCCTCCAACTTGTTGCATGCGAGTCGGGTCCGCGTCGGAGTGCGTGTCGGGTTTGCCTCCGAATTGGCGCATGCGAGTCGGGTCCGGGTTAGACACAATTTGTGTGTCTACAATCGTACGAATGAATTAGAATGGATACATTCGTGCGAATGAATTAGAATGGATCGTACGAATGAAATAGAATGGATCGTACGAAGAATTAGAATGGATCGTACGAATGAATTAGAATGGATCGTGCGGATGAATTATAATGGATCGTACGAATGAATTAGAATGGTTATATTCGTGCGAATGAATTAGAATAGATCGTACGAATGAATTAGAATGGATCGTATGAATAAATTTGAATAGATCGTACGAATGAATTAGAATGAATACATTCGTGCGAATGAATTAGAATGGATCGTACGAATGAAATAGAATGGATCGTACGAATGAATTAGAATGGATCGTATGAATGAATTAGAATGGATCGTGTGGATGAATTAGAATGGATCGTACGAATGAATTAGAATGGTTACATTCGTGTGAATGAATTAGAATGGATCGTACGAATAAATTAGAATGGATCATACGATTGAATTAGAATGGATTGTACGAATGAATTAGAATGAATACATTCGTGCGAGTGAATTAGAATGGATCATATGAATGAAATAGAATGGATCGTACGAATGAATTAGAATGGATCGTACGAATGAATTAGAATGGATCGTGTGGATGAATTAGAATGGATCGTACGAATGAATTAGAATGGTTACATTCGTGTGAATGAATTAGAATGGATCGTACGAATGAATTAGAATGGATCGTACGATGGAATTAGAATGGATCGTACGAATGATTTAGAATAGATCGTGCGAATGAATTAGAATGGATTGTGCGAATGAATTAGAATGGATCGTACGAATGAATTAGAATGGATACATTCGTGCGAATGAATTAGAATGGATCATACGAATGAATTAGAATGGATCGTGTTGGGGGTAGCTGAAAACCCGTATCTTGGACAACATTGTATCAGACACACTTAGAGTGGAGCTCGCACAGGAGCCCGTCCAGGAGTTGGAACCCTCAGTGCCTATGGGCTCGATCGAACAGCGATTGGGAGCGAGATCCATATTGGGCTGTTTGGACACCTTGTATCTGAGTGCACAGGAGCTCGCACCCGACTCGCACAGGAGCCCGCACCCAGCTCGCATAAGAGCCCGCACCCAGCTCGCACAGTAGCTCGCACCCGGCTCGCTCAGAAGCTCGCTCCTAGCTCGCACAGGATCTCGTACCCAGCTCGCTCCCAGCTCGCACAGGAGCTCGCCCCCAGCTCGATTGGGAGCGAGATCCATATTGGGCTGTATGGACACCTTGTATCTAAGTGCATAGGAACCCGCCCCCAGCTCGCCCAGGAATTTCTGCCAAAGAGGAAACTTTAAATGGAATCAACAAACACCGGTAGAACGCTCAAAGAGATTGCCAGGCCGCTTCCATTGTCGAAGAGGTCGCCCTCTCCGGAGCCCGACTCTTGACAACAGGGAGAAGAGGGCGGATCACCCAAACCCATTGTCAAAGAGGTCGCCCTCTTCGGAGCCCGACTCTTGACAAACAGGGAGAAGAGGGCGGATCACCTGAACCCTTTGTCAAAGAGGTCGCCCTCCTAAGAGCTCGACTTTTGACAAAGATGGAGAAGGCAGAGCACTAAGGGCGAGCTCGCCTTTGTTTCCTCTTTAAGGTCGCCCCCAGTGAAGCAACCTAAAGGCTGCCAGATGTCGAAACCCCTCTAAGGGCTACGTGGACGATTATAGTCCACAGAAGCCCGCCCGAGTCGGTTTGAGACCGCCCAGACTTGAACATTCCAGAGGATCCACCTGGCAGCGGCAGGACAGGTACTCACCCCCACTCCACCGCCTGGCGAGATAGGCGACAAAGACTGTCAGAAGCCCGATTCCCAAAGGATGTCAGAGAGCCATGTGGACCAAAACGTGGGGGTCTAGAAGGTGCCGGAAGAAGCGGCCAGGTGTTGCATCCCGATAGGTGACAAAAGGCTATAAAGGGACCACCCCTGGCTCCAAAGTACAGGTTCGAAACCCTCATCCCTACCACTTTCGTTTATGACCACACTCCATTAATCACCTAAGACTGACTTGAGGGTCGGAGGGCCTGCGCTCCTGAGGGAGCCAGCCGTTCTTACGTTTTTCTTTGTCTTGCAGGGAGACCGCACGGACCAGCGAAAAATATCCCCAAACATTTGGCGCCGTCTGTGGGATCTTTTGACTGGTTCCTACGAGAACGCCCACGAGCACATGGTTGAAAGCCGTGTCGATGGCTCCAGCCATGCGGAGGCAGAGACGGGTAAAAGCCCGCGTTGAGTCTCCATAAAGTGGGCTGCTCGCTGAAGCATCCCAACCCCCTGTCCCGCTCAACGACCATCTCCTTTTGGAGATGTTAGCCACTCAACGGTCCATGATGGACGAACTAGTGCGACTACACCAGGTTCCGAAGACGAGCCGGAAGACTGGTCTCTCCCCCGGTCTCGACCCGCGAAGGGGAGAGTCAGTGATCCCGCCTCAGTATCCAGGAATGTCGGCGGAGGCTGTTTCCGAAGTGCGACCTCCCCTTATCCCAGCATCGCATCAACCCACTATGGCGCCCACATAGCGGGCATCCCAGCAGGAGCCCCCTGTGGAGGACGCAGTGGCACGCCGGATGAGAGGGACCGCTCTCGAGCGGCCGCAGCGACTCGGCACCCAGCGCTCCAGCAACAAGTCAACCCTGCCAACGGCCCCTCCTCGCAGACGAAGCCCCGGTGCGGACTCGGGCGAGTCAGAGGTGAGGTCTCGATGGAGAGACCATAACTCGCACCATCAGTGTAGACCTTTCCCTGCACTGAGGCGGTTACCCGTGAAGCGGCGTAACTATCGCGAGGACGTCACCCTCGAGCGCCGCCGCAGCAAGGTTGCGGACCGGTTTTGAGGAAGCGTGCATGATTGCTTGGTGCCTGCGCAGCTGTCTTTGGGAAATCACCCCGAGCGCTGGCAGCTACTTAGCACGCCCGCCGACCTCTTAGAAGAGCTCGCCATCCGGGGAGGGAGCTCGCCCTTCACCAATGAGGTTCACCAGGGAGGATTCCCTCAACACTGGATTCCGCCAAAGTTCATGTTATTTGATGGGTCACAAGACCCCGTGAACCACCTCTTAGCCTACCGGAAGTTATTGTTCTTCCGCGAACATGACCATGTTCTGTACCGCGCCTTCCCGAGCAGCTTGACGGGTTCGGCCCTAGACTGGTTTCATAAGTTACCTCCGGGCTCGATCCCGAGCTTCACTGCTCTGTCCGGGCTGTTCCTGGAACAGTACCGTTGCAATCGACAACCTCCAAGGCGGATCGAATCACTATTCGGTCTCATTATGGGCGCGCGGGAGACCCTCCGGTGTTTCTCGATGCGATTCCGGAATGCCTACCTCGCCCTCGAGGACGTAGTAGGGCAAGACCGGACAACCGTGAGTGCCTTTCGGAGTGCGCTCCCCGAAGGAAGTGAGCTTTATGATGCGATTGTCATTTCTGATCCCCGCACCATGATCGAGCTCTTCGCCTTGGTCCAGCAACACATTAAGCTCGAAGATGTGGTGTTGGATCGTCGAGGGAAAATGGCTGAACAGCAGCAGCCTCCTACCTTGCGCATAGGCGCCCTCTTGTAAACCATGTTGTGCAATGAAGTGTTTTGACTAAAGGAGTTCGCGCGCGATCAGCTCACTCGCAGCTTCCTCAAAGAACAGTCCACCGTCGTGCGGACTTAAAGCAAGACTGGGGTTCTTAGTGGCCATCCTAAGCGACCTTAAGATCGCCGGGGTAGTCCGCTGTCTAGGGGACTTTAAATATGACCGTGGTCCTTCGCTTTCACATGCCATGAAAGGAGGCATCCCGGGGTGATCTAAGGGGACCTGAATGGGCGACAACCCATTTAAGCGACCTGAAAATCTATTGGTACTCCTCGAAGCTAGACAATTTGGTGAGGTCGCAAGCCACTAACGTCGAAGGCTAGAGGCAAGGCCACTGTCCGCAGTCATGCGGACGCGATAAGCAAAACCGGGGTTCTGAGGATCCTTAACCGGATAGGGGGTAGCTAGCTTTAGATTTTTTTTTTCATCGCTTGTTGAACTTCCACCCTTTGGCCCTTATGCTCTGTTTTGAGTTTGATTTCTATCGATTTGTGTTTTTGCGATGTCATTGATTTTTTATCGATTTAGCTACCTCGTCCGGGGTATAGTCCTCGGATCGTCGGGGAAACCACACACGCGGCCTGATGCCACACAGCTTAGCTCGTAGAGCAACCTGGTGACATCGCGGTCAGACGCATCGGAGACACCTTACGTGGCCTGATGCCACGCAGCTTAGCTCGTTGAGCGATCTGGTGACATCACGGGCAGACACGGCAGAAAACCACACACGCGGCTTGATGCCACGCAACTTAGCTCATAGAGCAACCTGGTGACATCGCGAGCAGACGCGTCGGAGACACCTTACGCGGCCTGATGCCACACAGCTTAGCTCGATGAGCGATCTGGTGACATCACGGGCAGACGCGGCAGAAAACCACACACGCGGCCTGATGCCACGCAGATTAAGCTGGTTGAGCAGCCTGGTGACATCACAGGTAGACGCGGCGGAAACACCTTACGCGGCCTGATGCCACGCAGCTTAGCTCGTTGAGCGACCTGGTGACATCATGGGCAGATGCGACGGAGACACCTTACGCGTCCTGATGACACGCCGCTTAGCTCGATGAGCGACCTTCTGACATCACGGACAGACGCGGCGGACACCTTATGCGGCCTGATGCTACGTAGCTTAGCTCGCTAAGCGACCTGGTGACATCCTGGGCAGACGAAGAGAATCTAGCGAAAGTTGGATCATCATGCACGCGAATCAGTGTGGCACCCCACATAACCCACTCCAAGTCAAGATCGTCATCCCGCTTGGAGACAAAGGAGAAAGAAGAGCAGCACGACGAGACAGCAGGAGCCCCCAAAGAGGACGCCCGCGGTTGGTGCTCACGGCCCGCCCGGCACTTATTGTAACGGATCGCTGCGTCCCTTGGACAAAGCAGCATCGTCCTCGAGGTCTCACTAAGGAGATGCCAATCCAGAGCCCGCACCGCAAGGACTCCTGCGGCAGATGCCCGCAGCTCGCCCGATGCAGACCCTGACCGCGTGTGGCAAGCTCACACCGGAAGGAGATCGCTCGCGGCTGATGCTCCCGGCCCGCCTGGCGCTTGTAGGCAGCAGGTAGCATCGTCCTCAAGGTCTCACCAAGGAGATGCTGAGTCAGAGCTCTCACCACAAGGTCGCCTGCGGCAGGTGCCCGAAGCTCGCCCGATGCAGACCCTGACCGGGTGTGGCAAGCTCACACCGGAAGGAGATCGCTCGTGGCTGACGCTCCCGACCCGCCCGGCACTTGTAGGCAGCAGGTAGCTGCGTCCCTTGGACATAGCAGCATCGTCCTCGAGGTCTGACCAATGAGATGCCGAGCCAGAGCCCGCGCCACAAGGTCGCCTGCGGCAGGTACCCGCAGCTCGCCCGATGCAGACCCTAACCGCGTGTGACGAGCTCGCACCGGAAGTAGATCGCTCGCGGCTGACGCTCTCAGCTCGCCCGACGCTTGTAGGTAGCAGGCAGCTGCGTTCCTTGGACATAGCAGCATCGACCTCGAGGTCTCATAAAGTACTGGGAGTCAAAGCTCTCGACGCAAGGTCGCCAGCGGCCGGTACCTGCAGCCCGCCCGGGATGGACCCCGCCCGCGTGCGACCAGCTCGCACAGGAAGGGGGTCACCTACGGTTGGTGCCCCCGACCTGCCCAGCGCTTGCGATAGAGGAGCGATGCGTTCCATGGACACTAAGGAGAGATAGTTCGGGTATAGGAGCTCGCCCATAGTCCGCTCCCCCGTATCGAGGCTAGCGCCAGTAGAGAGAGCGGTGAGGAGGAGGCGGCAATGCCAGTTACATCCAGCTCAGGACACACCCATTAAAGACTCCTGAGCAAGCGCCAAGTTTCCTTGATCGCTCCCTCAGGAGGGGGTAATGTTGGGGGTAGCTGAAAACCCGTATCTTGGACAACATTGTATCAGACACACTTAGAGTGGAGCTCGCACAGAAGCCCGTCCAGGAGTTGGAACCCTCAGTCCCTATGGGCTCGATCGAACAGTGATTGGGAGCGAGATCCACATTGGGCTGTATGGACACCTTGTATCTGAGTGCACAGGAGCCCGCACCCAGCTCACACAGGAGCCCGCACCCAGCTCGCACAGGAGCTCACACCTGGCTCACACTGGAGCCCGCACCCAGCTCGCACAGGAGCCCGCACCCAGCTCGCACAGGAGCTCGCACCCGGCTCGCTCCCAGCTTGCACAGGATCTCGCACCTAGCTCGCTCAGGAGCTCGCTCCCAGCTCGTGCAGGAGCTCGCCCCCCAGCTCGATTGGGAGCGAGATCCATATTGGGCTGTATGGACACCTTGTATCTGAGTGCACAGGAACCCGCCCCCAGCTCGCCCAGGAATTTCTGCCAAAGAGGAAACTTAAAATGGAATCAATGAACACCGGTAGAACGCTCAAAGAGATCGCCAGGCCGCTCCCATTGTCGAAGAGGTCGCCCTCTCCGGAGCCCGACTCTTGACAAACAGGGAGAAGAGGGCGGATCACCTGAACCCTTTGTCAAAGAGGTCGCCCTCCTAAGAGCTCGACTTTTGACAAAGATGGAGAAGGCCTCTAAGGGCGAGCTCGCCTTTGTTTCCTCTTTAAGGTCGCCCTCAGTGAAGCGACCTAAAGGCTGCCAGATATCGAAACCCCTCTAAGGGCTACGTGGACGATTGTAGTCCACAGAAGCCCGCCCGAGTCGGTTTGAGACCGTCCAGACTTGAACATTCCAGAGGATCCACCTGGCAGCGGCAAGACAGATACTCACCCCCACTCTACCGCCTGGCGAGCTAAGCGACAAAGACTGTCAGAAGCCCGATTCCCAAACGATGTCAGGGAGCCATGTGGACCGAAACGTGGGGGTCTAGAAGGTGCCGGAAGAAGCGGCCAGGTGTTGCATCCCGATAGGTCACAAAAGGCTATAAAGGGACCACCCCCGGCTCCAAAGTACAGGTTCGAAACCCTCATCCCTACCACTTTCGTTTACGACCACACTCCATTATTCACCTAAGACTGACTTGAGCGTCGGAGGGCCTGCGCTCCTGAGTGAGCCAGCCGTTCTTACGTTTTTCTTTGTCTTGCAGGGAGACCGCACGGACCAGCAAAAAATATCCCCAAACAGATCGTATGAATGAATTAGAATAGATCGTACGAATGAATTAGAATGAATACATTTGTGCGAATGAATTAGAATGGATCGTACGAATGAAATAGAATGGATCGTACGAACGAATTAGAATGGATCATATGAATGAATTAGAATGGATCGTGTGGATGAATTAGAATGGATCGTACGAATAAATTAGAAGGGTTACATTCGTGTGAATGAATTAGAATGGATCATACGAATGAATTAGAATGGATCGTACGATTGAATTAGAATGGATCGTACAAATGAATTAGAATGAATATATTCATGCAAATGAATTAGAATGGATCGTACGAATGAAATAGAATAGATCGTATGAATGAATTAAAATGGATCGTACGAATGAATTAGAATGGATCATGTGGATGAATTAGAATGAATCGTATAAATGAATTAGAATGGATACATTCGTGCGAATGACTTAGAATGGATCATACGAATGATATAGAATGGATCGTATGAATGAATTAGAATAGATCGTACGAATGAATTAGAATAAATACATTCATGCGAATGAATTAGAATGGATCGTACGAATGAAATAGAATGGATCGTACGAATAAATTAGATTGGATCGTACGAATGAATTAGAATGGATCGTGTGGATGAATTAGAATGGATCGTACGAATGAATTAGAATGGTTACATTCGTGTGAACGAATTAGAATGGATCATACGAATAAATTTGAATGGATCGTATAATTGAATTAGAATGGATCATACAAATGAATTAGAATGGATCGTACGAATGAATTAGAATGGATCGTGCAAATGAATTATATTGGATACATTCATGCGAATGAATTAGAATGGATCGTACGAATGAATTAGAATGGATCGTGCGAATGAATTAGAATGGATCGTACGAATGAATTGGAATGGTTACATTCGTGCGAATGAATTAGAATGGATCATACGAATGAATTAGAAAAGTTCGTACGAATAAATTAAAATGGATCGTACGAATGAATTAGAATGGACCGTGCTAATGAATTAGAATGGATTGTATGAATGAATTAGAATGGATAAATTCGTGTGAATGAATTATAATGGATCGTACGATTGAATTTGAATGGATTGTACGACTGAATTAGAATGGATCGTACGAATGAATTAGAATGGATCGTACGAATGAATTAAAATGGATACATTCGTGCGAATGAATTAGAATGAATCATACGAATGAATAAGAATGGATACATTCATGCGAATGAATTAGAAAGGATCGTAGGAATGAATTAGAATGGATCGTGCGAATGAATTAGAATGGATCATACCAATGAATTAGAATGGATCGTGCGAATGAATTTGAATGGATCGTGCGAATGAATTAGAATGGATCGTACGAATAAATTAGAATAGATCATACGAATGAATTAGAATGGATACATTTATGCGAATGAATTAGAATGTATCGTATGAATGAATTAGAATGGATCGTACGAATGAATTATAGTGGATCATGCAAATGAATTGGAATGGATCGTACAAATGAATTAGAATGGATATACTCGTGTGAATGAATTAGAATGGATCGTACGAATGAATTAGAATGGACCGTATGAATGAATTAGAATGGATCGTATGAATGAATTAGAATAGATTGTGCGAATGAATTAGAATGGATCGTACGAATGAATTAGAATGGATACATTCGTGTGAAGGAATTAGAATGGATCGTATGAATGAATTAGAATGGATCATATGAATGAATTAGAATGAATCGTGCTAATGAATTAGAATGGATCGTAGAATTGAATTAGAATGGATACATTCGTGCGAATGAATTAGAAAGGATCGTACGCATGAGTTAGAATGGGTCGTACGAATGAAATAGAATGTATCATACGAATAAATTAAATGGATCGTGTGAATGAATTAGAATGGATCGTACGAATGAATTAGAATGGATACATTCGTGTAAATGAATTAGAACAGATCGTAGGAATAAATTAGAATGGATCGTACGAATGAATTAGAATGGATCGTGTGAATGAATTAGAATGGATCGTACGAATGAATTAGAATAGATCGTGTGAATGAATTAGAATGGATCGTACGAATGAATTTGAATGGATACATTCGTGCGTATGAATTAGAATGGATCGTACGAATGAATTAGAATGGATCGTGCAAATGAATTAGAATGGATCGTACGAATGAATTAGATTGGATCATACGAATGAATTAGAATGGATCATACGAATGAATTAGAATGGATCGTGCGAATGAGTTATAATGGATCGCACGAATGAATTAGAATGGATACATTCGTACGAATGAATTAGAATGGATCATACGAATGAATTAGAATGGATTGTAGGACTGAATTAGAATGGATCGTACGAATGAATTAGAATGGATCGTACGAGTGAATTAGAATGGATACATTCGTGCGAATAAATTAGAATGGATCGTACAAATGAATTAGAATGGATCGTGCGAATAAATTAGAATGGATCGTACGAATGAATTAGAATGGATACATTCATGCGAATGAATTAGAATGGATCGTACGAATGAATTAGAATGGATCGTACGAATGAATTAGAATTATCGTGCAAATGAATTAGAATGGATCGTACGAATGAATTACAATGGATACATTCGTGCAAATGAATCAGAATGGATCGTACAAATGAATTAGAATGGATCGTGCGAATGAATTAGAATGAGTCGTGTGAATGAATTAGAATGGTTCATCTGAATGAATTAGAATGGATCGTACGAATGAATTAAAATGGATACATTCGTGCGAATGAATTAGAATGGATCGTACGAATGTGTAAGAATGGATCGTACAAATGAATTAGAATGGATTGTACGAATGAAGTAGAATGGATCGTGCGAATGAATTAGAAAGGATCGTACGAATGAATTAGAATGGATACATTCGTGCGAATGAATTAGAATGGATCGTATGAATGAATTAGAAAAGATCGATGAATGAATTAGAATGGATACATTCGTGCGAATGAATTATAATGGATCGTACGAATAAAATAGAATGGATCATACGAATGAATTAGAATGGATCGTACGAATGAATTAGAATGGATCATGTAGATGAATTAGAATGGATCGTATGAATGAATTAGAATGGATCGTACGAATGAATTAGAATGGATCGTACAAATAAATTAGAATGGATCGTGTGAATGAATTAGAATGGATCGTATGAATGAATTAGAATTGATACATTCGTGTGAATGAATTAGAACAGATCGTAGGAATAAATTAGAATGGATCGTACGAATGAATTAGAATGGATTGTGTGAATGAATTAGAATGGATCGTACGAAAGATTTAGAATGGATACATTCGTGTGAATGATTTAGAATGGATCGTACGAATGAATTAGAATGGATCGTACGAATGAATTAGATTGGATCGTACGAATGAATTAGAATGGATCATACAAATGAATTAGAATGGATCGTACGAATGAATTAGATTGGATTGTACGAATGAATTAGAATGGATCATACGAATGAATTAGAATGGATCGTGCGAATGAGTTATAATGGATCGTATGAATGAATTAGAATGGATATATTCGTGCGAATGAATTAGAATGGATCATACGAATAAATTAGAAATGATTGTACAACTGAATTAGAATGGATCGTACGAATGAATTAGAATGAATCGTACGAATGAATTAGAATGGATCGTACGAATGAATTAGAATGGATACATTCGTGATGAATTAGAATGGATCGTACGAATAAATTAGAATGGATCGTGCGAATAAATTATAATGGATCGTACGAATGAATTAGAATGGATACATTCATGCGAATGAATTAGAATGGATCGTACGAATGAATTAGAATGGATCATACGAATAAATTAGGATGGATCGTATGAATGAATTAGAATGGATCGTACGAAAGAATTAGAATTGATTATGCAAATGAATTAGAATGGATCGTATGAATGAATTAGAATGGATACATTCGTGCAAATTAATCAGAATGGATGGTACAAATGAATTAGAATGGATTGTGCGAATGAATTAGAATGGATCGTGTGAATGAATTAGAATGGTTCATTCGAATGAATTAGAATGGATCGTACGAATGAATTATAGCGGATACATTCGTGCGAATGAATAAGAATGGATCGTACGAATGAGTAAGAATGAATCGTACGAATGAATTAGAATGGATTGTACGAATGAATTAGAATGGATCGTGCAAATGAATTAGAATGGATCGTACGAATGAACTAGAATAGATCGTACGAATGAATTAGAATAGATCGTACGAATGAATTAGAATGGATCGTGGGAATGAATTAGAATGGATCGTACGAATGAATTAGAAAGGATACATTTTTGCGAAAGAATTAGAATGGATCGTACGAATGAATTAGAATGGATCGTACGAATGAATTAGAATGGATCGTGCGAATAAATTAGAATAGATCGTACCAATGAATTGTAATGGTTATATTCGTGCAAATGAATTAGAATAGATCGTACGAATGAGTTTGAATGGATCGTACGAATGAATTAAAATGGATCGTACGAATGAAATAGAATGGATCGTGCGAAAGAATTAGAATGGATTGTACGAATGAATTAGAATGGATACATTCGTGCGAATGAATTATAATGGATCGTACGAATGAATTAGATTGGATTGTATGACTGAATTAGAATGGATCGTATGAATGAATTAAAATGGATCGTACGAATGAATTAGAATGGATCGTACGAATGAATTAGAAAGGATACATTCATGCGAATGAATTAGAATGGATCGTACGAATGAATTAGAATGGATATATTCGTGCGAATGACTTAGAATGGATCGTACGAACGAATTAGAATGGATCGTATGAATGAATTAGAATGGATCGTGCGAATGAATTTGAATGGATCGTGCGAATGAATTAGAATGGATCGTGCAAATGAATTAGAATGGTTCGTACGAATGAATTAGAATGGATACATTCGTGCGAATGACTTAGAATGTATCGTACGAATGAATTAGAATGGATCGTACAAATGAATTAGAGTGGATAATGCGAATGAATTAGAATGGATCGTATGAATGAATTAGAATGGGTACATTCGGGTGAATGAATTAGAATGGATCGTACGAATGAATTAGAATGGACCGTACGAATGAATTAGAATGGATCTTATGAATGAATTAGAATAGATTGTGCGAATGAATTAGAATGGATCGTATGAATGAATTAGAATGGATACATTCGTGTGAACGAATTAGAATGGATCGTATGAATGAATTAGAATGGATCGTATGAATGAAATCGAATGGATCGTGCGAATGAATTAGAATGGATTGTACAATTGAATAAGAATGGATACATTCGTACGAATGAATTAGAATGGATCGTACGAATGAGTTACAATGGTTTGTACGAATGAATTAGAATAGATCATACGAATAAATTAGAATGGATTGTGTGAATGAATTAGAATGGATCGTACGGATGAATTAGAATGGATCGTACGAATGAGTTAGAATGGATCATACGAATGAATTAGAATGGATTGTGCGAATGAATTAGAATGGATCGTACGAATGAATTAGATTGGATCGTACGAATGAATTAGAATGGATCGTGTGAATGAATTAGAACAGATCGTACGAATGAATTTGAATGGATACATTCGTGTGAATGAATTAGAATAGATCGTACGAATGAATTTGAATGGATCGTACGAATGAATTAGAATGGATCGTGTGAATGAATTAGAATGGATCGTACGAATGAATTAGAATGGATACATTCGTGCGAATGAATTTGAATGGATCGTATGAATGAATTAGAATAGATCATACGAATGAATTAGATTAGATCGTTCGAATGTACGAATGAATTAGAATTGATCATACGAATGAATTAGAATGGATCGTGCAAATGAGTTAGAATGGATCGTACGAATGAATTAGAATGGATACATTCGTGCGAATGAATTAGAATGGATCATACGAATGAATTAGAATGGATTATATGACTGAATTAGAATGGTTCGTACGAATGAATTAGAATGGATCGTACGAATGAATTAGAATAGATCGTGCAAATGAATCTGAATGGATTGTACGAATGAATTAGAATGGATATATTCGTGCGAATGAATTAGAATGGATCGTACGAATGAATTAGAATGAATCGTGCGAATGAATTAGAATGGATCGTGCGAAGGAATTAGAATGGATCGTGCGAATGAATTAGAATGGATCGTACGAATGAATTGGAATGGATACATTCATGCGAATGAATTAGAATAGATCGTACGAATGAATTAAAATAGATCATACGAATGAATTAGGATGAATCGTATGAATGAATTAGAATGGATCGTACGAATGAATTAGAATTGATCGTGCGAATGAATTAGAATGGATCGTACGAATGAATTAGAATGGATCGTGCGAATGAATTAGAATGGATCGTGCAAATGAATTGGAATGGATACAGTCGTGCGAATGAATTAGAATGGATCGTACGAATGAATTAGAACGAACCGTACGAACGAATTAGAATGGACCGCGCGAATGAATTAGAATGGATACATTCGTACGAATGAATTAGAATGGATCGTACGAATGAGTAAGAATGGATCGTACGAATGAATTAGAATGGATTGTACAAATGAATTAGAATGGATCGTGCGAATGAATTAGAATGGATCGTACGAACGAAATATAATGGATACATTCGTGCGAATGAATTAGAATGGATCATACGAATGAATTAGAATGAATCGTATGAATAAATTAGAACAGATCGTACTAATGAATTTGAATGGATACATTCGTGCGAATGAATTGGAATGGATCATACGAAAGAAATAGAATAGATCGTACGAATAAATTAGAATGTATCGTGCAAATGAATTAGAATGGATCGTGCGGATGAATTAGAATGGATCGTATGAATGAATTAGAATGGTTATATTCCTGCGAATGAATTAGAATGGATCGTACTAATGAGTAAGAATAGATCGTACAAATGAATTAGAATAGATTGTACGAATGAATTAGATTGGATCGTGTGAATGAATTAGAATGGATCGTACGAATGAATTAGAATGGGTACATTCGTGCGAATGAATTAGAATGGATCATACGAATGAATTAGAATGGATCATTTGAATGAATTTGAATAGATTGTACGAATGAATTAGAATGAATACATTCGTGCGAATGAATTAGAATGGATCGTACTAATGAAATAGAATGGATCATACGAATGAATTAGAATGGATCGTACGAATAAATTAGAATGGATCGTGTGGATGATTTAGAATGGATCGTACGAATGAATTAGAATGGTAACATTCGTGTGAATGAATTAGAATAGATCGTACGAATGAATTAGGATGGATCGTACGATTGAATTAGAATGGATCGTACGAATAAATTAGAATGGATCGTATGAATGAATTAGAATGGATCGTGCGAATGAATTAGAATGGATCGTATGAATGAATTAGAATGCATACATTCATGCGAATGAATTAGAATGGATCGTACGAATGAATTGGAATGTATCGTACGAATGAATTAGAATGGATCGTGTGAATGAATTAGAATGGATCGAATGAATGAATTGGAATGATTACATTCGTGCGAATGAATTAGAATGGATCGTACGAATAAATTAGAATGGATCGTACGAATGAATTAAAATGGATCGTACGAATGAATTAGAATGGATTGTGCGAATGAATTAGAATAGATTGTACGAATGAAATAGAATGGATACATTCGTGTGAATGAATTATAATGAATTGTACGATTGAATTAGAATGGATTGTACGACTGAATTAGAACGGATCGTACGAATGAATTAGAATGGATCGTACGAATGAATTAAAATGGATACATTCGTGTGAATAAATTAGAATGGATCGTACGAATGAATTAGAATGGTTACATTCGCGCGAATGAATTAGAATGGATCGTACGAATGAATGTGAATGGATCGTATGAATTAATTAGAAAGGATCATGCGAATGAATTAGAATGGATACATTCGTGCGAATGAATTAGAATATATCGTACGAATGAATTAGAATGGATCGTACGAATGAGTTAGAGTGGATCAAGAAAATGAATTAGAATGGATCGTACGAATGAATTAGAATGGATACATTCGTGTGAATGAATTAGAATGGATCATACGAATGAATTAGATTGGACCGTACGAATGAATTAGAATGGATTGTATGAATGAATTAGAATAGATTGTGCGAATGAATTAGAATGGATTGTACGAATGAATTAGAATAGATACATTCGTGTGAAGGAATTCGAATGGATCGTATGAATGATTTAGAATGGATCGTATGAATGAATTAGAATGGATCGTGCGAATGAATTAGAATGGATCGTACAATTGAATTAGAATGGATACATTCGTGCCAATGAATTAAATTGGATCGTACGAATGAGTTAGAATGGATCGTACGAATGAATTAGAATGGATCGTACGAATGAATTAGAATGGATACATTCGTGCGAATGAATTAGAATTGATCGTACGAATGAGTTGGAATGGATCGTACAAATGAATTAGAATGGATCGTAAGAATGAATTAGAATAGATCGTGCGAATGAATTAGAATGGATCGTAGGAATGAATTAGAATGGATACATTCGTGCGAATGAATTAGAATGGATCGTACGAATGAATTAGATTGGATCGTACGAATGAATTAGAATGGATCGTACAAATGAATTAGAATGGATCATGCGAATGAATTAGAATGGATCGTACGAATGAATTAGAATGGATATATTCGTGTGAATGAATTAGAACAGATCGTACGAATGAATTAGAATGGATCGTATGAATGAATTAGAATGGATCGTGTGAATGAATTAGAATGGATCGTACGAATGAATTAGAATGGAAACATTCGTGCGAATGAATTAGAATGGATCGTACAAAAGAATTAGAATGGATCGTACGAATGAATTAGATTGGATCGTACGACTGAATTAGAATAGATTATACGAATGAATTAGAATGGATCGTGCAGATGAGTTAGAATGGATCGTACAAATGAATTAGAATGGATACATTTGTGCGAATGAATCAGAATGGATCATACGAATGAATTCGAATGGATTGTACGACTGAATTATAATGGATCGTACGAATGAATTAGAATGGATCGTACGAATGAATTAGAATAGATCGAGCGAATAAATTATAATGGATCGTACGAATGAATTAGAATGGATACATTCGTGCGAATGAATTAGAATGGATCATACAAATGAATTAGATGGGATCGTACGAATGAATTAGAATAGATCGTGCAAATGAATTAGAATGGATCGTGCGAATGAATTAGAATGAATCGTACAAATGAATTAGAATGGATATATTCATGCGAATGAATTAGAATAGATCATATGAATGAATTAGAATGGATCATATGAATGAATTAGAATGGATCGTACGAATGAATTAGGATGGATCGTACGAATGAATTAGAATTGATCGTGCGAATGAATGAGAAAGGATCGTACGAATGAATTAGAATGGATACATTCGTGCAAATGAATTAGAATGGATCGTACAAATGAATTAGAATAGATCGTGCGAATGAATTAGAATGGATCGTGCGAATGAATTAGAATGGATACATTCGTGCGAATGAATTAGAATGGATCATACGAATGAATTAGAATGGATCGTACGAATGAAGTTGAACGGATCGTGCGAATGAATTAGAATGGATCATACGAATGAATTAGAATGGATACGTTCGTGCGATGAATTAGAATGGATCATACGAATGAGTAAGAATGGATCGTACGAATGAATTAGAATGGATTGTATGAATGAATTAGAATGGATCATGCGAATGAATTAGAATGGATCGTACGAATGAATTAGAATGGATATATTCATGCGAATGAATTATAATGGATCATATGAATGAATTAGAATGGATCGTATGAACGAATTAGAATAGATCGTACGAATGAATTAGAATGGATACATTTGTGCAAATGAATTAGAATGGATCATACGAATGAAATAGAATGGATCGTACAAATGAATTAGAATGGATCGTGCGGATGAATTAGAATGGATCTTGCGGATGAATTAGAATGGATCATACGAATGAATTATAATGGTTACATTCGTGTGAATGAATTAGAATGGATCGTACGAATGAATTAGAATGGATCGTACGATTGAATTAAAATGGAACGTACGAATGAATTAGAATAGATCGTAAGAATGAATTAGAATGGATCGTGCGAAAGAATTAAAATGGATCGTACGAAGGAATTAGAATGGATACATTCGTGCGAATGAATTAGAGTGGATCGTACGAATGAATTAGAATGGATCGTACAAATGAATTAGAATGGATCGTGCGAATGAATTAGAAAGGATCGTACGAATGAATTGGAATGGTTATATTCATGCGAATTAATTAGAATGGATCGTACGAATGAATTAGAGTGGATTGTACGAATGAATTAAAATGGATCATAGGAATGAATTAGAATGGATCGTACAAATGAAATAGAATGGATACATTCGTGCGAATGAATTAGAATGGATCGTACGATTGAATTAGAATGGATACATTCGTGCGAATGAATTAGAATGGATCGTACGAATGAATTAGAATGAATACATTCATGCGAATGAATTAGAATGGATCGTACGAATGAATTAGAATGGATTGTACGAATGAATTAGATTAGATCGTACGAATGAAATAGAATGGATCATACGAATAAATTAGAATGGATCGTACGAATGAGTTAGAATGGATCGTACGAATGAGTTAGAATGGATACATTCGTGCGAATGAATTAAAAATGATCATACGAATGAATTAGAATGGATTGTACGAATGAATTAGATTAGATCGTATGAATGAAATAGAATGGATCATACGAATAAATTAGAATGGATCGTGCGAATGAGTTAGAATGGATCGTACGAATGGATACATTCGTGCGAATGAATTAGAATGGATCATACGAATGAATTAGAATGGATTGTACGACTGAATTCGAATGGATCGTACGAATGAATTAGAATGGATCGTACGAATGAATTAGAATAGATCGTGCGAATGAATTAGAATGGATCGTACGAAAGAATTAGAATGGATACATTCGTGCGAATGAACTAGAATGGAACGTACGAATGAATTATAATGGATCGTGCGAATGAATTAAAATGGATCGCACGAATGAATTAGAAGGGTTACATTCATGCGAATGAATTAGAATGGATCGTACGAATGAAATAGAATGGATCATACGAATGAATTAGCATGGATCGTACGAATGAATTAGAATGGATCGTACGAATGAATTAGAATTGATCGTGCAAATGAATTAGAATGGATCGTACGAATGAATTAGAATGGATACATTTGTGCAAATGAATTAGAATGGATCGTACGAATGAATTAGAATGGATCGTGCGGATGAATTAGAATGGATCATGCGAATGAATTAGAAAGGATCGCCCGAATGAATTAGAATAGATCGTACGAATGAATTAGAATGGATCGTATGAATAAGTAATAATGGATCGTACGAATGAATTAGAATGTATTGTACGAATGAATTAGAATGGATAGTGCGAATGAATTAGAATGGATTGTACGAATGAATTAGAGTGGATCATGCGAATGAATTAGAATGGATCGTACGAATGAATTAGAATGGATACATTCGTGTGAATGAATTAGAATGGATCGTACGAAAGAATTATAATGGACCACACGAATGAATTAGAATCGATCGTATGAATGAATTAGAATAGATTGTTCGAATAAATTAGAATGGATCGTACGAAAGAATTAGAGTGGATACATTCGTGTGAAGGAATTAGAATGGATTGTATGAATGAATTAGAATGGATCGTATAAATATATTAGAATGGATCTTGTGAATGAATTAGAATGGATCGTACAATTGAATTAGAATGGATACATTCGTGCGAATGAATTAAACTGGATCGTACGAGTGAGTTAGAATGGATCGTACGAATGAATTAGAAAGGATCGTACGAATTAATTAGAATGGATCGTGTGAATGAATTAGAATGGATCGTAGGAATGAATTAGAATGGATACATTCGTGCGAATGAATTAGAATGGATCGTACGAATGAGTTAGAATGGATCATACAAATGAATTAGAATGGATTGTGCGAATGAATTAGAATGGATCGTACGAATGAATTAGAATGGATACATTCGTGCGAATGAATTAGAATGGATCGTACGAATGAATTAGATTGGATCGTACGAATGAATTAGAATGGATCGTACGAATGAATTTGAATGGATCGTGCGAATGAATTAGAATGGATCATACGAATGAATTAGAATGGATACATTCGTGTGAATAAATTAGAACAGATCGTACGAATGAATTAGAATGGATCATGTGTATGAATTAGAAAGGATTGTGCGATTGAATTAGAATGGATCGTACGAATGAATTAGGATGGATCGTACGAATGAATTAGAATGGATTGTGCGAATGAATTAGAATGGATCGTACGAATGAATTATATTGGATACATTCGTGCGAATGAATTAGAATGGATCGTACGGATGAATTAGAATGGATAATACGAATGAATTAGGATGGATCGTATGAATGAATTAGAATAGATCGTACGAATGAATTAGAATGAATAAATTCATGCGAATGAATTAGAATGGATCGTACGAATGAATTAGAATGGATCGTACGAATGAATTAGAATGGATCGTACGAATGAATTAGAATGGATCGTATGGATCATACGAATGAATTAGAATGGATCGTGTGAATGAATTAGAATGGATTGTACGAATGAATTAGAATAGATACATTCATGCGAATGAATTAGAATGGATCGTACGAATGAGTAAGAATGGATCGTACGAATGAATTAGAATGGATCGTGCGAATGAATTAGAATGGATCGTACGAATGAATTAGAATGGATCTTACGAATGAATTAGAATGGATCATACGAATGAATTAGAATGGATACATTCGTGCGAATGAAGTATAATGTGTCATATGAATGAATTAGAATGGATCGTATGAATGAATTTGAGTGGATCATGCAAATGACTTAGAATGGATCGTACGAATGAATTAGAATGGATACATTCATGCGAATGAATTTGAATGGATCGTACAAACGAATTAGAATGGATCGTGTGAATGAATTAGAATGGATCGTGCATATGAATTAGAATGGATTGTACGAATGAATTAGAATAGATCATGCGAATAAATTAGAATAGATCGTACGAATGAATTAGAATGGATCGTGCGAATGAATTAGAATGGATCGTACGAATGAATTAGAATGGATACATTCGTTCGAATGAATTAGATTGGATCGTACGAATGAATTAGAATGGATCGTACGAATAAATTAGAATGGATCATGCGAATGAATTAGAATGGATCGTACGAATGAATTATATTGGATACATTCGTTCGAATGAATTAGAATGGATCGTACGAATAAATTACAATGGATCATACGAATGAATTAGGATGGATCGTATGAATGAATTAGAATAGATCATATGAATGAATTAGAATGGATCGTACGAATGAATTAGAATGGATACATTCATGCCAATAAATTAGAATGGATCATACGAATGAATTAGAATGGATCGTATGGATCGTATGAATGAATTAGAATGGATCGTGCGAATGAATTAGAATAGATTGTACGAATGAATTAGAATGGATACATTCGTGTGAATGATTTAGAATGGATCGTATGAATGAGTAAGAATGGATCGTACGAATTAATTAGAATGGATCGTGCGAATGAATTAGAATGGATCGTGCGAATGAATTAGAATGGATAGTGCGAATGAATTAGAATGGATATATTCGTGCGAATGAATTAGAACGGATCGTACGAATGAATTAGAATGGATCGTACGAATGAATTAGAATGGATACATTCGTGCGAATGAATTAGAATGTGTCGTATGAATGAATTAGAATGGATCGTATGAATGAATTAGATTGGATCATGCAAATGAATTAGAATGGATCGTACGAATGAATTAGAACAGATACATTCATGCGAATGAATTTGAATGGATCGTACGAACGAATTAGAATGGATCGTGTGAATGAATTAAAATGGATCGTGCATATGAATTAGAATGGATCGTGAATGAATTAGAATGGATCGTTTGAATGAATTAGAATGGATACATTCGTGCGAATGAATTAGAATGGATCATACGAATGAATAATAATGGATCGTACGAATGAATTAGAATGGATCATGTGAATGAATTTGAATGGATCATAGGAATGAATTAGAATAGATACATTCGTGTGAATGAATTAGAATGGATCGTACGAATGAATTAGAATGGATCGTACAAATGAATTAGAATGGATCGTACAAATGAATTAGAATGGATCGTACGAATAAATTATAATGGATCATACGAATGAATTAGAATAGATTGTACGAATGAATTAGAATGGATACATTCGTGCGAATAGATTAGAATGGATCGTACTAATGAATTAGAATGGATATTACGTATGAATTAGATTGGATCGTACGAATGAATTAGAATGAATCATACGAATATATTAGAATGGATCATGCGAATGAATTAAAATGAATCGTACGAATGAATTAGAATGGATACATTCGTGCGAATGAATTAGAATGGATCGTGCGAATGAATTAGAATGGATCTTGCGATTGAATTAGAATGGATCATACGAATGAATTAGAATGGATCATACGAATGAATTGGAATGGATCGTACGAATGAATTCGAATGGATACATTCGTGCGAATGAATTAGAATGTATCATACGAATGAATTAGAATGGATCGTACAAATTAATTAGAGTGGATCATGCGAATGAATTAGAATGGATCATACGAATGAATTAGAATGGATACATTCGTGCGAATGAATTAGAATGGATCATATGAATGAATTAGAATGGACCGTACGATTGAATTAGAATAGATTGTGCGAATGAATTAGAATGGATCGTACGAATGAATTAGAATTGATCCTACGAATGAATTAGAATGGATACATTCGTGCGAATAAACTAGAATGGATCATATGAGTGAATTAGAATGGATCGTACGAATGAATTAGAATAGATCACACGAATGAATTAGAATGAATCGTGCGAATGAATTAGAATGAATCATACGAATGAATTAGAATGGATACATTTATGCGAATTAATTAGAATGGATCGTACGAATGAATTAGAATGGGTCATACGAATGAATTAGAATGGATCGTGCGAATGAATTAGAATGGATCGTACAAATAAGTTAGAATGGATATAATCGTGCGAATGAATTAGAATGGATCGTACGAATGAACTAAAATGGATCATACCAATAAATAAGGATGGATTATACGAATGAATTAAAATGGATCGTACGAATGAATTAGAATGGATACATTCGTGTGAATGAATTAGAATGGATCGTACGAATAAATTAGAATGGATCGTACGAATGAATTAGAATAGATCGTGCGAATAAATTAGAATATATTGTACGAATGAATTAGAATGGATACATTCGTGCGAATGAATTTGAATGGATCTTACGAATGAATTAGAATGGATTTTGCGAATGAATTAGAATTGATCGTACGAATAAATTAGAATGGATACATTCGTGCGAATGAATTCGAACAGATCGTACGAATGAATTAGAATGGATCGTACGAATGAATTAGAATGGATCATATGAATGAATTAGAATGGTTACATACGTGCGAATGAATTAGAATGTATCATACGAATGAATTAGAATGGATCGTACGAATGACTTAGAGTGGATCATACGAATGAATTAGAATGGATACATTCGTGCAAATGAATTAGAATGGATCGTACGAATGAATTAGACTGGACCGTTTGAATTAATTAGAATGGATCGTACAAATGAATTAGAATAGATTGTGTGAATGAATTAAAATGGATCGTACGAATGAATTAGAGTGGATACATTCATGCGAATGAATTAGAATGGATCGTATGAATAAATTAGAATAGGTCGTAGAAATGTATTAGACTGGATCGTACGAATGAATTAGAATAGACAATGCTAATGAATTTGAATGGATCATACGAATGAATTAGAATGGATACATTCGTGCAAATGAATTAGAATGGATCGTACGAATGAGTTAGAATGAATCATACGAATGAATTAGAATGGATCGTACGAATGAATTAGAATGGATCGTTTGAATGAATTAGAATGGATCATACGAATGAATTAGAATGGATACATTCGTGCGAATGAATTAGAATGGATCGTATGAATGAGTTAGAATGGATCGTACGAATGAATTAGAATGGATCATACGAATGAATTAGAATGGATCGTGCGAATGAATTAGAAAGGACCGTACGAATGAATTAGAATGGATACATTCGTGTGAATGAATTAGAATGGATCATACGAATGAATTAGATTTGATCGTACGAATGAATTAGAATGGATCGTACGAATGAATTAGAATGGATCGTGCGATTGAATTAGAATGGATCGTACGAATGAATTAGAATGGATACATTCGTGTGAATTAATTAGAATGGATCGTACGAATGAATTGGAATGGATCGTGCGAATGAATTAGAATGGATCGTACGAATGAATTAGATTGGATCTTACAAATGAATTAGAATGTATCGTGCCAATGAATTAGAATGGATCGTATGAATGAATTAGAATGAATACATTCGTGCGAATAAATTAGAATGGATCGTGCTAATGAATTAGAATAGATCGTGCGAATGAATTAGAATAGATCGTACGAATGAATTAGAATGGATTGTACGAATGAAATAGAATGGATACATTCGTGCGATTGAATTAGAATGCATTGTACGAATGAATTAGAATAGACCGTACGAATGAATTAGAATGGATCGTATGAATGAATTAGAATAGATTGTGCGAATGAATTAGAATGGATCGTACGAATAAATTAGAATGGATACATTCGTGTGAAGGAATTAGAATGGATTCTATGAGTGAATTAGAATGGATCGTATGAATGAATTAGAATGGATCGTGTGAATGAATTAGAATGGATCGTACAATTGAATTAGAATGGATACATTTGTGCGAATGAATTAGAATGGATTGTACGAATGAGTTAGAATGGATCGTACAAATGAATTAGAATGGATCGTACGAATGAATTAGAATGGATCGTGTGAATGAATTAGAACGGATCGTACGAATGAATTAGAATGGATACATTTGTGCGAATGAATTACAATGGATCGTACGAATGAGTTAGAATGGATCATACAAATGAATTAGAATGGATCGTATTAATGAATTAGAATGGATCGTGCGAATAAATTAGAATGGATCGTACGAATGAATTAGAATAGATACATTCGTGTGATTGAATTAGAATGGATCGTACGAATGAAGTAGATTAGATCGTACGAATGAATTAGAATGGATCGTACGAATGAATTAGAATGGATCGTGCGAATGAATTAGAATGGATCGTACGAATAAATAAGAATGGATACATTCGTGTGAATGGATTCAAACAGATCGTACGAATGAATTAGAATGGATCATACGAATGAATTAGAATGGATCATGTGAATGAATTAGAATGGATCGTACGAATGAATTAGAATAGATACATTCGTGTGAATAAATTAGAATGGATCGTACGAATGAATTAGAATGGATTGTACGAATGAATTAGATTAGATCGTACGAATGAAATAGAATGGATCATACGAATAAATTAGAATGGATCGTGCGAATGAGTTAGAATTGATCGTACGAATGAGTTAGAATGGATACATTCGTGCGAATGAATTAGAATGGATCATACGAATGAATTAGAATGGATTGTACGACTGAATTCGAATGGATCGTACGAATGAATTAGAATGGATCATACGAACAAATTAGAATAGATCGTGCGAATGAATTAGAATGGATCGTACAAAAGAATTAGAATGGATACATTCGTGCGAATGAATTAGAATGGAACGTACGAATGAATTAGAATGGATCGTGCGAATGAATTAGAATAGATCGCACGAATGAATTAGAAGGGTTACATTCATGCGAATGAATTAGAATGGATAGTACGAATGAAATAGAATGGATCATACAATTGAATTTGGATGGATCGTACGAATGAATTAGAATGGATCGTACGAATGAATTAGAATTGATCGTGCGTATGAATTGGAATGGATCGTACGAATGAATTAGAATGGATACATTCGTGCAAATGAATTAGAATGGATCATACGAATGAATTAGAATGGATCGTGCGGACGAATTAGAATGGATCATGCGAATGAATTAGAATGGATCGCCCGAATGAATTAGAACAGATCGTACGAATGAATTAGAATGGATCGTATGAATAAGTAATAATGGATCGTACGAATGAATTAGAATATATTGTACGAATGAATTAGAATGGATCGTGTGAATGAATTTGAATGGATCGTACGAATGAATTAGAGTGGATCATGCGAATGAATTAGAATGGATCGTACGAATGAATTAGAATGGATACATTCGTGTGAATGAATTAGAATGGATCGTACGAATGAATTAGAATGGACCGCACGAATGAATTAGAATCGATCGTTTGAATGAATTAGAATAGATTGTTCGAATAAATTAGAATGGATCGTACGAAAGAATTAGAATGGATACATTCGTGTGAAGGAATTAGAATGGATTGTATGAATGAATTAGAATGGATCGTATGAATAAATTAGAATAGATCTTGTGAATGAATTAGAATGGATCGTACAATTGAATTAGAATGGATACATTCGTGCGAATGAATTAAACTGGATCGTACGAGTGAGTTAGAATGGATCGTACGAATAAATTAGAAAGGATCGTACGAATTAATTAGAATGGATTATGTGAATGAGTTAGAATGGATCGTACGAATGAATTAGAATGGATACATTCGTGCGAATGAATTAGAATGGATCGTACGAAGGAGTTAGAATGGATAATACAAATGAATTAGAATGGATTGTGCGAATGAATTAGAATGGATCGTACGAATGAATTAGAATGGATACATTCGTACGAATGAATTAGAATGGATTGTACAAATGAATTAGATTGGATCGTACGAATGAATTGGAATGGATCGTACGAATGAATTTGAATGGATCGTGCGAATGAATTAGAATGGATCATACGAATGAATTAGAATGGATACATTCGTGTGAATAAATTAGAACAGATCGTACGAATGAATTAGAATGGATCGTGTGAATGAATTTGAATGGATCATACGAATGAATTAGAATGGATACATTCGTGCGAATGAATTAGAATGGATCGTAAGAATGAATTAGAATTGATTGTAAGAATGAATTAGATTGGATCGTACGAATGAATTAGAATGGATTATAAGAATGAATTAGAATGGATTGTGCGAATGAGTTAGAATGGATCATACGAATGAGTTAGAATGGATATATTCGTGCGAATGAATTAGAATGGATCATACGAATGAATTAGAATGGATTGTACAACTGAATTCGAATGGATCATACGAATGAATTAGAATGGATCGTACGAATGAATTAGAATAGATCGTGCGAATGAATTAGAATGGATTGTACGAAAAAATTAGAATGGATACATTCATGCGAATGAATTAGAATGGAACGTACGAATGAATTAGAATGGATCGTGCGAATGAATTAGAATGGATCGTGCGAATGAATTAGAATGGATCGTACGAATGAATTAGAATGGATACATTCTTGCGAATGAATTAGAATGGATCGTATGAATGTATTAGAATGGATCAGACGAATGAATTAGTATGGATCGTACAAATAAATTAGAATGGATCGTACGAATGAATTATAATTGATCATGCGAATGAATTAGAATGGATCATTCGAATGAATTAGAATAGATACATTCGTGCAAATAAATTAGAATGGATCGTACGAATGAATTAGAATGGATCGTGCGGATGAATTAGAATGGATCGTGCGAATGAATTAGAATTGATCGTCCGAATGAATTGGAATAGATTGTACGAATGAATTAGAATGGATGCATTCGTGTGAATGAATTAGAATAGATCGTACGAATAAGTAAGAATGGATCGTACAAATGAATTAGAATGGATTGTACGAATGAATTAGAATGGATCGTGCGAATGAATTAGAATGGATCGTACGAATGAATTAGAATAGATACATTGATGCGAATGAATTAGAATGGATCATACGAATGAATTAGAATGGATCGTATAAATGAATTAGAATAGATAGTACAAATGAATTAGAATGGACACATTTGTGCGAATGAATTAGAATGGATCGTACGAATGAATTAGAATGGATCGTACGAATGAATTAGAATGGATCGTGTGGATGAATTAGAATGGATCGTACGAATGAATTAGAATGGTTACATTCGTGTGAATGAATTAGAATGGATCGTACGAATGAATTAGAATGGATCGTATGATTGAATTAGAATGGATCGCACAAATGAATCAGAATAGATCGTATGAATGAATTAGAATGGATTATGCGAATGAATTAGAATGGATCGTATGAATGAATTAGAATGGATACATTCGTGCGAATAAATTAGAACGGATCGTACAATTGAATTAGAATGGATCGTACGAATGAATTAGAATAGATAGTGCGAATGAATTAGAATGGATTGTACGAATGAATTAGAATGGTTACATTCGTGCGAATGAATTAGAATGGATCGTATGAATGAATTAGAATGGATCGTACGAATTTATTAAAATGGATCGCACGAATGAATTAGAATGGATCATGCGAATGAATTAGAATGGATTGTACGAATGTATTAGAATGGATACATTCATGCGAATGAATTATAATGGATCGTACGAATGAATTAGAATGGATTATACGACTAAATTAGAATGGATCGTACGAATGAATTAGAATGGATCGTATGACTGAATTGGAGGGATAGATTCGTGCGAATGAATTAGAATGGATCGTACGAATGAATAAGAATGGATATATTCGTGCGAATGAATTAGATTGGATCGTACGAATGAATTAGAATGGATCGTACGAATGAATTAAAATGGATCATGCGAATGAATTTAGAATGGATCGTACGAATGAATTAGAATGGATCATGCGAATGAATTAAAATGGATCGTACGAATGAATTAGAACGGATCGTACGAATGAATTAGAATGGATACATTCATGCGAATGAATTAGAATGTATCGTACGAATGAATTAGAATGGATCGTACGAATGAATTAGAGTGGATCATGCGAATGAATTGAAATGGATCGTACGAATGAATTAGAATAGATATATTCGTGTGATTGAATTAGAATGGATCGTACGAACGAATTAGAATGGACCGTACGAATGAATTAGAATGGATCGTATGAATGAATTAGAATAGATTGTGCGATTGAATTAGAATGGATTGTACGAATGAATTAGAATGGATACATTCATGTGATGGAATTAGAATGGATTGTATGAATGAATTAGAATAGATCGTATGAATGAATTAGAATGGGTCGTGCGAATGAATTAAAATGGATCGTACAATTGAATTAGAATGGATACAATCGTGCGAATGAGTTAGAATGGATCGTATGAATGAATTAGAATGGATCGTACGAATAAATTAGAATGGATACATTCGTGCGAATGAATTAGAATGGATCGTACGAATGAATTAGAATGGATCGTGGGAATGAATTAGAATGGATCGTACGAATGAATTAGAATAGATACATTCGTGCGAATGAATTAGAATGGATCGTACGAATGTAATAGATTGGATCATACGAATGAATTAGAATGGATCGTACGAATGAATTAGAATGGATCGTGTGAATGAAATAGAATGCATCGTACGAATGAATTTGAATGGATACATTCGTGTGAATGAATTAGAATTAATGGATCGTACGAATGAATTAGAATGGATCGTACGAATGAATTAGATTGGATCATACGAATGAATTAGAATGGATCGTGCGAATAAGTTAGATTGGATCATACGAATGAATTAGAATGGATACATTCGTGTGAATGAATTAGAATGGATCATACGAATAAATTAGAATGGATTATATGACTGAATTAGAATGGATCATACGAATGAATTAGAATGGATCGTACGAATGAACTAGAACAGATCGTGCGAATGAATTGGAATGGATTGTACGAATGAATTAGAATGGATACATTCTTGCGAATGAATTAGAATGGATAGTAAGAATGAATCGTACGAATGAATCATACGAATGAATTAGATTGGATCATGTGAATGAATTAGAATATTGACCGTGCGAATGAATTAGAATGGATCGTACGAATGAATTAAAATGGATACAATCATGCGAATGAATTAGAATGGATCGTACGAATGAATTAGAATGGATCATACGGATGAATTAGGATGGATCGTACGAATGAATTAGAATGGATCGTACTAATGAATTAGAATTGATCGTGCGAATGAATTAGAATGGATCTTAAGTATTAATTAGAATTAATAAATTTGTGCAAATGAATTAGAATGAATCGTACGAATGAATTAGAATGGATCGTGTGAATGAATTAGAATGGATTTTGTGAATGAATTAGAATGGATCTTGCGAATGAATTAGAATAGATCGTACGAATGAATTAGATTGGATACATTCGTGCGAATGAATTAGAATGGATCGTACGAATGAATTAGAATGGATCGTGTGAATGAATTAGAATGGATCATACGAATGAATTAGAATGGATACATTCGTGCGAATGAATTAGAATGGATTGTACGAATGAGTAAGAATGGATCGTACGAAGGAATTAGAATGGATTGTACGAATGAATTAGAATGGATCATGCGAATGAATTAGAATGGATCTTACGAATGAATTAGAATGGATACATTCGTGCGAATGAATTAGAATGGATCATACGAATGAATTAGAATGGATCGTATGAATGAATTGGAATAGTTCGTACGAATGAATTAGAATGGAAACATTCATGCGAATGAATTAGAATGGATCATACGAATGAAATCAAATGGATCGTACGAATGAATTAGAATGGATCGTACGAATGAATTAGAATGGATCGTGCGGATGAATTAGAATGGATCGTACGAATGAATTAGAATGGTTACATTCGTGCGAGTGAATTAGAATGGATCATACGAATAAGTAAGAATGGATCGTACGAATGAATTAGAATGGATCGTACGAATGAATTAGAATGGATATATTTGTGTGAATGAATTAGAATGGATCATACGAATGAATTAGAATGGATCGTATGAATGAATTAGAATAGATCGTACGAATGAGTTAGAATGGATACATTCGTGCGAATGAATTAGAATGGATCGTACGAATGAAATAGAAAGGATCGTACGAATGAATTACAATGGATAGTACAAATGAATTAGAATGGATCGTGTGGATGAATTAGAATGGATCATGTGAATGAATTAGAATGGTTACATTCGTGTGAATGAATTAGAATGGATCGTATGAATGAATTAGAATGGATCGTATGATTGAATTAGAATGGATCGTATGAATGAATTAGAATAGATCATACGAATGAATTCGAATAGATCATGCGAATGAATTAGAATGGATCGTACGAATGAATTAGAATGGATCGTACGAATGAATTAGAATGGATCGTGCGCATGAATTAGACTGGATCGTACGAATAAATTGGAATGGTTACATTCGTGCGAATTAATTAGAATGGATTGTACGAATGAATTAGAATGGATCATGAGAATGAATTAGAATGGATTGTACGAATGAATAAGAATGGATACATTCGTGCGAATGAATTATAATGGATCATACGAATGAATTACAATGGATTGTACGACTGAATTAGAATGGATCGTACGAATGAATTTGAATGGATCGTACGAATGAATTAAAATGGATCGTACAAATGAATTAGAATGGATACATTCGTGCCAATGAATTAGAATGGGTCATACGAATGAATTAGAATGGATACATTCGTGCGAATGAATTAGAATGGATCGTACGAATGAATTAGAATGGATCGTGTGAATGAATTAGAATGGATCATGCGAATGAATTAGAATGGATCGTTTGAATGAATTAGAATGGATACATTCGTGGGAATGAATTAAAATGTATATTACGAATGAATTATAATGGATCGTACGAATTAATTGGAGTGGATCATGCGAATGAATTAGAATGGATCGTACGAATGAATTAGAATGGGTACATTCGTGTAAATGAATTAGAATGGATCGTACGAATAACTTAGAATGGACTGTACGAATGAATTAGAATGGATCGTATGAATGAATTAGAATAGATTGTGCGAATGAATTAGAATGGATCTTACGAATGAATTAGAATAGATATATTCGTGTGAAGGAATTAGAATGGATCGTATGAATGAATTAGAATGGATCATACGAATGAATTAAAATGGATCGTGTGAATGAATTAGAATGGATCGTACAATTGAATTTGAATGGATACATTCGTGCGAATGAATTAGAATGGATTATACGAATGAATTATAATGGATCGTACGAATGAATTAGAATGGATTGTGCTATTGAATTAGATAGGATCGTACAAATGAATTAGAATAGATCGTACGAATGAATTAGAATGGATACATTCGTGCGAATGAATTAGAATGGATCGTAGGAATGAATTAGAATGGATCGTGCGAATGAATTAGAATGGATACATTCATGCGAATGAATTAGAACGGATCGTATGAATGAATTAGAATGGATCGTACGAATGAATTAGAATGGATCGTGCGAATTAATTAGAATGGATCGTACGAATGAATTAGAATGGATACATGCGTGCGAATGAATTAGAATGGACCGTACGAATGAGTAAGGATGGATCGTACGAATGAATTAGAATGGATCATACAAATGAATTAGAATGGATCGTGCGAATGAATTAGAATGGATCGTACGAATGAATTAGAATGGATACATTCGTGCGAATGAATTAGAATAGATCATACGTATAAATTAGAATGGATCGTATGAATGAATTGGAATAGATCGTACGAATGAATTAGAATGGATACATTCATGCGAATGAATTAGAATGGATCGTACGAATGAAATAGAATGGATCGTACGAATGAATTAGAATGGATCGTACGAATGAATTAGAATGGATCGTGCGGATGAATTAGAATTGATCGTATGAATGAATTAGAATGGTTACATTCGTGCGAATGAATTAGAATGGATCGTACGAATGAGTAAGAAATGGATCGTACGAATGAATTAGAATGGATTATACGAATGAATTAGAATGGATCATGCGAATGAATTAGAATGGATCGTACGAATGAATTAGAATGGATACATTCGTGCGAATGAATTAGAATGAATCATACGAATGAATTAGAATGGATCATATGAATGAATTAGAATAGATCGTACGAATGAATTAGAATGGATACATTCATGTGAATGAATTAGAATGGATCGTACGAATGAAATAGAATGGATCGTACGAATGAATTAGACTGGATCATGTGGATGAATTAGAATGGATCGTATGAATGAATTAGAATGGTTACATTCGTGTGAATGAATTTGAAAGGATCATAGGAATGAATTAGAATGGATCGTACGATTGAATTAGAATGGATCGTACGAATAAATTAGAATAGATCGTACGAATGAATTAGAATGGATCGTGCGAATGAATTAGAATGGATCGTACGAATGAATTGGAATGGTTATATTCGTGCGAATGAATTAGAATGGATCGTACGAATGAATTAGAATGGATCGTATGAATGAATTAGAATTGATCGTGCGAATGAATTAGAATTGATTATATGAATGAATTAGAATGGATACATTCGTGCGAATGAATTATAATGGATCGTACGAATGAATTAGAATGGATTGTACGACTGAATTAGAATGGATCATACGAATGAATTAGAATGGATCATACGAATGAATTAGAATAGATAGTACGAATGAATTAGAATGGATACATTCGTGCGAATGAATTAGAATGGATCATACGAATGAATTAGAATGGATACATTCGTGCGAATGAATTAGAATGGATCGTACGAATGAATTAGAATGGATCTTACAAATGAATTAGAATGGATCGTGTTGAGCGTCCATTTGGTGCGAATTATCCCTTCTTTATCATGCACATAGCGTCACTTTGCTACGTAAAACTTTCATAATGCACATAAACTGCATGAATTTCTTTGCACCATGATATAGTAGACTCTCATACGAACCCAACGGCATATTGGTTCGCTCGCATACATTACATGCATGAAAGGTACAGAGACTGAAAGTCCAAATTATCCTTCTATCGATAATCGTGTTTAAACCTGACAAGCGTCATTTCATGTGTGTCTTTCAGGGAATCGATCCGATTTTCGATGCAGTCAGCTCAAGGACTTCATGACCAAGTCGTGGATATTCTCGCGGCGATTTGATGGAGACTGTACAGCTCGTTCGAAGGCTATCTCTAAAGAACATCCAAAGGACGGATGATTGTGATGATTCAGTTGAGAGAAGATTTCATTGAGTCGATGCAGCGCTTGGCTCAAACTAGAGGATGATTACACGCATGCAATTGGAAGATCGTATGTCGACGAGCTCAGATGGTTCGAATGGTGCGACCCGGATGGTTACCTTTACTCTCTTTCTCTCTCTTTAACTTTATGCCTTCTCTTTATACCACCTTTTATCTTTCTTCTATTTTCATCCTTCTATTTTACATCTCAATCCATTTAAATCAAACCAATCACAACCATCCGTGCATCAGCCCTGGCCCCACGATCGCGAGCTCCGAATCCCAGCTGTCCATTTTGTCCAACCAACAACCCATGCACAGCATGGACCCCATTGCTAACCACTCTCCCAACCAATGTCACTTAAGCATTTCCCCCATCCGGCTACACTAACCGGAGATGTACGAACCCGACTCCTATGTGACAAACCCAAGCCCAACTCCGATCCACCAAGCCCATGCATGCGAATCCCGACCGTCCAAAACCCGGCCAGCACATCATTGCACCCAACAACTGAGTCCATCACAGCCGTCCCTACTCATACATCCGTTGGATCAAATCGTAGCTGTCCCTTACTATTCCCAACAGCCATGCATGCATGTGAATGTGCAAAACCGAACCAAACCCATACAGCCGTTTCTTTCCCATCCGGATACCCCCATCACACCCGCACAACTTGGCAATCCAAATCACAGCCGTCCGTCCCATTTAAACCATGCAGCTGAACTTGATCGCAGCCCTTGTACCCGTCGTCCGACTCGATCACGACCGTCCCATCCGTGCATCAGCCCATGCACGTCCGCTGCCTTCCGATCTCTCTTCTCATTTGAACACAGCCGTCCCGTGCATCAGCCCCGGCCGGCCCCAACCCGATTGAAATCACAACCGTCAGCTCTACCTCTCCATGCGGTGCATCGGACTCGCCCGAACCTGATGGCATGCAACCCATCAGAGCTCCGGATTCTCTCCTTCCCACCTAATCACCCACCGTCCGATCTAATAACAAAACCCACCGAACTTCCAGCTCTCTCCCGTTCCTACTTTCTCTCTCTAGAACCCAGCAGTCCGCAGCTCTCTCTCCCTGTTTTCTCTCAACTGAACCAGCCTACCCAATCGTTTCTCTCTCTAAATCTCTTTCCTTTCTCTCTCTAAAGCTGAACCCAGCCGTCCGATTCCCAGCTGTACCCGAGCTATACACGCCCCCAGCCGAACTTCCCTCTCTCCCCCTCCTTGATTCTCTCCCTAGATCCTTCCCCTAAAAAGGTGGCGACCCCCTATTCTTTCTCTCTCTATCTCTTTACCGTCTCTCTCTCTCTCTCTCTAGCCCCCATTAATCACAACCATCCTTTCCACCGAGAGCCCCTCCGGATCGAACCCGAGCCATGCACGTTCCCTCTCCGGGACGTTCTCTCTCTTTAACGTATCTCTTTCTCTTTCCTTTCTTGCTATCTTACCCGATCTCTCTCTATCTATTCTCTCTCTAAAAATAAAACCTTTATCTCCTATATAGGGGGGGCTCGGGAAAACAGAGCGGGGGAGGCTTTGGACGACCGTACCTACTCCCATCACCCACCTTAGCCATTACCACTTAGCACCGAACCCATCACCACCGGACCGGAGCCACCATCTCGATCCATCTTCCCATCACCGGCTTCCATCATCGTCTACCGACCACAAGCCTGGACCAAACCCGAAACCCTAATCCTCCACATCCCGTCGCCGGCGGCCATCATCCGTCATTCGTCCATCCGAGCCATCATCGAGGCTACGACGTGATCAAGCCAAAGCGAAGAAGCATCGAGGAAGGAGATCGAAGAAGACGAAATCTACGGTGCAATCTTCAAAGATGATCTGTACTTCGTTTTTTTTCATTTTTTCCCTTGATGTAACAAAACTCATGTCTAGCTAAACTGCATGCTAAGGCCTAGATGAAACCCTGGATCTAATAGATGCTAGCTTTATTTTATGTGTTCTATGCCAATGCTCCTTAATGTTTAATGCGATTCAATTCTCATTTAATTGATGATTCAATTTGCTCTCACAATCCATGCCATGTATGTTTTGTAGTTAGCGCTATAATTGATCATCATGCAATTAGGTCTATTTTAATCGAAGAATTAAAACCCAGATCTTGCATGCTTAACTCACACATCGGATGCTCTGCTCATGTGCTTTGATCCGTTGTGCTTAACCTAGATGTTTGATGCTTTGTTTTATTACCCATGCTTGAGTTGAATCCAATATTAGTTAATTATATTTAAGGCCCTAAAGATCACATCTCGAGGAAGCACAGGATTTGTTTCCCGCATGCTACTCGCATAAATTTAGAACACCATAATTTAACATAGCATCTACGATGATCTAGCGGTGGATTCGATCGCCTTAGTATCTCATCCATATCCGAACTTCCACACTGCACCGCATTACCTTAGTTAAATTGCATGCTTTAATCCTGCTTAGCTTAGTTTTCCATCACAATCTTATAAAACCAAATCAACAACATTGCTCATTAAGTAATTTAGGTTAAATAGTTAATAACCCTAGATTAGACAGTTCCCTCATTAGCAATCCCTGTGAGATCGACCTCGTAATACGCACCGCTCCTACAAGCGATTCGTGCACATGCATGAAAGATACAAAGCCTGAAAGTCCAAATTATCCTTCTATCGATAATCGTGTTTAAACCTGACAAGCGTCATTTCATGTGTGTCTTTCAGGGAATCGATCCGGTTTTCGATGCAGTCAGCTCAAGGACTTTATGACCAAGCCGTGGATATTCTCGCGGCGATTTGATGGAGACTGTACAGCTCGTTCGAAGGCTATCTCTAAAGAACATCCAAGGGACGGATGATTGTGATGATTCAGTTGAGAGAAGATTTCATTGAGTCGATGCAGTGCTTGGCTCAAACTAGAGGATGATTACACGCATGCAATTGGAAGAACGTATGTCGACGAGCTCAGATGGTTCGAATGGTGCGACCCGGATGGTTACCTTTACTCTCTTTCTCTCTCTTTAACTTTATCCCTTCTCTTTATACCACCTTTCATCTTTCTTCTATTTTCATCCTTCTATTTTACATCTCAATCCATTTAAATCAAACCAATCACAACCATCCGTGCATCAGCCCTGGCCCTACGATCGCGAGCTCCGAATCCCAGCTGTCCATTTTGTCCAACCAACAACCCATGCACAGCATGCACCCCATTGCTAACCACTCTCCCAACCAATGTCACTTAAGCATTTCCCCCATCCGGCTATACTAACCGGAGATGTACGAACCCGACTCCTATGTGACAAACCCAAGCCCAACTCCGATCCACCAAGCCCATGTATGCGAATCCCGACCGTCCAAAACTCGGCCAGCACTTCATTGCACCCAACAACTGAGTCCATCACAGCCGTCCCTACTCATACATCCGTTGGATCAAATCGCAGCCGTCCCTTACTATTCCCAACAGCCAAGCATGCATGTGGATGTGCAAAACCGAACCAAACCCATACAGCCGTTCCTTTCCCATCCGGATACCCCCATCACACCCGCAAAACTTGGCAATCCAAATCACAGCCGTCCGTCCCATTTAAACCATGCAGCTGAACTTGATCGCAGCCCTTGTACCCGTCGTCGGACTCGATCACGGCCGTCCCTTTCGTGCATCAGCCCATGCACGTCCGCTGTGGGTGCAAATTTTGGCAAGGAATCTGCAAACAGCGGGGCGCCACCGGCCCTGCCTGGCGGGCCCCCGGAAACTACAGCGGGGCGCCACTGGCCCTGCCTGGTAGGCCCACAACGACTATTGCGGGACCCACCGGCCCTGCCTGGTGGGCCCAAGTGCCTGTGGAATCCCCCAGGAGACGGTAGCGGGGCCCACCAGCTTTACCTGGAGGATCCCCAGACACGACAACAGAAACCGCCATTTACCCCGGAATTCCTCCCCGGGAATTATATAAATAGCAGAGCCTTCGAATGTAAATGGATCTGAAAATCCGATTTCCAGTTCTAAGATCTGATTTTCAGAAACCAGAGCTCTGGATTTCAGTTTCCATCCCTCTTCTTCCTCTCTTCGATCTTCTTCTTGTCTTTGAAGAGATAAGAGTGGTTTCAGTGATACTCGGCCTGTCGAGATCACTTCGATACAAGTGTTAGTGAATTCGGGTTGCTCCCTATAGCACGGAGACATAGGCTTCGGCTGAACTCCGAGATCACACCTCTTGTGTCAAACTCTCTCTGTTTGGATATTGAAAGCATCAACTTCAATCAATAGATCGAACAACGATCTTTGACTCAAACCTTCAATTGACTGGTGAGGCGAAGTCTTCGGGTCGGCACGAAGATTTTCCCCCACAGTTTGGCGCCGTCTGTGGGATCAAATGAGAAGCTGTGTCCGTTCCACAACTACTATTAGATCAGTCAAGTAGACAACTGATCAATAGTCAAACTTCCTCGCCCCCTTGGTTAAGCAAACAACCGCTCGAATGCTGGCACTCTCGTTGCACCCTTCGCTTACTGAATGGCGAGGACGAAGCACCAGGGTCAACCAGAAGAAAGTAACACACGTCAACCGCGACCTGAAATTCGATCAATGAGTCAAAGGCTCAACTTCGGGCAGCCCCTTGCTACCCCCAATATGGATAGTCGATCAGGTAGTGGGAGATTGGTTGATCGACCGATTGCCCCACCTCCTCATCCATCAATAGGGCATACAACCCCTGCTCCCGCCGAAGACCTTCCTTCAACCTATCAAATCTCGGCGGTCGATTTCCAACTACTTCAATTGGCAAAGCAGAATGCCACCCTTACTGCTGAGAGGGACGCACTCAAGAAGGCAGCCTCCGAGGCTGTAATTGCTCTTCCCATCCCCTCGACTAATGAGAGGGTCGATCGGCCATGACCATCAATCCACTACGAGCAACGGAGGTCAATGGGCACTGCTGCCCCCGGGAGGATTCATCGCGACCCAACTCCCTCTGCTGCCCCATGGAAGCAGAGTGTTTGGGATCGCCTTGACGATGAGTCCTCCCAATCCTCTTCTGGTCGCAAATGCGATAGGAAGACACTTTCAAAGCTCAGTATACCAAGGAAGCACCAGATTAAAAGCGCTCCCTCAAAGAGTAGAATCTCCCCATCTATTCCATTTCAGTATGGACTTGGATCAGATCTTCGACACCGACTCCAACCTGTTGATATTCAAGGGCCTGAACAAGACCTCTCGATCTTGCCTCTCGATCCACATCCTAACCGAGGGCATGGTCGTAAAGATGGATACTCCTCCGCCGGGCCACTCCATCGAAGCTTGTTCAAATCAACATTCCCAAGGGGATGGAGAACCCCTACTCTCCCCAAATTCAATTGTGTTAAAGGAGATCCAACTCTCCACATACTAGCCTTCAAGCAGGCCTTGACGCCGCACGAAGAGGAGAACAACGTCCTCTGTCGCACCTTCACGGGAAGTCTCGACGAACCATCCCTCGATTGGTATCATAACCTACGAGCGGGATCTATCACCCGGTTCGATGTTCTGGCCAGTCATTTCGTACATCACTACCAACTGAACATGAATCCGGAGAAAAAGCTTGACTCCCTCTATCGGTTGAGGATGGGCGCCGACGAAAGTCTCTGCAGCTTCACAAGGCGTTTCCGCAACGAGCACGCTGCCCTCTCTGGGAGACATCTGGATGATGAAGCTATCCTGTTAGCTTTCCAGAACGCCCTCCGCTTCGATCTACACATCTACAATGACTTCATTCACAATCCCCCTCCTTCCCTGGGTTTAATGTTTGATCGAATTCAGAGGAAGATTGAGGTTGAAGATGATCAAGTAGCCCGAAAAGGGAGAGAGTCGAAGCGAAGGCCTGTTGAAAGAGAAGCTCCAAAATATGCTGCCAAGGCTCACAACACAGAGGCAACAACTCCTCCAACCAACAAGCGGTCAAGAAGCGATGGACACCGATCTCCTCCAAAGAAGACCACTTTCAACGAGTGGAATCTACCAATCGAGCAAATCCTCGATCGCATTCAGCACGAAGAGTTCCTTCGATGGCCTAATCCACTGCAGCCCGACACCAAGTTCACTGCAGACAAAACAGTCTACTGTGATTTCCATCGCAGTCATGGCCATTCTACCGATCAATGCCACCGGCTAAGGTATCATTTGGAAGATCTGCTACGTGTAGGACATCTCCAAGAATTTGTCAAAGGCAGGCAAGATCATTCCGTCAAACATCGACAGTGAAGATCTCCCTCGAGATTGAAAGATCTGGGGGTTAGAGATGGTCAACTTTCAAGCAACCATTTGTATTGCCAGAGAACACATCAGTGGGAAACTAGCTCCCAACTGGGAAAGTCCATACATGGTCGAATCAGGAGAAAGCAAAGGATCCTATCGACTGCCACGAGCTTGGAAAGCTAGATATCTCAAAATGCTCTACTCTAAGTGTAAATTCCAAGCTGAATAAAGATTGCTTTCAAATATTCATCTTCTCGATTCAAATGCTGGAGCAGTTTCAAATTATCTACATTCAAGTTCAAAGCTATCAGCATTCAAATTGCTAGGTCGTTTAACAAGTTTGGGTGCTTGAGTTGCGACTCGACCCCTTACAGGAAGATGTTAAATGGTTTCGGGTTGTGCTACAATACAACCTTCAAGTCACTGGTCATTTAACAAGTTTGGGAGTTTGTGTTGCGACGCTACCCCTTACGTGCAAACGTTAAATGACTCTCAATTTTAATATCGTATAACAAGTTTGGGTGCTTGAGTTGCGACTCAACCCTTCACATACAAATGTTTGGGTGATCGAGTTTGGGTGATCGAGTTGCGACTCGGCCCCTTACATTCAAGTGTATGTACCTTCATGTACCTTCAAGCGTTCCAAGATTATCCAGAATACAGCATTCAAAGAGTTCAACACAAGACATTCAATTTCAAACACCAAAAAGATTTCTATTATCAAAAATTTGCTAAATACAGGAGTGAACTGTTACATATCAAGAGTTTACAAGATCAAACGACAAAAAAGGAAGATAGAAGAACTCAAGGCTTGGCCACACTTTGCACGCACGACTTCTCTCCCTCGGATCCACCACGAGCTTTACTCGCCACTGAAGCCTTAGAAGATCTGACGCTGCTAGCGTGGACCCTGAGTGCCTCCACCGCCTTCTCAGCCGTCTCCCTGTAACTCGCGCATTCAGTGCGCATATGCTCCAACTCCTTCTGAAGGGTCTCCTTAGCAGAAGAAGCAGCCTCCTTAGCAGAAGAAGCAACCTCCTTAGCAGCTAAAGCAGCCTCTCTTGCATCAAGAGCAGCTTCCCTGCCGTCAAGTTTGCCCTTCAACTCCTGGAGCTCCACCCCTCGGTCATGGGCCAGGGTCTCCATCCTGAAGAAACGTTTCTTCAACGATTCAAGTTCATGACCCCGAGCCTCGTAACCGTTCTGCCAGCCCTTGCTTTCGAGTTTCTCTTTGTGAAGGGCCTCAATCTTGGCCTTTAAGGCCTCCTTCTTAGAGGATAGAAGCTCCCCCAGCTTATCCTTTTCCTCATGGGCAGCTTCCAATTCAGCCGTTAGGCGAGAGACTTCAGTTGAAGCCTCTCGCTCTCCGTACTTCTTGAAAAGCTTCGTGCCGAATTTCAGAACCGCTGAGTTCTGCGAACAAACAAGAAATGATAGAAATATATCGAGGGATTCAATTCGAAAGACAATTCAAGCTGGTGCACTTACCACCACTTCGAGCCTATGAAAGGCTTCCTCGATTGGGGCCCCCGGAAGGTTGCAGAGCTTCCGGATCACGAGAGTTGGGTGGTTGATGTCAACCTCACCCAAATCTTTCAAAAGCGAAGTCATGCCCGCAGGAGTCCCTGCAAATCGAACAAAAGTTCAAAAGAGTTAGAATATTTTCAAACTTCAAAGGCAGTATGATCAGAAGTAGAATCTAGTGAGGATACCTGAGACATCGACCTGAGACACCTTTCCCTTCCCACGGTCGGAGCTCTTACCCTTGGGGGTGGACTTCTCCTTGGTGGGGGTGGGCTCCGGCTGGGGTTGGGGAGTCTCATCACACACCCGGCTTCCTCTCTCTAAGTGTGCGGGAGAGGGAACATCTCGAGGAGGGGAGACCCCCCCTTCATCTGGGTGCCCGCTCGAATGCTCAAGCCCGGCCATGATGAGTGCCATCTCTTCAGCCAGAGAACGCGAAGGGGGTGGGGGTTGTTCAACCTTTAGACCCCCGCTTGTAGTCGTGCCTTCGAGACGGGGAGTGACTGGAGGAATTTGGTCGAGGGGTATGGGGTTGCTTCCAACCCCACCACTCCCTGAGAACTTGATCTTCAAGCGCATCGGGCGCTTCTTCAATTCCTCAAAATGGTAGGCGGGAACCACCTTGTGGCCGTCGCCCTCCGCATCCATGACCCCCTCCATGCGACGGGCCTTAGCCTCATCGATGGGGATATGCTAAGAGTCTTCGTCTTTTTTTGCACCACCAGCGGGGGTGGGAGGAAGGACATCCCCACCACCCCCCCTGTCCTTGGTCAACACCAGTGAGGGTGGGAGGAATTTCTTCCTCACCACCCCCATTCCCACCATCTCCACCAGTGGGGGTGGGAGGAATTTCTTCCTCACCACCCCCATTCCCACCATCTCCACCAGTGGGGGTGGGAGGAAGATCATCCTCACCACCCCCACCTTCCTCATCATCGTCGCTGCCGCCGTTGCCGTTGCTGCCATTTTCAGTTTCTTCTACTTCTTCCTCGTCTTCCTTCTTTTATTTTTCTTCATTTTCCTCCTCCTTTTCTTGATCCTCATCTTCCTTCTGCTTGATGAGGATTTTCCTTTTTTTCTTCGCTGGGCCTCGTTATATTACCAGCTTCTCCTCAGCTGTGGGCAATCGACGCCTTGCACTATAAGCCGTCTTCTCAACACGAATCTTTCTGATAATCTTGCCCGACTGAGGATCTTCCTCATAGTCGGAGTACAAGACTTCATTGTCTTCGTATCGAGCCTGTAGTCGATGGAGGAGGTTAGCGTTGCCATACCTGACTGGGCAGTTCGAAAACTGCCTCCACGATCGAGTACCACAAGTTAACTCCAGGAACAAATTGTCAATGGCTCCCACCCTCTCCGAAGTCCAAGCAAAGACGCCTCCCTCGTAGTACATCTTTACTTCATCGTGCATGTCGCTCCGGGGGGTCTCGGGTACGGAGAGTGGAGTCCATGCACCGGAAACCGATATAGGCCAATCGGTGTAAAGTTTGTCTGAAGGCACAGTGTCAACGATCAGATGCAGTGCAGATACGCCGGTCAAGTTGAAGAACGGACTGTCTTTCCTCCAAGCCCATCGATAATGATAGAAAAAGTACCCTAGCTCGATCCGGGCAACTTCATCCTCTGGTATGCTGGAATAGCAAGCCTTCAAATCCTCCTGGAAGTCCGACTCTACACGGCAGAAAGTGTAGATGATCCTTCACGCATTCCCAGTGACCTGCCCGGGATAAAGGCCGGAGGTGTTCAGTAACCTCGCGGCGAAGGGTGGCAGCGGAAGACACAGTCCACAATTGAGTTAGCCAATGGTAACAATGGTTCCCATGACCTGCTCCTTGCTGGCAAAGTTGGTGAAGATTGTCTGCTTATCAATGCCGAAGGCAGACCGGATCCCCGGGAGCGAAGGTCGAACCTTCCCTTCTGTGAAGCTAGCGAGCAGTGTCTGCCATTTCTTCCTCTTCGCATTTGTGAATTGTCCGCCGGTATTGTACATATACACCGGTTCCTCCGTCAGAGACATCAGCGGACCCAAAACAAAGCTTGCCTTGGGGATATGCTCTGGCCTCGATGGTGCTGAAGCAAATCCAACTCCTTGATGCCTTTTTCCCAATTGTCCAAGTTCAACATGTGCCGCCTTGCCCTTGCCACGGCCCTTGGGAGTGGATGAGACCTCAGCAATCTCCTTCCCCTTCCTCTTTGAGGGGACCGCGCTCATCTTCTTCGAGTTACCAGAGGAAGCCATTCGATCGATCGAAAAAGGACAAAGAACAGAGAACGGGAGATTGGAAGCAAAAGCTCTGGACTTCAAAAATTTTCTGAAAGCGTGAGGCAAAAATGAAACCCAGAGACGCCTATATACCAAAGGTAAACTGGCGCACAGATCGAGAAGACACGTGTCGTCACCTGGGCAGATCCCGTGTTTTTACCAGGGATACATGGTATCAATCCGTAGCAAGCGCAAAACCAGACGAACAGTCGGGACCAGACGAAGCGTCGAACCAGCCGGACTACCGGTTCAAGCGAACCACCGGTTCAAGCGAACCGCCAGTTCAAGAGAACCACCGGTTCAACCAAACCACTGGGTCAGAAGATCCAAACTCGTTGCACAAGTATATTATCCGATCAATCGACAGGATGTTGGGTAATTTACCAGAGGATTGGGCGAAAAACAGGCTCTTTCGCCTTATCAACTTAACCGGTTGAATTTAACCGATCGGTCAGACTTGAATCGATCGGTCAAACATGACCGATCGGTCAAAATCAACAACTCATCGATTTTCTACTGGATCAGGCAAAAAACTTGGTTTTTTGCCCGATCACTCAAACCTTGACCAGTTGATCTTAACCGATCGGCCAAACTTGACCGGTTGATTTTTACCGATCGTTCAAACTTGACCGATCGGTCAAAATCAACTGATCGATCGATTTTCTACTGGATCGGGCAAAAAACTTGGTTTTTTGCCCGATCACTCAAACTTGACCGATTGATTTTAACCGATCGGTCAGACTTGACCGATCGGTCAAAATCAACCAATCGGTCGATTTTCTACTGGATCAGGCAAAAAACTTGGTTTTTTGCCTGATCACTCGAACCTTGACCGGTTGATTTTAATCGATCGGTCAGACTTGACCGATCGGTCAAAATCAACCGATCGGTCGATTTTCTACTGGATCAGGCAAAAAACTTGGTTTTTTGTCTGATCACTCGAACCTTGACCGGTTGATTTTAACCGATCGGTCAGACTTGACCGATCGATCAAAATCAACCAATCGGTCGATTTTCTACTGGATCAGGCAAAAAACTTGGTTTTTTGCTTGATCACTCGAACCTTGATCGGTTGATTTTAACCGATCGGTCAGACTTGACCGATCGGTCAAAATCAACCGATCGGTCGATTTTCTATTAGATCGGGCAAAAAACTTGGTTTTTTGCCCGATCACTCGAACCTTGACTGGTTGATTTTAACCGATCGGTCAGACTTGACCGATCAGTCAAAATCAACCGATCGGTCGATTTTCTATTGGATCGGGCAAAAAACTTGGTTTTTTGCCCGATCACTTGAACCTTGACTGGTTGATTTTAACCGATCGATCAAACTTGACTGATCGGTCAAAATCAACCGATCGGTCGATTTTCTACTGGATCGGGCAAAAAACTTGGTTTTTTGCCCGATCACTGAAACCTTGACCGGTTGATTTTAACCGATCGGTCAAACATGACCGATCGGCCAAGTTTGACCGATCGGTCAAAATCGACTGATCGGTCAACTTTGACCGATCAATCCTTTTTACGCTAAAAACTCGACGAGCTTCTTCATATTTTTTCGTGAACAGGGAGTTGATAGTTTTTGCACCAAGAATCCAAGCTAGCCAAGGTGACCTCTTGCTAACTTAGAGGGGGTAACTGTGGGTGCAAATTTTGGCAAGGAATCTGCAAACAGCGGGGCGCCACCGGCTCTTCCTGGCGGGCCCCCGGAAACTACAGCGGGGAGCCATCGGCCCTGCCTGGTAGGCCCACAACGACCATCGCGGGGCCCACCGGCCCTGCCTAGTGGGCCCAAGTGCCTGTGGAATCCCCCAGGAGACGGTAGCGGGGCCCACCAGCTTTACCTAGAGGATCCCCAGACACGACAACAGAAACCGCCATTTACCCCGGAATTCCTCCTCGGGAATTCTATAAATAGCAGAGCCTTCGAATGTAAATGGATCTGAAAATCCGATTTCCAGTTCTGAGATCTGATTTTCAGAAACCAGGGCTCTGGATTTCAGTTTCCATCCCTCCTCTTCCTCTCTTCGATCTTCTTCTTGTCTTTGAAGAGATCAGAGTGGTTTCAGTGATACTCGGCCTGTCGAGATCACTTCGATACAAGTGTTAGTGAATTCGGGTTGCTCCCTATAGCACGGAGACGTAGGCTTCGGCTGAACTCCGAGATCACACCTCTTGTGTCAAACTCTCTCTGTTTGCATATTGAAAGCATCAACTTCAATCAATAGATCGAACAACGATCTTTGACTCAAACCTTCAATTGACTGGTGAGGCGAAGTCTTCGGGTCGGCACGAAGATTTTCCCCCACATCCGCTGCCTTCCGATCTCTCTTCTCATTTGAACACAGCCGTCCCGTGCATCAGCCTCGGCCGGCCCCAACCCGATTGAAATCACAACTGTCAGCTCCACCTCTCCATGCGGTGCATCAGACTCGCCCGAACCTGATGGCATGCAACCCATCAGAGCTCCGGATTCTCTCCTTCCCACCTAATCACCCACCGTCCGATCTAATAACAAAACCCACCGAACTTCCAGCTCTCTCCCATTCCTACTTTATCTCTCTAGAACCCAGCAGTCCGCAGCTCTCTCTCCCTGTTTTCTCTCAACCGAACCAGCCTACCCGATCGTTTCTCTCTCTAAATCTCTTTCCTTTCTCTCTCTAAAGCTGAACCCAACCGTCCGATTCCCAGCTGTACCCGAGCCATACACGCCCCCAGCCGAACTTCCCTCTCTCCCCCTCCTTGATTCTCTCCCTAGATCCTTCCCCTAAAAAGGTGGTGACCCCTTATTCTTTCTCTCTCTATCTCTTTACCATCTCTCTCTCTCTAGCCCCCATTAATCACAACCATCCTTTCCACCGAGAGCCCCTCCGGATCGAACCCGAGCCATGCACGTTCCCTCTCCGGGACGTTCTCTCTCTTTAACGTATCTCTTTCTCTTTCCTTTCTTGCTATCTTACCCGATCTCTCTCTATCTATTCTCTCTCTAAAAATAAAACCTTTATCCGTTGTGCTTTGATCCGTTGTGCTTAACCTAGATGTTTGATGCTTTGTTTTATTACCCATGCTTGAGTTGAATCCAATATTAGTTAATTATATTTAAGGCCCTAAAGATCACATCTCGAGGAAGCACGGGATTTGTTTCCCGCATGCTACTCGCATAAATTTAGAACACCATAATTTAACATAGCATCTACGATGATCTAGCGGTGGATTCGACCGCCTTAGTATCTCATCCATATCCGAACTTCCACACTGCACCGCATTACCTTAGTTAAATTGCATGCTATAGTTAATAACCCTAGATTAGATAGTTCCCTCATTAGCAATCCCTGTGGGATCGACCTCGTAATACGCACCGCTCCTACAAGCGATTCGTGCACTTGCGAGTTATAATTTCGATCAAATTAAACCCTTAATTTAGGATTAGTTTAGATCGCATCAGATCGTGCGAATGAATTAGAATGGATCGTACGAATGAATTAGAATGGATCGTGCGAATGAATTAGAATGGATCGTACGAATGAATTGGAATGATTATATTCATGCGAATGAATTAGAATGGATCGTACAAATGAATTAGAGTGGATTGTATGAATGAATTAAAATGGATCGTACGAATGAATTAGAATGGATCGTTCGAATGAATTAAAATGGACTGTACGAATGAATTAGAATGGATACATTCGTGCTAATGAATTATAATGGATCGTACGAAAGAATTAGAATGGATTGTACGACTGAATTAGAATGGATCGTACGAATGAATTAGAATGGATCGTATGAATGAATTAGAATGGATACATTCGTGCGAATGAATTAGAATGGATCGTACGAATGAATTAAAATGGATCGTACGAATGAATTAGAATGGATCATGTGGATGAATTAGAATGGATCGTACCAATGAATTAGAATGGAGACATTCGTGCGAATGAATTAGAATGGATCAAACGAATGTTTTAGAATGGATCGTATGAATGAATTAGAATTGATAGTACGAATGAATTAGAATGGATACATTCATGCGAATGAATTAGAATGGATCTTACAAATGAATTAGAATGGATCGTGCAAATAAATTAGAATGGATCGTGCGAATGAATTAGAATGGATCGTGCGAATGAATTAGATTGGATCGTGCGAATGAATTAGAATGGATCGTACGAATGACTTAGAATGGATCGTACGAATGAATTAGAATAGATACATTCGTGCAAATGAATTATAATATATCGTACGAATGAATTAGAAAAGATCGTACGAATGAATTAGAGTGGATCATGCGAATGAATTAGAATGGATCGTACGAAAAAATTAGAATGGATACATTCGTGTGAATGAATTAGAATGGATCGTACGAATGAATTAGAATAGATTGTGCGAATGTATTAGAATGGATCATACGAATGAATTAGAATGGATACATTCATGTGAAGGAATTAGAATGGATCGTATGAATGAATTAGAATGGATCGTATGAATGAATTAGAATGGATCATGCGAATGAATTAGAATGGATCGTACAATTGAATTAGAATGGATACATTCATGCGAATGAATTAGAATGGATCGTACAAATGAGTTAGAATGGATCATACGAATGAATTAGAATGGATTGTACGAATGAATTAGAATGGATCGTGTGAATAAATTAGAATGGATCGTATGAATGAATTGGAATGGATACATTCGTGCGAATGAATTTGAAAGGATCGTACGAATGAGTAACAATGGATCGCACAAATGAATTAGAATGGATCGTACGAATGAATTAAATTGAATCGTGCGAATGAACTAGAATGGATCGTACGAATGAATTAGAATAGATACATTCGTGCGAATGAATTAGAATGGATTATACGAATGAATTAGAATGGATCGTACGAATGAATTAGAATGGATACATTCGTGCGAATGAATTAGAATGGATCGTACGAATGAGTTGGAATGGATCGTACGAATAAATTAGAATGGATCGTACGAATGAATTCGAATGGATCGTGCGAATGAATTAGAATGGATCGTACGAATGAATTAGAATGGATACATTCATTCGAATGAATTAGAGAGATTCGTACGAATGAATTAGATTGGATCGTACGAATAAATTAGAATGGATCGTACGAATGAATTAGAATTGATCGTGCGAATGAATTAGAATGGATCGTACGAATGAATGTGAAAAGATACATTCGTGTGAATGAATTAGAATAGATCGTACGAATGAATTAGAATGGTTTGTACGAATGAATTAGAATGGATCGTACAAATGAATTAGAATGGATACATTTGTGCAAATGAATTAGAATAGATCGTACGAATGAATTAGAATGGATCGTACGAATTAATTAGATTGGATCGTATGAATGAATTAGAATGGATCATACGAATGAATTAGAATGGATCGTGCGAATGAGTTAGAATGGATTGTACGAATGAATTAGAATGGATACATTCGTGCGAATGAATTAGAATGGATCGTACGAATGAATTAGAATGGATCGTACGAATAAATTAGAATGGATCGAACGAATGAATTAGAATAGATCCTGCAAATGAATTAGAATAGATCGTACGAATGAATTAGAATGGATACATTCGTGCGAATGAATTAGAATGGATCGTACGAATGAATTAGAATGAATCGTACGAATGAATTAGAATGGATCGTGCGAATGAATTAGAATTAATCGTGCGAATGAATTAGAATGGATTGTACGAATGAATTAGAATGGATACATTCATGCGAATGAATTAGAATGGATCGTACGGATGATTTAGAATGGATCATATGAATGAATTAGGATGGATTGTACGAATGAATTAGAATGGATGTTACGAATGAATTAGAATTGATAATGCGAATGAACTAGAATCACTACAAGAAAAGACATATTACGCGACATATTAGAGCATCGCTAAAAGTGATCATATTCATCGCCAAATATCTTTTGCTACGCTTCAAATTGCGTCGCCAAGACGTCGCCAAATCCCCATCTGAGAATACTTTCCGCGACGCGACAAAAGTGCGTCACCGAAAGCTTTACCAATCGCGACGCAATAAGCGTCGCCAATTAAAACAAAAAATATCACTGAAATGACCTCTCACGTCGCAAAAACAACTAATTTAAGCTTCTATATAGAACATTTAGCGACGCACCGTATGCATCGCCAAAATAAAAATATTTGGCGACGTATATAATAGCGTCGCCAATAACTTCTAGCGAACAAATAATAGCGTCGTAGAATGTATACTTTGGCATCGTATAATGTATATATTTAGCGACGTAATAATTGCATCGTCGGATTTTATCCATTGAGCCAAATGTATACATTAGGCGATGTAGTTATCGCGTTGCAGAATATATACATTAAATGACGTAATGTATTACATGCATCACCAAAAGTCAATTTCTTAATATTATTTGGTAAAATATTAGTTTTTTTCATGAAATCTTTATACACATGCATTCATCTATACACATTTCATTGAAAATAAAAGTACACAAGTATTAATTTAAACACAATTAAAGTTAAATAAAAAAACTAAATTACTCTTTTAAGTACATATGTTTATCCATACTCATTAAGGATCAGTAATATAAAACCAACATCCATAACATCAACTGAAGGACTACAAAAAAATTGTCTTTGAAGATGATGCCGCATCTTTTTTGAAATGCCACATAAAATGATAGAAACTGATGGCTAATATGATCTGTTCGCAGGCCAATGAAGCCAATCGACCATCTATATAAAAAAGAAAGAAAGAATAACAATTAGTTTTTCATGAAGTAGTTAAGTTATTATCTAATGATAAGAATCGACTTAAAGAATTGCATTATATTAGAAATTTATGTATTATGTGTTAGATACTAACCAAGAAGAAGGCATCGCTTGATCGTCACCTGATGAACTCTCCCTACTCTGACTCTCTGAAATAATACCTGCCCTTCATAGGGTATTCATCGCAAATGACTGAAAAGCTTGAAACTCTTCAATTTTTTTGTTTTGGTGTTCAATCTGTTGTTGTTGACTTTCATTCATGCCTTTAAGTGATGCTAACTCATCTCTAAGGCTCCTCACCTCCTCCGTTTGTGCCCGAGAAAGATCAGCAGTCCTAGAGGATGAGGGCTTCGGGCCCACCCCAAATCCTCTCAAGTACCCTGACCTCGAGCCAAGGACTTCAATAGACATCTCCTCCTGACTCATAGGTACTGCATCAGGTTACGAACACTTATCCTGCAATTCTACAAATGCCTCCTGTCATTATTACAAGAACTAAACAAATTAGTTTTATTAACAAAATAAAATTATAATGATTTAGAAAAAAAGTCTAGTTACTTACATGATTTTTCTTGCACATCTCAGGCATCCAATCATTCTTTTTCTTACTCCAATGAGACTCCTTATAGAAATCCGCAATATGAGGTTTTTGATCGTTATTTTCTATCGCCTGATTTCATTAGTGATGTAATATATAAGATTGTAGCTAATCGACATTGCTAAGTAAGTAATTTTATAAAAAAATAAAAAATCTATCACCATTATGGACATTGCTGTAGGAAAGGACCTTGACCCGCATGCATGATTGTAGGGCACTAGTGCTCTACTAGCTTTAGTTTTTTGTGACTTAACCTACATGATTAGAAAGAACGAATAATTAATTAAAATATTTAGAATAAAAATCTTAATAAAAGATAGAGTCTCTCAGATGTTACCTTGAAACTCTCCTTAGCCCATACATGGTTGATCAAGTAATTCCAATCATCTTGTGTAATCCCTCGAGGTGGCTTGATTTTGGGATCAACACCATTCTTTACTAGCTTTTGAAACTTTCTATGCAATTGACACTTCCAATCCCTGTATCTGCTCATGCATCTATTTTCAATAGACTTTTGTACCCTTTTATCATCAGCGTACCCCTTGATATGAAATTTAGCCTACAGATATAGTGTTAATAATTATAATGACAGACAAATTTGAGTATGACTCTCTCCTCTCTATTCCCCCTATCTTATTTTTTATTTAATTTTATTATATTAAAAAAAATTAAATGACTCAATAATAAAATTATAATTACGAGAACTCGTTGTATGATTACTTCTCTAACAGAGCGATCAATATCAACCCATGAACTAACCCCTTGTATTGGTGCACCCGCTCTGATCTCCTTTCCAAGTTCCATCATAAAAGATGGGGCATTAATCCCCACTGGCACATTGTACTCCTCTGGGACCTCCACTGGAAGCTTACCAAACCGTGCCACAAGCTTCTCTGTCCCCTTGCCTTTGGTTAGCCCCCGTTTACGCCTCGTGCTCGGAGCTGAGGCTGCAAAGAACACAATGATGTTTGAGTTAGTATGCATAACACAGTAAAGTAAGATGAAAATTCAATACAAAAAAATTTTAGAATTCCTACCAACACTGTTGGCCTCAGTAGGTGGACTAGTAATAGGTTCATGTGGGGTCAGTACAAGGTGGGATTGTGGAGGTTGGTGTTGGGACTGTATCCTCTCCGTTGGAGACACTGTAAATGTGAAAGCTGATGGAAGATGAGTTTGTTTACGTCTGAGAGCCATTGGTACGATCTGACAAAACAAAATGAGTCACGGACATTAAATTTCATATTAAGTATATTGACAAGTCTAATTAAAATAAACAAAGAAACACTATTTTTTATACAACCACAAAATAAAGATGAGAGCAATATAACAAATAATGAAGAATGCATTGTTTAGTTTAGTTGAAAAAATTTAGTAAGGTCATGTCTCTTTCGTGATCCAAGCATAAATCTTGAGGAAACAGTCATTTTCCAGTATCATTTATTAATAAAAAATGACATTTTCCAGTATCATTTTTTTTTCATGTGATTATCCTAGATTCTTATAGTTTATTTAATGGGTCGAGTTCGGGTTTGTACTTATAACCTGATTGACCCGGCTTAACTCGTTTACCAAATGGGTGGTGTCTACCCGACCCGAGCCAACCTGACCCAACCTGGCCCAATCCGACCCATCTTGAACCAACCCAAAAGTTTTTCATGGGTTATATTGACCCAACCTGGGCCAACCCGACCCGACCTATTTAGTAAACGGGTTCGGGTTCGGGCCAACCCAACCCGACCCAACCTGGGCCGACCCGACCTATTTCATCGAAGCCACAAGCGAGCCAGGTATACACCATGGGCTGCCGCACAACACCAAATGGCAAAAAAATTAGTCATGTGATGGCAAATCTGCTTAGAAAGTTCAACCAAATCCTTCATAAAGAACTGACTATAAAACACAAACCTTTATTAGAAAGTTCAATTCAACATCATTTCCAAGAGCAAGATATCACCAGCATAGAGTCCAAGGAGATGATCTATGGATGTGGAGTGTGAGCAATAGAATATAAATGCTTTGTCCAAGATCATTTGTGTGACATGAATATTTACCTGCATGTTTCTTTGTAACTTCCACATCTTTTGTATCTTATCAAACGAATATGTAGCTGTAATGGAGATTATTCTGAGCTTCGAGTGATTAATTTTTCCCAGGCGAGTTTGTACATACAGTGGCTTCTAACTCACCAACTACACATTTCATAATACATGCACGGAAGGCATTGCTCAATGGTCTCAGTCCTGCTAAGAATCGGAAGGTTCCTCCTTTGAAGTATGCTATTTACATATCAGTTTTATCAAGTTGATGCATGAAACAATTGAAAACAAAGGGTTAGAGGATTCATTATGATCATTTATATAAGTCAACTGTATATTCCTACAATATCATTTTCTCTTAAGAAGTACCCCTTCTATATCGTTATATTGTCATCCAGATTACAACAGGACCTCCAGAAATAGATCTGCAGTAACAACAGGACCTCCAGAAATAGATCTGAAGTGACGCTGGTCTCCCACTTATGGCAGCAACAAGAAGAATTTGTCTGTCTCTGTGTGTGTGTGTGTGAGAGAGAGAGAGATGTGATTTTGCCAGAAATAGATCTTTTTCAAATGTGATTTTGCCAAGGAGGTTTGGGATGGCTGCTGTGTGAAGATGGGATGGGCCCAAGGGAGTCCAGGTTATTCTATTAAGAAGGTTTGTAAATTTATTTTCAGTCGTCCCTCTAAACCTCTCAAAATTATGGGCAAGGCCTTGCTTACTACAATTTTTTCCCTATGGATTGAGAGGAATAGTAGAATGTATGATGATGAGAGTTCTACAGCTTCTGAAACCTGGGCTAAAATTGCTGTTAGATTTGTGGAAATTCTTCAAAATATTGTGCTCAAAGAGGCACAATACTTCTAATGGTGAATTTTAAATTTCTTCAGTTTGACAATTAGTGAGAAGAAATGATTCATAAGCAGAACCTGGAATCTCAAACCTTACTTGAATCTTCAAAATCGCGTACACGGGTACATGAGTAACATGACTGTACAATGAAAGAAATAATAACTTTTTATGTAGATATATAATAAATAGGTTGAACCTTATGCTAAAGTAACTAGTACATGGTACTACTACTTATTAGTGAAAACGTGGGTCTCATGTTATGTAATATTGGAGAAAAAGAAGAGAAGTTATGATGCTTTGCTAGAAGTGTCGAAATAACTTAGATTAAGTCTTATTTGGCATTTTAGAGTTTATGTAAAAAGTGTCATGTCGTGTCCAACATCCAGCGTTTGTTGACACGATAAAATGTTTAGATAATGGAAGTGTCCAGGCAGAATTGCAAATTAGGAAACCATCTCTTGTGCTGACTTAACCCATTCCTTTGTATTCACTTTCCATTGTTTAGGTAAATCTGTATGATTCTTCTCTAGTGTTTCTCACCTATATGATCCCTGAGATTAGTGTTATTATGTCCATGGTGCCTTTGCTTGGCAAGAAGCAATGCATATCCACAACTACATAAAAGATCAACCAACCTTCTAAATCTTATCATTTTCTCGCTTTTGCTATCGTGAATATCTACACATTCTTTGATGTTTGACTACCACACTCATTATACATATGTTCCTAGCCTTTCTAACTTCCTGCAGATGTTGTTGTCTCTGTATTACCTCCTATGACCTGTTGCTACGCATCGGAAGCACTGATACCTAAATCTTTACCAAACTCAAGTATTTGGAACCCTCAATCTCTGATATTTCGTGATATTTCGTGGAATATTCCCCATAGCGACAAGGCCTGAGGAGGAATTGGATGAAGGTAAATACTTGGAACCCAGCTTCCATTCTACAGCTCAACCTTTTTCTTGGGATCTCCGATCCAGGCTTCTTGAACCCCATCAAAGGGGAGGAAGGAGATGTTTCTCTTTCTAAAAGAAACCTATCAGAGCTTATTACTCTAGAACGGAAAACTAACTTCTTATGCTATCAGCCTACAATATCCAAGTGTCAATCTCTATGTTCTTCTAAGATGAAAATAATCTGTATGTGGCACAATTGATCCACGCATGGATGTTTTTAGATGGTTATCTATTACTTGTAATTAGCCTTTGCTTTTGCTAGATCATATGTCGTTGCAAACTAAAATACATTATGACCTATCGATGAGGATTGTAAAATCCAAGGACCTGACCAAATGACCTGATAGTAAAAATCTTAAAGCTTAGAAATGAACTCAAATGACATGCTAGCCTATCAACATAGGCTATTATCAGTCGCAATTGCAAGATCATATGCCAATGTAAAATAAAGTAACGAATCTCCCACTGGATGCATATCTCCAAATAAAGTAATGAATCTCCCACTGGTTTTACTTGTGCACTGAACTTTAACTAAACATTGTGGTTAGTTGCACAAGGCCATAAGTCATATTGATTTCAAATAACCAGAACAACAAGCAAAGTTATCTAGTGAAGGGAATAATTTTGGTATGCCAAGTACACATGTATCGGAGCAATTAGCAAAGTTTGTAAATTCCATACCTTGGACGCAGCTTCAACCTGGAGCCCTGTGGACTTTCTTCCCTGCTGCAAATGACAGTTACTTCATTAGCTTTATTGTTTTATGGTGAAGATAAGGTAGTTGAGTAGTGAGGTAAGAAACAGTCAAACATTGGCCCGAATTAGGGCCGATGTTTCTGATGTTGACCCAACCTGAGCCAACCCGACCCAACACCACCCGACCTATTTAGTAAACAGGTTCGGGTTTGTACTTATAACCCGATTGACCCGACCTATTTAGTAAACGAGTTCGGGTTTGTACTTCATAATAGGGAGCAAAAAGAGAACCAACAGGGTGATACTTACTGTTTCATATGCGTTGCTTATCTCCTTAAATTTTTCAGTTGCTCCGGGCTGCTTATTGACATCAATGTGATACTTGATAAATAAAACACAGTCATTTTTATTTTTCAGTTTGGCTACAAAAGTAAATACAATATTCAATATTTTACATATTACCTTTTTTATTCGAGAATTTACCTCCTGATGCAATCCCAGAGCATGAATTTTCATTTGGTTCTCCTCAATTCTTTTCATTCTTTGCTTCTCGTACTCTGACATCTGATGGGTTGCCCACCCGGGTTTGACCCAAGATTTGTTGCCTTTGGTCATTTTTCGTAACTATGATACATAAAATGATAAAATTTAAATAAATAAGAAAAAAAACAAGCACTGTGATATATAAATGATATAAAATGTCAAATAAGAAATTTATTAAGAACATTTGCCTATTTACAATGCATAAAACAAAAACTACATATCATAATTCATATCGAGATCTATCTCACAATCCATCCTCATCATTAGTATCATCAATGACAATCGGGACAACCCCGGTGGTTTTGTCTTGTTGGAACGCATTAGTGGGCTCATTATCATCCATCTCAGGTATATCCTAGACTCCCCGATGCTGGACCCGTTCTACGACTTTCCAATGAGCACCTAATTTAGTATCATTGATATAAAAGACTTGTTGCGCCTGACTTGGTAGAATAAATGGGTCATTTTGATACCACCGACTCGTGACGTCATTGCTTGTGAAATGTGCGTCGGTATGTATTGATCTCCTACTCCCGGTGTTGAACCATTCATATTGGAACAAAACAATTTTATGCCCAAACATATATTTTAATTCCCAAACTTTGCACAAGTATCCGTAGAAGTCAATCGCTTGGCCCTCATGGTCCCCTTCCACAGCTAGCCCACTATTCTGGCTTTTACATCGATCGTCGTGATCTCTACTATGGAATCGGACACCATTACAAATACAACCCGAATAAAGATTCACTATCACATCAGGACCATTTGCTATTGACCATAATTCATCAGTTGCTTCTGGTGATCCTTCGGTTCGCAATTTATTCATCTACATAAATAACATATAGCAAATGTATTAGGTTAACGTTAGTTAATATGTTGTTGAGTAATGTTTAAATTTAGATATCTTACACGTTCTCTGAACCAAATTGGAAATTCTTGTCGTTGTATCTGAATGATGTCAGGTCTACTTGGATTTGGAAGTAAATTCTTGTGTTCCCTACGTGAAAAAATATGATGCATAAGTAAAATTAAATAAAGTATCAAAAATTAATATGCTATGTGGAAACATAATTACATAATCACATACTCTAGATATGGCTCCAGTTCGGGGCTATTATACAGCACAAACCATATGGCCATATCATGTTCCTTTTGGGATACTTCGGGACCCCTTGTGATTAGTCCAAAAGGACGCACATTTTGTGTGAAGACCATCAATCCAGACGAAGTTAGCAGGTCTGGGTCAGGGCAAAACGGGTTCGGGTCGTAAACAGGTTGACATGATAGACCCGTTTAATAAACAGGTAGGGTTCGAGTTTAGGGTATGGACACGGTAGACCAGGGAAGTCCCGTTTAGTATTCAACGGGTCGTGTCGGGTCGGGTCTACCCGCAATCCAATACTGTAATATATAATACCAGCGGGTCAAGTCGGGTCGAGGCGGATTGGGTCGGATTGGGTCAACTGAATAGACCCGGGTGGTAAACGGGTCTTACCGGGTCTTATCGGTTCTACCCGTTTATTAACGGGTCGGGTACGGGTTTAGGATCTAGACATGATTAGTTAAACGGGTCGGGTCCGGGTCTAGGGGTTTTGGACACGACCCGAAACTAGACACGACACGCACACGACCCGACATGACCCATCGCCACCCCTAGGTTGGAGTCGTGTCTAGTTTAGGGTCATTGCAATGCCCTAGACCCGGACCCAACCCATTTAACCACTATAGCATAAATGATCTATTGCGGCAGGATAAATGACGGCTATCCTTACCCGGCCGAAAAGGAATCAAATCCGGTGGCAATTCAACACCATTGAAAAAGCTTGAGCAAATACGACAGCTAATGTCCACCGGCCGAAATAAAATGAACAAATCCGTCGGCCAAAGTCCACCAGCCGAAAAAAAGAAAAACAAATCCGGTAGCCAAAGTCCACCGGCCAAAAAAAAAAGAAAATCCGGCGGAGAGGGAGGAGGGGATGAACGCCCTCCTCCTTTATCGCCGTCATTGCTGGTTGGCATGCACTGAAGATGGAGCAAAAAAAACTAGTCATCTCTAACAGGATAAATATATATAATCTTAATCATTAAGTAGGTTTGATGGATAGAAGAGCTAGTAAATGCATCGTGTATCACACAGGTGGGAACTCGGATCGAAGTTGGGTACAGACAATATATTAAATATTATGACTGAGCATGTGGATGGTGGGTTTCGGGTCTCGTATGTTGGCTGTTCGGTTGCAGTGCCAGTTTTTTTTTATTTTATTTATGCACATATAAGTGGAGACCGGCTCAGCCCCCGCAAAAAGGTGAGCAAATGCAGCAACATAGCCCATGTTAAAGCCCATATATAAGCGGCGAATTGATCGTTTAAAGTTTTTGCGACGGGTGCATATGCGGCCACCAGTTTCGGCAGCCAAGTTGCCGAAAAAATATTTAACCGGCCATATTTAGCTGCCGATAAAGTCCAGATCTGTTGTAGTGAACTAATCCTGTCTAGACCCTAAACTCGTACCAGACCCGTTTAAAAATGGGTAAACCCAATAAGACGGTTGGAAAAATCTGCGTCGTCATAAACAATGTTTTGAAAAACAAAGAATTATGCGATGCATAACTATGTCACCGATTGCAACTAGCAACATACTAAGTCTCGTCACCAAAACTTTTAATTTTCTGCGACTAAATTTATTTCGTCGCGAAAAGTAAATAATTTAACGACATCTTATTGGGTCGCCAAATAGTCATTTATCGTCGCCAAAAAAGTCCCCTTATAGACGCGAAATTTATATTTTACGGAATGATTCTGCGACGCACGTACAACGTCGCTATAAAACGTAGCCAAAATTTTAAATTTTCTGCGACATAATTTATTTCGTCGCTAAACGTAAATAATTTAGCGACGTTTAACTTCGTCGTCAAATAGCCATTTATCGTCACCAAAAAACTTTATCATTTTAGAGGCGTGAACTCAACTATATATGCTAGCAAACCTTTAGCGATATGATTTTATGACGAATAAGATATTGCATCGTGAAAAGGCAACTTTCGACGATGGAGAAGGATCTGCGTCGTCATAAATAATGTTTTCAAAAACAAGGAATTTTGCGACGCATAACTATGTCGCCAATTGCAACTAGCAGCATAATTAGTCTCGTCGCCAAAACTCTTAATTTTTCACGACTAAATTTATTTCATCGCAAAAAGTAAATAATTTAGCGACATCTTATTGTGTCGCCAAATAGCAATTTATCGTCGCCAAAAAAGTCACGTGAAATTTTTATTTTACGGAACGATTCTGCGACGCACGTACAACGTCGCTATAAAAAATTAATAATCTGCGATGCCATAAACATGAATATCATGACGCACAACTACGTCACCAATTGCAACTAGCAGCGCACGTAGTCCCGTCGCCAAAATTTTTAATTTTTTGCGACATAATTTATTTCGTCGCTAAACGTAAATAATGTAGCGACGTCTAACTTCGTCGCCAAATTTCCATTTATCGTCGCCAAAAAACTTTATCCTATTAGGCACGTACTCAACTATGCTAGCAAACCTTTAGCGACACGATTTTACGACGAATAAGATATTGCGTCGCGAAAGGGCAACTTTCGGCGATGGAAACGGATATGCGTCGCAGAAAAGCGTCGCTAAAGATGCAATTTCTTGTAGTGAATGGATCGTACGAATGAATTAAAATGGATACATTCGTGCAAATGAATTAGAATGGATTGTACGAATGAATTAGAATGGATCGTGCGAATGAATTAGAAAGGATCGTGCGAATAAATTAGAATGGATGGCATGAATGAATTAGAATGGATACATTCATGCGAATGAATTAGAATGGATCGTACAAATTGTGGGGGAAAATCTTTGTGCTGACCCGAAGACTCTCGCAGCACCAGTCAATTGGAGTTGAAGTTGACGTCGGAGATCGTTGGTCGATCTGTTGATTGAAGTTGAAGCCTTTTGATATGTCAATAGAAAGAGATATGCAATCAGAGAGTAGACACGAGAGGTGATCTCGGAGTTCAGCCGAAGCCTACGTCTCCGTGCTATAGGGAGCAACCCGAATTCACTAACACTTATGTCGAAGTGATCTCGACAGGCCGAGTATCACTAGAAACACTCTGATCTTTTCGAAGGAGAGAAGAAGATCAAAGAGAGATGGTAGATGGGAAGTTGGAAATCTCAGAGCTCTGGTTTTTCGAACTGAGAGTTCGATCCCCTCCTCCTTTACATTCGAAGGCTCTGCTATTTATAGGATTCCCGAGGAGGAATTCCGGGGTAAATGGCGGTTTTCTGCTGTCGTATCTGGGATTCTCCAGGTAAAGCTAGCGGGCCCTGCTACTGTCTTCTGGGGGATTCCACAGGCTTGTGGGCCTATCGGACGGGGCCGATGGGTCCCGCGGTGGTCCTCGTGGGCCCACCAGGCAGGGCTGGTGGGTCCCGTGGTAGTCTTCGTGGTCCCACCAGGCAGGGCCGGTGGGTCCCGTGGAAGTCTTCGTGGTCCCACCAGGCAGGGCCGGTGGGTCCCGTGGTAATCTTCGTGGTCCCACCAGGCAGGGCCGGTGGGTCCCGTGGTAGTCTTCGTGGTCCCACCAGGCAGGGCCGGTGGGTCCCGCGGTAGTCTTCGTGGTCCCACCAGGCAGGGCCGGTGGGTCCCGAGGTAGTTGGTAAACTTCTGCCAAAATTTGCACCCACAGTTACCCCCTCCAAGTTAGCTAGAGATCATCTGGCTGGCTTGGATTTGGTGCAAAAAACAGCAACCCCCTGTCTAAAAAGGTACAAAGAGGTTTGTCAAAATGTTAGTATAAAAAAGGCTGATCGGTCAATTTTGACCGATCGGTCAATTTTGACCGATCGGTCAGATTTGACCGATCGGTCATATTTGACCGAACGGTCAGATTTGACCGATCGGTCAGTTTCTACCGGTCAAGGATTGTGTGATCGGTCAAAAAACATGGTTTTTTGACCGATCCAGTGGAATTTTGACCGATCGGTCGATTTTGACCGATCGGTCGATTTTGACCGATCGGTCAAATTTGACCGATCGGTTAAATTTGACCGAACGGTCAATTTCAACCGGTCAAGGATTGTGTGATCGGTCAAAAAATATGGTTTTTTGACCGATCCAATGGAATTTTGACCGATCGATCAATTTTGACCGATCGGTTAAATTTGACCGAACGGTCAATTTCAACCGGTCAAGGATTGTTTGATCGGTCAAAAAACATGGTTTTTTGACCGATCCAGTAGAATTTTGACCGATCGGTTGATTTTGACCGATCGGTCAAATTTGACCGATCGGTTAAATTTGACCGAACGGTCAATTTTAACCGGTCAAGGATTGGGTTATCGGCTAAAACCCTCAGTTTTTCGCCGGATCTAGTAGAAAATCGACCAATCGGTTGATTTTGGCCGAACGGTTATATTTGACCGTTCAGCTAAAATCAGCCGGTCAAGGTTTGGGTGATCGGCAAAAAACTTCAGTTTTTCACCGGATCTAGTAGAAAATCGACCGATCGGTTGATTTTGGCCGAACGGTCATATTTGACCGTTCGGCTAAAATCAGCCGGTCAAGGTTTGGGTGATCGGCAAAAAACTTCAGTTTTTCACCGGATCTAGTAGAAAATCGACCGATCGATTGATTTTGACCGAACGGTCAAGTTTGACCGTTCGGCTAAAGTCAGCCGGTCAAGGTTTGGGTGATCGGCAAAAAACCTCAGTTTTTCGCCGGATCTAGTAGAAAATCGACCGATCGATTGATTTTGACCGAACGGTCAAGTTTGACCGTTCGGCTAAAGTCAGCCGGTTAAGGTTTGGGTGATCGGCAAAAAACCTCAGTTTTTCGCCGGATCTAGTAGAAAATCGACCGATCGGTTGATTTTGGCCGAACGGTCATATTTGACCGTTCGGCTAAAATCAGCCGGTCAAGGTTTGGGTGATCGGCAAAAAACCTCAGTTTTTCACCGGATCTAGTAGAAAATCGACCGATCGATTGATTTTGACCGAACGGTCAAGTTTGACCGTTCGGCTAAAGTCAGCCGGTCAAGGTTTGGGTGATCGGCAAAAAACCTCAGTTTTTCGCCGGATCTAGTAGAAAATCGACCGATCGGTTGATTTTGGCCGAACGGTCATATTTGACCGTTTGGCTAAAATCAGTCGGTCATGGTTTGAGTCTTGAACCTGTACTTTTGAGGAAGTGGTATAGCTTGTGCTTCTTCTTTGATCTTTGGCAGTCTTGAATATCGATGGAGTTTGATTTTCTCTGCTTTGAATCTTGTGTTTGCCGGAATGTGGTTTTGAACCGGCGGTCCGGTTTACTTAGACCGGTGGCTTGCTTGAATCGTTGGTTTATGTGGACCGATGGGTCTGACGCTTCGTCTGGTCCGACTGTTCGCCTGATTTAGCGCTTGCTACGGATGGAAGCCACGTGTATCTGCAAAAACACGCGATTTGATACGGTGAAGACACGTGTCTTCTCGATTTGCGTACCTGTTTTACCCTGGGTATATAAGTTTCACTGGCTGTCATTTTCGCCTCACGCTTTAAGAATTTTTCGAAGTCCAGACTCTTTGCTTTTCCATCTTTCGTTCTTCATCTCTTTTCGATCGGTCAAATGGCATCTTCAGGCAATTCGAAGAAGAGTGTTCCTTCCAAGAGGAAGGGCAAGGAAGTTGTCGAGGTCTCTTCTGTTCCGAAGGGCCGAGGCAAAGGCAGGGCAGAATTGATCGAGCTTGGCCAACTCGGCAAGAGGCATCAAGGAGTGGGATTTGCTTCTGCACCGTCAAGGCCAGAGCAGATTCCCAAGGTAAAGTTTGTCCTCTGCCCGCAGTTACCTCTGGAGGCGGAGATGGAGTTTGGGTACAACATCGGCAGCAGACTTACAGATGCTAAGAGGGAGAAGCTGCAGGAGTTGCTGTCATTTTTCACAGAGGGAAAGTCTCGACCAGCGCTCCCTGGAGTTTTATCCGCTTTTGGCGTTGATAGGCGGACAGTCTTTGTCTCGTGGGCGAGCAAGGAGCAAGTGATGGGAACCATCGTCACGATCGGCCAGCTCAACTGTGGACTGCGCCTGCCGCTGCTGCCTTTCGTCGCGAGGTTGCTGAACGCCTCCGGTCTCTGTCCCGGGCAGGTCACTGGGAACTCCTGGAGGATCATCTACGCTTTCTGTCGCGTAGAGTCGGACTTTCAGAAGGAGCTAAGGGAATGCTACTCCAGCTTCCCTGAAGGTGAAGAAGCCCGAATCGAGCTGGGGTATTTCTTCTATCACTACCGATGGGCCTGGAGGAAGGACAGCCCATTCTACTATCTGACGGGTGTGTCTGCTCTTCGGCCGATCGCTGACACTATCGGTTCTGATAAGCTTTACACTGACTGGCCGTTGTCGGTGTCTGGTGCCTGGACCCCGATGTCTGTTCCTGAGGTGCCCCGATACAAAGTGCACGATGAGATTGATATGTACTGCACAGGAGGAGCTCTCTCTTGGCCTCCAAAGCGAGTAGGGGTCCTTGACAACCTCTTCTTGGAGTTGACATGTGGGACTAGATCGTGGAAGCAATTTTCGAATTGCCCAGTCCGACATGGCAAGGCCAACCTCCTCCACCGATCGAAGCTTCGCTATGAAGATAATGAGGTCATCTACTCCGATTACGAGGAGGACCCTCAGTCTGGAAAGATTGTTAGAAGGCTTCGATTCGAGAAGAAGTCTTATGGAGCCAGGCGCGCACTTCCTTCAGAGGAGAAACTGGTGATTCCGAAGGGGCCAGCGAAGAAGAAAAGGAAAATCCCCATTAAGCAGGAGGAGGATGAGGAGAAAAAGAAGGAGGAAGATGAAGATGAAGAGGAAATAGAGAGAGAGGAGGAAGGTGGAGGTGAAGATGAAGAGGATGTGGATGGTGATGATGATGAAGAGGATGGCGAAGATGATGATGAAGATGGGGGTGGTGAGGAAGAGATTCCTCCCACCCCCACTGATGGTGGTCAGGGACATGGGGGTGGCGAGGAAGAAATTCCTCCCACCCCCACTGGTGGTGCTGACGAGGAATTGCAGCCGATCCTCATAGATGAGGCAAAGGCTCGCAAAATGGAGGGGGTAATGGATGCAATGGGCGATGGCCCCAAGGTGATTCCTACGTACGACTTCGGGGAGCTGAAAAAGAACCTGTTGCGCTTCAAGATCAAGATATCAGGGAGTGGTGGGGTTGGAAGCAACCCTACACCTCTCGATCAAATACCTCCCGAGGTTCCCCGTCTCGAAAGGGCGACAACAAGTGGGGGTGTGGAGGTTGAACAACCCCCACCCCCTTCGCGATCTCTGGCGGAGGAAGTTGCTGCTATGGTGGCAGGGCTCACTTCCTCGAGTGGGCAAGAAGACGAAGGGGGAGCATCACCTCCTCGAGACCTTCCTTCTCCCGCTCATTTGGAGAGAGGAAGCCGGGTAGGTGATGCTACTCCTCATCCTTTGCCAGAGCCAACCCCCATTAAGGAGAAATCGACCCCCAAGGGTAAGAGCTCCGACAGTGGGAAGGGAAAGGCTCCCCAAGTCGAGGCTTCAGGTATCTGTACTAACCTGTTTTGATTGACTTCCTTGTCTTTGAAGCTTGAAAATATACTAACACTTAGAATTGCTGCATGGATTGTAGGTACACCTGCTGGCTCGACTAAGAAGAAGATAAGGAGTTTGGGTGATGTTGACATCAATCATCCCACTAACGCGATCCGGAAGCTTTGCAATCTTCCGGATGCTACTTTTGAAGAAGCCTTCGATCGGCTTGAAATAGTGGTATGTGCATATGCTTTGATCTATTGTTCGAATTGTATCTTCAGAATAATTCTAACTTTTTGTCCATTTGTAGAACTCAGCCTGTTTGAGAATCGTAAGCAAGCTTTCCAGGAAGGCAGGAGAACGGGAGGCCGCATCCGAGGTAACCCGTTTGACGGCTGAACTGAAGGCTGTGAGCGAGGAGAGAGATAGGCTGAGGGAAATCCTGTCTTCGAAGAAAACCTCTCTCAAGGCCAAGATTGAGGATCTTCGCAAGGGGAAGCTGGAGATCAAGGGGCTGCAGGATCGTTGTGAGGCGCAGAGTCACGAGCTTGAATCCTTAAAGAATCGACTCTCCAAGGTTGAGGACGTGTCCTGCGGTCGCACCAACGAGATCAAGGAGCTGAAAGAACGACTTGCTACTCAACATGCTGCTTTTACTGCCAGGGAAGAGACTTCCAAGAAGGCACTGGAGCATGCATTGTCTGAATGCAAGAGTTACAAAGAAACGGCCGAGAAAGCGGCAGAGGCACTCAGGGCTCATGTCAGCAGTATCCGATCTTCTAAAGCTTCGGTTGCGAGCAAGCCTCGTGGCGGATCTGAAGGAGAAAAGTCGCGTGCTCCGAGCATAGCCAAGCCCTGATGTATTTCTACCTTTTCTTTGTTGTTTACACTTGTAAACTCTTGACATGTAGCAGCTCATCATTGTATTTGACAAATTTTGATAATCGAAAGATCATTTTGGTGTTTGAAAATTGAATTTGTTGAGTTGAATGTCATTGAATGTCCTGTTCTGGATAGCATTAGCATAGATACACCTGTTCTGGATAGCATTAGCAGAGATACAATCTTTCGAATGTAAGGGGTCGAGTCGCAACTTGATTACCCAAACTCAAAACTTGAATATTGAATTGGAATTCGTGTTAACACTTGTATGTGAGGGGTTGAGTCGCAACTCAAGTACCCAAACATGTTAAACGATATCGAAATTGATTGAAATTGAATGTTGAAATTTGAAAGTCAGTTTAACATTTGCCAGTAAGGGGTTGAGTCGCAACTCTTACACCCAAACTTGTTAAAAAGACTTGGTGACTTGAATATGGTCAGTTTTTAACATTTGCTAGTAAGGGGTTGAGTCGCAACTCTAACACCCAAACTTGTTAAAAGACCTGGTAATTTGAATACGGATAACTTGAAACTGCTTCAGAACTTGAATTGAAAAGCTGAACACTGGCACATTTGAATACTTGAAAGAGATCTTTATTTATCACAGAATTTACATTATGGATAGAACATCTTGAGGTGCCTAGAATTCCAAGCTCGAGGCAATTTATCTCCTTCTGGTGTGATCAGTCTATAAGAACCTTTGCCTCCTATTGATTCAACGATATATGGACCTTCCCAGTTAGGAGCAAGCTTCCCACTGCTATGTTCTTTAGTGTTCTAAAAAACTGCTCTGAGAACTAGGCTGCCCACCGGGAATTGTCTCTTATAGACTTTCTCATCGTAGGCTTTTTTGATCTTCTGCTGGTACTTGGCCATACGAAGAGATGCTTGATCTCGTAGTTCTTCTGAGAAGTCTAGATCATTGATTCGTAGTTCTTCGTTGATTCCTTCTTCAACTGCTTTGGTCTTCAAAGTACTTGATATATTTTCTGTTGGGAGTACTGCTTCCGATCCATATGTTAGACGAAAGGGTGAGAACCCTGTTGATCTTCTCGGAGTTGTGTGATACCCCCAAAGAACTTCAGGTAGGACCTGTTCCCACAATCCTTTCTTGTCGTTGAGTTTCTTCTTGAGTATACCAAGAATAGCTCTATTTGAGGCTTCAGCTTGACCATTGCATTGAGGATATCTGGGAGTTGAATAGAATAGCTTGATACCGTTGTTCAGACAGAACTCTCGGAATTTGTCGGAGTCAAATTGAGCTCCATTGTCAGCAACCAGAACTTGAGGTGTACCAAATCTCGAGAAGGTGTTGTGCCGAATGAATTTGATCACTTTGTCGTCAGTCTCTCGGAAGAGGGGCACAGCTTCAACCCATTTGGTGAAGTAATCAGTGGCCAGCAGTAAATACTTCTTCTTGCTCAGAGTTGGAGGGAAAGGACCCAAGAAATCTAACCCCCATTGATGGAAAGGCCAGGGGCTTGACAATTGATGAAGTTCATCTGCAGGGAGATGGATAGCTCGAGTGTGTCGTTGGCAAGGTTCGCACCTTTGAACAACTTGTTGAGCATCCCTAGCCATTGTTGGCCAGTAGTACCCTTGTAGTTTTGTCTTGGCTTCAAGAGACCTCCCTCCTGAATGATTCCCACAAGCTCCAGAGTGGATATCAATCAGGATTGCCTGTGCTTGCTCGGGACCAAGGCACTTGAGCAACATCCTGTTGTGAGATTTGAAGTATAGATCTTCTCCTTGTAGAATGTAGCATGGGAGCTTCCTTTGAACTCTTCGGGCTTGATTTGGATCTTCCGGCATTTTGCCATGCTTGAAGAAGTCGAAAATTGATCGTCTCCAGTCTTCAAGCTGATCTCCACCCCCAGATTCTTTTGTAGTAGTAAGGATCTGTTGATCGGGGGTGGTCTTGGGCACTTCTTGATAATCGATCTGTATTTGCCTTCCTCCGAGTGAGTCTCCAAGAACTGAGGCAGCATTGGCTAAGGCATCTGCTTCTCGGTTCTCTGCTCTGGGGATTTGAATGAATTCAGCACCAATAAAACATTGTTGAAGATGTCGTACTAAGGCCAAGTAGAGTTGCATTCTTTCTTCGCGAGCTGTGTACTCTCCATTGATTTGCCTTATGATCAATTGGGAGTCGCTGTAGACGATGATTCGATCTACCCCCAGGGATTTCGCCATCTCGAGTCCGGAAATGAGTGCTTCGTACTTGGCTTCGTTGTTGGTGGCAGTGAATCCGAGGAGAGTGGCCTTCTGGAGATGATCAAGTTCGGGGGATATCAATACTATCCCAGTTCCCGAACCGATCGAACTTGAAGCTCCATCAGTATAAAGCTTCCATGGAGGAGTTGCAGCAGCAGCTTCGAGACTTGGATCAATTTTTGTTGCAATATTGATCGGAGTATTGTCCTCATCTTCTAAGCGCAAGTCGACATCTTCTTCCCAAGTGATGGGGTCTTCAACTGGGAAGTCAGCTAGAAAATCAGCAACTGCTTGACCTTTGATAGAAGTGCGAGATTCGAATTGAATCCCCAGAGCACTCATTTCGATCACCAATTTGGTCATTCGACCAGCTCGACCAGCTTTGTCAATGATATCTTTGAGTGAGTGTTCTGAAATGACAGTGATCTGGTGGGAGACGAAGTACGGATGGAGACGACGCGATGCGGTGAGCAAGGCTAGGATGACCTTCTTAGTTTTTGAGTAGCGAGTTTCAGCTGGAAGAAGAGTATGACTGATGTAGTAGACTGGATGTTCGACGCCTTCTCTTCTACTGACTAGGACCGCGCTGATTGCTTGATCGGTCATGGCCAGGTAGAGCCACAAGTCTTCTTTTGGCAGTGGAGCAGTCAGGATAGGAGCTTGCACCAGATATTTCTTGATGCTTTGAAATGCTTCTTCACAGATTGGACTCCAGCCGGATGTATCCGCCTTTCGTAGTTTGTCGAAGAGGGGTTTGCATTTGTCGGATGATTTTGAGATGAATTGATTGAGTGCTACTAACCTTCCAGTGAGGCGTTGAACTTCTTTCCGATTTGTAGGTGAAGGCATATCGATGACGGCTCGAATTTGATCGGGATTAGCTTCAATACCCCTCCTGGTCACAAGATGACCCAGGAATTTGCCAGATTGAACACCGAAGGCGCACTTGGCTGGATTGAGCTTCATACGATATTTTCGAAGAACTTGAAAGGTTTCCGCCAGATCAGAAAGATGTTTGCTTCGCACAGAGCTCTTGGTGAGGAGATCATCGACGTAGACTTCGACGTTGCGACCGATCTGATCTTCGAACATCTTTGTGACTAACCTTTGATAGGTAGATCCAGCATTTTTGAGGCCGAACGGCATTACATTGTAGCAGTAGAGACCTTGGCTAGTCACGAAGCAAGTCTTCTCTTGATCATCTGGATGAAGTGGAATTTGATTATATCCAGAATACCCATCCATGAAAGACAATAGCTCGTGGCCAGCAGTGGCATCGACGAGTCTATCGATTCTTGGCATGGGGAATGGGTCTTTGGGGCAAGCCTTGTTGAGGTTGGTGAAGTCGATGCAGACTCTGACTTTCCCATTCTTCTTTGGAATAACAACTATGTTAGAGATCCAGGTAGGATACTCTACTTCACGGATGAAGCCTGCTGCGAGTAGCTTGGTGATTTCTTCTTGAACAGCAACTTGCAGCTCTGGTCGGATGGTGTGCGGTTTTTGCTTGACAGGTTTCACCTCTTCTTTGATTGCAAGTCGGTGACAAGCGTCATCCGGATTGATACCAGGCATGTCTTCGAAACACCAGGCGAAGACGTCGATATTGGACTGGAGGAAGGATACCATGTCTTGCGCTTCTGCGTCGCTAAGACCGGTACCAATAAATGTTTGTCGAGGGAGATCTCCACTGCCAATGTTGATAGGGATGATTTCTTCAATTGAAGGTGATGTTTCCCATTCGATTGGTGGAGGTTCGGTCAGCGGAATCTCCTTTGATTGCTATTTGGAAGAGGGACCAGCTTCATCTCGTGGCCGCTTCGGAGGAGCAATGTTGATCTTTCGATCTGTTTTAGCCGCAGCAGCCTCACAAGACCTTCCAGCTTGTTGATCACCTCGAATGCAGACGATGCCTTCTCCTGTTGCAAACTTGAGAAGTTGGTGATAAGAAGAGGAGATGGCATTGATCTGGTGGAGGAATGGTCGCCCAAGAATGGCGTTGTAGCTAGACATTCCTTCGACGATTGCAAACCTCACCGAGACTCGAGTCTCTCGGCTGAGGTCGATAGTAAATCTGGACTCGCCCACCGTGATGCTTTGTTCGCCGTTGAAACCAGTGATCACCGTTGGAACGACATCAAGGCTTTGATACTTATGTCCCAGACGCTTAAAGCAATCCGAGAACATAATGTCGATGGAGCTTCCGGTGTCGATGAGGATCCGGTTGACAGTGCTTCCGTCGATGAGGAGTTTCAAGACAAGGGGGTCTCGATGGGGAGTATGAACTCCTTGAAGATCTGCGTCATTGAAGACGATAGAGGGCCAAGCCAAACCTTCGATGGGCTTCTCTATCCAAGTGTCTTCCTTGTTTGCAGTAGATCGAACATGGAAGATGCGCCGAATTTGCCGATCCACTTCTTTCCCGGTCACTGCTTGGTTGTGCAATGATCCATGAATGCCAAAGACATTGGCATTCACAGAGATAGGTTGCCGGTCAGAGGAGATTTGATATATCCAACATACTTCTTTCCCTTTTGCAGAGGTTCGACGTTGATCGTGCCCGTTGTTGACGAATTCTTGAAGGTGGCCCTCTCGCAGTAAGTCTTCAAGATGGAACTTCAACCGATAGCATCGGTCGATAGAGTGGCCGTGACTTCGATGGAATTCGCAGTAGACTGTTTTGTCTGCTGTGAATTTGGAGTTTGGCTGAAGAGGATTGGGCCTCCGAAGATATTCGTCGTGTTGAATGCGGTCGAGTATCTGTTCGACCGGCATATTCCACTCGGTGAAAGTGGTCTTCGTTGGAGATCGACGCCCGTCATTCTTTGATCGTTTATTGGTTGGAGGGGCTGCTGCCTTAGCGTTGTGAGCCTTTGCAGCATACCTTGGAGTTTCTCTTTCAGCAGGCTTTCGCTTCGTCTCTCGCCCTTTCCGAGCGACTTGATCGTCTTCGACCTCGATCTCTCTCTGGATTCGATCAAACATAGCTCCCAGAGAAGGAGGGGGATTGCGGATGAAGTCGTTGTAGATGTGTAGATCGAAGCGGAGAGCGTTCTGGAAAGCCAACATGATGGCTTCATCGTCCAGATGTCTTCCAGAGAGGGCAGCATGCTCGTTGCGAAATCTCCTAGTGAAACTTCGGAGAGTTTCGTCAGCACCCATCCTTAGCCGATAGAGAGAGTCAAGCTTCTTCTCGGGCTTCAGATTGAGCTGATAATGCTGCACAAAGAATTTAGCCAAAACATCGAACTGGGTGATGGACCCAGCTCGGAGATTATGATACCAGTCGAGCGACGGTTCATCGAGACTTCCTGCGAAGGTGCGGCAAAGCACATTGTTTTCTTCTTCATGCGGCGTTAAGGCTTGCTTGAAGGCAAGGATGTGGAGGGTAGGATCTCCTCTGATGCAGTTGAATTTGGGGAGGATTGGAGTTCTCCATCCCCTTGGAAATGTGGTCTCAAAGAGACTTCGATGTAGAGGCCCGGCAGAAGAATAGCCACCCCTGCGACCATGTCCTCGACCTAGAGGTGGGTCAAGAGGCAAGATCGCAAGGTCTTGCTCAGGCATTGTAGTATTTGCCGGTTGAAGTCGATGTCGGAGGTCCGATCCAAGCCCACGCTGAAGTGGAATGGAAGGGGAAACTCGACTCTTTGAAGGAGCGCCTTTCATTTGGTGCCTCCTTGGTATGTTGAGTTTTGAAGGTGTCCTCTTGTCGCAGTTGCGGCCAGAAGACGATTGGGAAGACTCGTCTTCGAGGCGATCCCAAACACTTTGCTTCCAAGGGGTAGCAGAGGGAGTTGGATCACGTCGAATCCTCTCGAGGGCAGTAGTACCCATTGACCTCCATTGTTCGGAGTGGATGGAATGTCAAGGAAGATCGACTCTCTCGCTTGTGGAGGGGATTGGAAGAGCGATTCCAGCCTCGGAGGCTGCCTTCTTCAGAGCATCCCTCTCAGCAGTGAGGGTGGCATTCTGTTTTGCCAATTGAAGCAGCTGGAAGTCGACTGCAGAGATTTGGTAAGTCGATGGAGGGTCTTCAGCAGGAGCGGGTGTTGTTTGCCCAATCGACTGTCGCGCGGGGTGGGCGATAGGTCGATCGACAGATTTGCCACTCCCTGAACGAACCCCCATCTCGGGGACAGCAAGGGGCTGTCCGAAGTTGAGCCTTTGACTCATTGAACGAGTCTCAGGACGAGGTTGTTGTTGAATGTTACTTCCTTCTGGTTGACCTTGATGTTTTGTCCTCGCCATTAAGAGAGCGAAGGGTGCAACGAGAGTACCCGACGTCCGAGCGGTTGTTTGGTTAACTGAGGGGGCGAGGAAGTTTGACTATTTGATCAGTTGTCTGCTCAACTGATCTAGTAGTAGTTGAGGGAGCTGGACTTTTTGCTCGGATCCCACAGACGGCGCCAAACTGTGGGGGAAAATCTTCGTGCCGACCCGAAGACTCTCGCAGCACCAGTCAATTGGAGTTGAAGTTGACGTCGGAGATCATTGGTCGATCTGTTGATTGAAGTTGAAGCCTTTTGATATGTCAATAGAAAGAGATATGCAATCAGAGAGTACACACGAGAGGTGATCTCGGAGTTCAGCCGAAGCCTACGTCTCCGTGCTATAGGGAGCAACCCGAATTCACTAACACTTATGTCGAAGTGATCTCGACAGGCCGAGTATCACTAGAAACACTCTGATCTTTTCGAAGGAGAGAAGAAGATCAAAGAGAGATGGTAGATGGGAAGTTGGAAATCTCAGAGCTCTGGTTTTTCGAACTGAGAGTTCGATCCCCTCCTTCTTTACATTCGAAGGCTCTGCTATTTATAGGATTCTCGGGGAGGAATTCCGGGGCAAATGGCGGTTTTCTGCTGTCGTATCTGGGATTCTCCAGGTAAAGCTAGCGGGCCCCGCTACCGTCTTCTGGGGGATTCCATAGGCTTGTGGGCCTATCGGACGGGGCCGATGGGTCCCGCGGTGGTCCTCGTGGGACCACCAGGCAGGGCTGGTGGGTCCCGTGGTAGTCTTCGTGGTCCCACCAGGCAGGGCCGGTGGGTCCCGTGGTAGTCTTCGTGGTCCCACCAGGCAGGGCCGGTGGGTCCCGTGGTAATCTTCGTGGTCCCACCAGGCAGGGCCGGTGGGTCCCGTGGTAGTCTTCGTGGTCCCACCAGGCAGGGCCGGTGGGTCCCGCGGTAGTCTTCGTGGTCCCACCAGGCAGGGCCGGTGGGTCCCGAGGTAGTTGGTAAACTTCTGCCAAAATTTGCACCCATACAAATGAATTAGAATGGATCGTACGAATGAATTAGAACTGATCGTGCGAATGAATTAGAATGGATCGTACGAATGAATTAGAATGGATCGTACGAATGAGTAAGAATGGATCGTACGAATCAATTAGAATGGATTGTATGATTGAATTAGAATGGATCGTGCGAATGAATTAGAATGGATCGTATGAATGAATTAGAATATATACATTCGTGCGAATAAATTTTAATGGATCATACGAATGAATTAGAATGGATTGTATGAATGAATTAGAATAGATCATTCGAATGAATTAGAATAGATACATTCGTGCGAATGAATTAGAATGGATCGTACGAATGAGATAGCATGGATCGTACAAATGAATTAGAATGGATTATACGAATGAATTAGAATGGATCATGCGGATAAATTAGAATGGATCATACGAATGAATTAGAATAGTTACATTCGTGTGAATGAATTAGAATGGATCATATGAATGAATTAGAATAGATCGTACGATTGAATTAGAATGGATCGTACGGATGAATTAGAATAGATCGTACGAATGAATTAGAATGGATCGTGTGAATGAATTAGAATGGATCGTACGAATGAATTAGAATGGATACATTCGTGCGAATGAATTAGAATGGATCGTACGAATGAATTAGAATGGATCGTGCGAATGAATTAGAATGGATCGTACAAATGAATTGGAATGGATACATTCGTCCGAATGAATTAGAATGGATCGTGTGGGTGCAAATTTTGGCAAGAAGTCTGCAAACAACGTGGCCCACCGGCCCTGCCTGGTTGGCCCCCGAAGACAACAGCGGGACCCACCGGCCCTGCCTGGTGGCCCCCGAAGACAACAGCGGGACCCACCGGCCCTGCCTGGTGGGCCCCCGAAGACAACAACGGGACCCACCAGCCCTACCTGGTGGGCCCTCGAAGACAACAGCGGGATCCATCGGCCCTGCTTGTGGAATCCCCAGGAGACAACCACGGTACCCACTAGCCCTGTCTGGAGTTTCTTCCAGAAGCAACTAGAAACCGCCATCTACTCCAGAATTTCTATATAAATAGCAGACCCCTCGAATGCAAATTATCCAATTTTCAGTTCTGAGATCTGATTTTCAGAAACCAGAGCTCTGGAATTTTCTATCTTCTCGTCCTCCACCTCTCCTCGGTCTTCTTCTTGTCTCTGAGAGATCGGAGTTACTTCAGTGACACTCGGCCTGTCGAGGTCACTTCGAGCAAAGTGTTAGTGAATTCGGGTTGCTCCCTATAGCACGGAGATGTAGGCTTCGGCTGAACTCCGAGACCACATCTCGCGTCTACTCTCTCTGATTGCATCTCTCTCTGCTTGTGTATTGAGAACGGCAACTCCAATCAACAGATCGAACAACTATCTTAGACTCGAACCTCAATTGACTGGTGTGGCGAAGTCTTCGGGTCAGCACGAAGATTTTCCCCCACAGTTTGGCGCCGTCTGTGGGATCGAACGAGAAGCCATGTTTGCCCTACAATAAGTCAGATCGGTTGAGCAGATAACCGATCAGACTTTCTAGCCCCTTCGGTTGAGCAGACAACCGTTAGGACGTCGGCACTCTCGTTGCACCCTTCGCTCTCTAAATGGCGAGGACGAAGCATCAAGGTCAACCAGAAGGAAGTAATACACATCAAGTTCATCCTGAGACTCGGTCAGTGAGTCAAAGGCTCAACTTCGGATAACCCCTTGCTGTCCCCGATACGGGTGCCTGTTCAGGCAGTGGGAGATCGATTGATCGACCGATTCCTCAACCTCCTTGACAATCAATAGGGCAAACTGCCCCTACTCCTGCTGAAGACCCGCCATCCACATATCAAATTTCGGCGGTCGACTTCCAATTACTACAACTGGCTAAGAAGAATGCTGCCCTCACCGCTGAGAGGGATGCCCTCAAGAAGGCAGCCTCCGAGGCTGGGATTGGTCTCCATATCCCCTCAACTAATGAGAGGGTCGATTTACCATGGCCATCAATTCACTCCGAGCCACGGAGATCAATGGGCACTGCTGCCCTCGAGAGGATTCGTCGCGACCCAACTCCCTCTACCACCCCGTGGAAACAGAGTGTATGGGATCGCATCGATGATGAGTCCTCCCAATCCTCTTCCGGTCGCAACTGCGCAAAGAGGACACCTTCAAAGCCCGACGCACCAAGGAGACACCAGATAAAAGGGGCTCCCTCAAAGAGTAGAGTTTCTCTGTCCATTCCGCTTCAACATAGACTCGGATCGGACCTTCGTCACCGACTACAAGCGGCAAATACTCAAATGCCCGAGCAAGACCTTGCGATCTTACCTGTTGACCTGCATCCAGGTCGAGGGCATGGTCGTAGGGAGGGATACTCCTCCGTCGGACCTCTATATCGGCGCCTGTTTGAGTCAACATTTCCAAGGGGATGGAGAACTCCCACTCTTCCCAAATTCAACTGCATCAAAGGAGATCCAACTCTCCATGTACTCACCTTCAAACAAGCTCTGACGCCGCACGAAGAAGAAAACCATGTGCTCTGTCGCACCTTCGCCGGAAGCCTCGACGAGCCATCCCTCGATTGGTACCATAATCTCCGAGCTGGGTCCATCACCCAGTTCAGTGTCTTGGCCAATCTCTTCGTGCAGCGCTACCAGCTAAACTTGAAGCCAGAGAAGAAACTTGATTCCCTCTATCGGTTCGACCTGCACATCTACAACAACTTCATTCGCAATCCTCCTTCTCTGGGTTCAATGTTCGATCGGATTCAGAGAGAAATCGAAGTTGAAGACGATCAAGTTGCCCAAAAAGGACAAGAGACGAAGAGGCGACCCACCGAGAGGGAAGCTCCGAAGTTTGCTGCCAAAGCTCACAATGCTAAAGCAGCAGTCCCTCCTGCCAACAAACGGTCAAGGAACGACGGATATTGATCCCCGACAAAGACCACTTTCACCGAGTGGAATTTACCGATCGAGCAGATCCTCGATCGCATTCAACACGAAGAATTCCTTCGGAGGCCCAATCCTCTTCAGCCTAACATTAAATTCACGGCTGACAAAATGGTCTATTGCGACTTCCACCGAAGTCACGGCCATTCCACCGATCGGTGCTATCGGCTAAGATTTCATCTCGAAGATTTGCTGCGAGAAGGCCATCTCCAAGAGTTCGCCAAGGGTGGACAAGATCAACACCGATCCTCTGCAACGGGGAAGGGGAAAGAAGCTTGCTGGGTCCATCAAATCTCTTCCAACCGATCTCCTCTCACTGTGAGTGCCAACGTCTTTGGCATTCATGGATCACTGCACAATTAATTGGTGACAGGGAAGGAAGTCGATCGGCAAATTCGACGTATCTTCCACGTTCGTTCTATAGCAAATAAGGAGGACACCTGGATCGAGAAGCCTATCGAGGGTTTGGCTTGGCCCTCCATTGTTTTCAATGATACTAATATTCAAGGAGTTCATACTCCACATCGAGACCCCCTGGTCTTGAAGCTCCGCATCAACGGAAGCACTGTCAATCGAATCCTCATCGACACCGGAAGCTCCATCGATATTATGTTCTCAGACTGCTTCAAACGTCTGGGACAGAAATATTCAAGCCTTGACGTCGTCCCAACGATGATCACGGGCTTCAACGGTGAGCAAAGCATCATGATGGGCGAATCAAGATTCACTCTCGACCTCAGCCGAGAAACTCGGGTCTCGGTGAGGTTCGCAATCGTCAAGGGAACATCCAACTACAATGTCATCCTCGGTTGGCCATTTCTATATCAAATCAATGCCATCTCCTCCTCCTACCATCAACTCCTCAAATTTGCAACGGGAGAGGGCATTGTGTGCATCCGAGGAGGTCAACAGGCCGGGTGATCTTGCGAAGCGGCTTTGGCAAAGACAGATCAGAAGATAAATATTGCTCCTCCAAAGCGACCACGAGATGAAGCCGGCCCTTCTTCCAAATAGCAACCAAAGGAGATCCCACTGACCGAGCCTCCACCAATCGAGTGGGAGGCTTCACCTTCAATCGAAGAAATCATTCCAATCAATATCGGCAGTGGAGATCTCCCTCAAGAAACGTTCATCGGTACCGGTCTCAGTGACGCAGAAGCGCGAGACATGGTATCCTTCCTCTAGTCCAACATCGACATCTTCGCTTGGTGCTTTGAAGATATGCCTGGGATCAATCCAGATGACGCCTGCCATCGGCTTGCAATCAAAGAAGAAGTGAAGCCTGTCAAGCAAAAGCCATGCACAATCTGACCAGAACTACAAGTTGCAGTTCAAGAAGAGATCAGTAAGCTACTCGCAGCAGGCTTCATCCGTGAAGTAGAGTACCCTACTTGGATCTCCAATATAGTTGCTGTCCCAAAGAAGAACGGGAAGGTCAGAGTGTGCATCGACTTCACCAACCTCAACAAGGCTTGTCCCAAAGATCCATTCCCTATGCCAAGGATAAATAGGCTCGTCGACGCCACCGCTGGCCACGAGCTATTATCTTTCATGGTTGGATACTCTGGATACAATCAAATTCTGCTTCACTCGGACGATCAAGAGAAGACATGCTTTGTGACTAATCGGGGACTTTACTGCTATAACGTAATGCCCTTCAACCTCAAAAACATGGGATCTACCTATCAAAGGTTAGTCACCAAGATGTTCGAAGATCAGATCGGGCGTAACGTCGAAGTCTACGTCGACGATCTCCTTACCAAAAGCTCCAGTCGGAGAAACCATCTATCCGATCTGACTGAAACATTCCAAATCCTCCGAAAGTATCGCATGAAGCTCAATCCGGCCAAGTATGCTTTCGGAGTTTAATCAGGCAAATTCCTAGGCCACCTTGTGATCAGGAGGGGCATCGAAGCCAATCCCGACCAAATTCGAGCTATTCTGGACATGCCATTACCTACAAATCGGAAAGAAGTTCAACGCCTCACCGAAAGGTTTGCAGCCCTCAACCGATTCATTTCAAAGTCTTCCGACAAATGCAAGCCGCTCTTCGACAAGCTATGAAAGGCAGATACATCTGGCTGGAGTCCAATTTGCGAATAAGCCTTTCAAGACGTCAAAAGATATCTCGTGCGAGCTCCCATCCTAACAGCTCCACTTCCAAAAGAAGATCTTTGGCTCTATCTCGCCATCACTGATCAAGCAATCAGTATAGTTCTAGTCAGCAAAAGAGAAGGCATCGAACATCCGGTCTACTACATTAGCCATATACTGCTCCCTGCTGAAACTCGCTATTCAAAGACGAAGAAGGTCATACTGGCTTTGCTCACTGCATCGCGTCATCTTCAACCTTATTTTGTTTCCCATCAGATCACAGTCATCTCAGAACACCCACTCAAAGATATCATCGACAAGGCGGGTCGAGCTGGTCGAATGACCAAATGGGTAATTGAGATAAGTGCTCTGGGGATCCAATTCGAATCTCGCATTTCAATCAAGGGGCAAGCAATTGCTGATTTTCTAGCCGACTTTCCAGTTGAAGACCCCATAACTTGGGAGGAAGATGTCGATATGCATCTTGAAGACGAAGACGAACTTTCATCCAATACAACTACAAAGATCGATCCAAGTCTCAAAGCTCCTACCACAACACCAACTCCATGGAAGCTCTATACTGATGGAGCTTCAAGTGCGATCGGTTCGGGAACTGGGATAGTCTTGGTATCCCCCAAACTTGATCATCTTTAGAAGGCCACTCTCCTCGGATTCAATGCCACCAACAATGAAGCCGAGTACGAAGCACTCCTCTCTGGACTTGAAATTGCCAAAACCCTGGGGGTGGATCAACTTATCGTTTACAGCGACTCTCAGTTGATTGTGAGGTAGATCAACGGGGAGTATACGGGTCGAGAAGAAAGGATGCAGAACTACTTGACCCTAGTGCGATGCCTTCAACAACATTTTACTAACATTGAGTTCATTCAAATCCCAAGGGCAGAAAATCGAGAAGCAGATGCCTTGGCTAACGCTACCTCAGTTCTTGGAGATTCGCTCGGAGGAAGACAAATACAAATCGATTATCAAGAATCATCAAAGACCACCCCCGAGCAATAGATCTTCGCCACTACAGAAGGATCTGGGGGTGGAGAACAATTGGCCTCGAACCTTACCACCACAAATGAGCTCGATGATTAGAGACGGCCAATCTTCGACTTCTTCAAACATGGCAAGGTGCCCGAAGATCCAAATCAAGCCCGAAGACTACAAAGAAAGCTTCCATGCTATAAATTTCAAGTTGAAGATCTATATTTCAAGTCTCACAATGGGATGATACTCAAATGCCTTGGCCCTGAGCAAGCAAAGGCAGTTCTGGTTGACATCCACTCTGGAGCCTGCGGGAATCATTCGGGAGAAAGATCTCTTGAGGCCAAGACCAAGCTACAAGGTTACTACTGGCCCACTATGGCAAGAGACGCTCACCAAGTGGTTCAAAGATGCGAACCTTGCCAAAGACATGCTCGGGCTATCCATCTCCCAGTAGATAAGCTCCATCAATTGACAAGCCCATGGCCTTTCCATCAATGGGGGTTGGACTTCCTAGGTCCCTTCCCACCAACTCCAAGTAAGAAGAAGTATCTGTTGCTGGCTACAGATTACTTCACCAAGTGGGTTGAAGCAGTGCCACTCTTTCGAGAGACTGACGATGAAGTCATGAAGTTCATCAGGCATAACATCTTCTCGAGGTTTGGCACGCCACAAGTCTTAGTTGCTGACAATGATGGCCAATTCGACTCCGACAAGTTCCGGGAGTTCTGCCTGAACAACGGAATCAAGCTTTTCTACTCAACTCCTAGATACCCTCAGTGCAATGGTCAAGCTAAAGCCTCAAACAGAGCTATTCTGGGTATACTCAAGAAGAAACTTGATAACAAGAAAGGATTGTGGGAGCAAGTCCTACCAGAAGTTCTATGGGGCTATCGAACAACTCCAAGAAGATCAACTGGGTTCTCACCCTTCCGTCTGACATACGAGTCAGAAGCAGTGCTCCCAACAGAGAACATATCGAGTACCTTGAAGACCAGGGCAATAGAGGAAGGCATTAATGAGGAGCTTCGAGTTAATGATCTAGACTTCTCTGAAGAACTACGAGACCGAGCATCCCTTTGTGTCGCCAAGTATCAACAGAAGATCAAACAAGCCTACTGTTAGGATTGATGTGTTCTAAGCTTGTAAAACTTTATGTTTTGGTCTAATAAAGATTGATAGTTATTATTATATGAGATGCATAAAGGTGCGTAACATAGTTTTGTGTTCTTTTAAGAACAGAGAGCCATGGTTATATGGTAGTTCACTGAGTTGAAGACTGAGTGGATTGGTCCCATATAATCTAAATCAGTTCGCAGCAATGATCAGGTTGGTCGCCTCATCATGTTAAGCTATTGGCGATGACAGTTCATGGGATGTGTTGAGTAAGATATTGTCTAGGGCTTGTAAAAACTATGGTTGATTAATAAATGAGTTAATATTTATATTAGAATAGCTTAATTGGTGCGTATTATACGTGTTCTATATACTGAACTGAAAAGAGCCATGGTTATATAGTGGTTCATCTGAGTGGGAGACTCAGTTGATTAGTACTATTAGCCTAAATTGTTCGCAGTTCTAATTAGGGTTGGTTGTCCTATCAGGTTAAGCTGTTGGAATGACAGAGCATGGGTTTCTCCACTATGGTTATTGCCAAGCACAGTATCTATGGCTGAACAGAACCAACACAGTGCACAGATCAGTGAGTAGACACCGGTGCACATAGTCGTGTTTCTGCTTAGGGTAATAGGTCCTAAACCCTGAGGAACCATGACCGGTGGACTAACCAGTTTGGGTAACTTTGGTTCACCAACGTGTGAGGGATCTAACCACGACCCAATACCACGGTGCGCTGGGTTGCCGGTCTGGCGTTGCATCGGCATGCCACTCCTGCAGGCTATTCATATCCCCATTAGGAGGTGCGTTCCTTGGTCTGACATACACCGTACTAAAACCAGGCCTGGTGGTTAACAGTTGAGCTGTTAGACCCAATCCGGTTGTTTGGCCAAAATGATCGGAGGTACGATGTGTTAATCAACCTGGAAGGAACCTAGTCATATGGTCACTTGTGTCTGACGGTGCTCTCCACCGCTCAAGTTGACACATGGCACCGAGTGAAGAGACATCTAATTACCAAACTAAGCGGAGAGCAGGGGTATGCGAGAGAGCTTAGTAAGTCTGGGAGAATTGGAGTGCAGCCTGCGTCGCACTCTGGGTGGTCACGCAGGTTAACCGGGACCTAGAGGATTGACAGAGACACTTGGATAGTGTGTCGATCGGGTTCGGTTGGAAACCATGAATCCTAGCCCCTGAAGGTTCCACCTTATCCACGATCGTTACGGATCATAACTTTCTCCTTGTCTCACTGCAGAATACGAGTTGAAGAAATAATGCTTTAATCGTCCTGTATTCCGTGAGTGCATTGCACTAGGGCATGGTGGTTGCACAGGACTAAGTGTGTTCACTAGGGGGCAACACCAGAGTAGTGTAGGGACACACGATGTTGCCATAATTCCATAAGGAGTTCATTCCGTGTGTGTGTGTCGCACTAGAGCACGGTCTGTGTGTTTAGTCATTTTTACTATAGGGGCACCCCATGTTTTACTGAGGGCACCCCAGTAAATAGTAAAAACACTATTCATAACTATATGATATGTTAAATAGGTATGGATGAGGTGCCCTAAGTGTTAGAGTACTTTATCATGCACTGAGATAGAGCATATATGCTCCGGTATGAGGTGGATGGCCACTAGATGCATGGGGGGCATTTTGGTCATTTCAAAAAGTCCCGCATGCCCTAATGGCCGCCCCCCTCATTAGGAAAAATATGCATGGCCATCAAATCCATATTTAAAGGGTTTAATTAAGATTTGAAATGATTTGAATCTATTCTCTTTAATTGCAAAACCAAATATGACAACTATACAATAGTGGGTATTTATTTTTGAGGATTTATGAGAGAGAGAGAAGGGGGAATGGTTCATATGGACAAGGGGAGAGAGGGGCACGGTTTTCAAGACATATTAGGCAAGGAAAACCGAGCCTCATTCAGATTTTGAAGAGAAAGACCGATCCCTCTCTCCCTTGTGTTCGGTTTTGGCCTCCCTCTCTCTCTTGGGCACTCATCTCTCTCACTCTTTGGTTTTGACCTAAGTTGTGAAGAGAAAATCATCTTCATCACATCTTCTTCTCCTCATAGAGTGTGTGTGATAAAGAAGAAGAGAAAGCTTGCATTTCGAAGCACTCAGAGATTGGAGTGCAAGGATCCGGGTCGATTCGCGAGATCGGGTGTACCCGAAGAAGAACGAGGCTTCTCCCACGCACGTGGATACTTCCGTCATCATCAACTTGGAAGATTAGCATCGCGGTGCTAAATCCCGCACAGAGGTATAATAAACAAAACCCTAGATCTATTGAATTGCATGCATAACATTTATGGTGTGTTTCGATAGATGACCATAGGGGTTCGTTTGCATTTCATTTTAATCTTGCGCATATGATTGTTTCTTAAGAAAATTTTAAAAATGTATCGCACACCGTATCGATCCTAAGATCGAGTCCGGCTTCTGTTGCGTCTCTGATTTATTTCCAACAAATGGTATCAGAGCCATTTTCGGTGTGCGATTCACGAAAAAAATTTCTATGAATCGAATCAAATGCGTATTTGATGAATGAATGCATTCACCGGGGTTTGCATGCGCTAGATCATATATGCATATGTGTTGCATGCTATGTTTTCCTGCAGGGCGCCGTTAGAAAATAATAATTGTGATTGTTTGGTTTTGGGGGTCGGACCCCAAAAAAATATGATTGCATTGTTATTTTTTTTATTCTTTCTGTGATGGATGGTTGTAAGGCCTAATGGGACAAGTACGTGGAGGTTGTTCCACGGCTTGGTTTTCCCGGCCAATTATTTCTATTATTGTACTTCATTATTCTTAATCCTAGGAAAATGTGTATGAACGAGCGATTGCTCGGAGCATACTAGATTTTTCAATTACAGGCTGAAGATTTGGAGGACAAGATCAGATGGAAAAATCCATTACCGGAAGACCGAATGTGGTGGGCCAAAGGAAGAGATATCCGGAAGATGCCATGAACGGGATCATCAGAGCATTGCTAGTCAGGTTTAGGGGTCGGGCCCTGAACTTGATATCAATGGATGTTTATGTTTGATGGTAGTTGGATATTTTCTAAGACCCCGGTGAAATTATATATTCTAATGCTGTAGGTATTAGATTGTGGGATGCCCTTTCCCCACGGTATATGGGATGCCTTTTCCCCACTTGGTCCCTGCGACCATTAGGTTAGATCTCCATTTAATGACACCCGTAGTTTAATTGGTGTTTGATGATAGTTGGATCCCATAACACTCGGTTATGCCACCGTTAGGTTGAGGTCCGATGGAGGTTGTCGGATGTCCCTAATTGGTTTGACATCGAAACCAATAGTGATGTGGTGATCATCTATGACATCAAATATCAAGTTGCATACGAGGAGTCATACTAATGGGAGACCTTTCCTTGTATGTCTAGACCATAGGCTAGGCTTTAGAGCACAAAGGGTAATGATCATTTTATTTAGTATCGAAGACTTGGAAAGTACGTAATGTGATTCTCGGGAGAAAGGTGACAACTGAGTATCCACGGGATAGGGACTATGGTCCTCTCCAAGTCTATCTATACTTCATAAGAGATTTTAACTCTAGTGGGAGCACGGTATGACCAGGGTCTAGGTCTAGGTTGTCGCAACCTAGGATCTAAAATACTTGCATTGAAATAACCCTCACAAAAATTAAGGGATATGTAAGAGGACTCAGTGTGAGTACCCCTGGCCTCCACGGCCAACTGCTGAATTTTCGGGTGATAGGGTATGGCTCAATATCCCCCTCGGGTGAGAGTTATTTTCTATCATGCCGGAGGCTTAGCAGTCTCCTTCGGGATATAGTGGTCACAATGGCAGGAGAGAAGGGCTTTTCCCGCCCTCACGGGGGCTGCATGAACTCCCGTGTTATGATTGCCTAGGCTTGTGGGTAAGCATCCGGAGCACCCGTGAGGCTACCCGTTGCGTCGCATGAAGATCACGGAGGGCTGGCCAAAAGAAAACCATGGTCCATTATAGGTCATCTGTGGCAGATTTGGATTGGGTCTGAGAGACCTGCTGTGAGCGGAGGATGCTGCACACTGCCCCCTTGGGCGGGTGTATCCGAATTCGAGATCTCATATATATGGTAAAATTGATCCATAGATCTATCTCCGCTTTGAGGGTAGCGTTGACATTTGGATATAATTTGACTCATTTTAAAAACACCATAAAATGAGTTTATAAAGCATTCTAATATACTCCCATTTATTTTTCAGATGACCAAACTAGACCCCTTATCTGCCATCCTAAATGATAACAAGCTTACGGGTCCTAACTATGAGGACTGGAAACACAACCTCATGCTTGTTCTGAGGATCGGTAAACACACCATGGCCCTAACCACTCAGGAACCGAACCTACCGGGTCCAGATGCCACTGAGGCAGAGACCAAGGCTTTCTCCGACTGGTGAGATTCTAATGAGATGTGCAAGTGCTATATCATAGCTTCCTTGCAGACAACTCTACAGAAGCAAGTCGAAGAAATGCCTGATGCTTCTGATATGAACATTGTGCTGGATAACGAGGTTATGACTGATATCTTCCTTGCATCCCTGTCTGGAGCCTTTGAAGGCTTTGTCACTAACTTCAACCTTAACAAGTTGGAGATGACAAATGCAGAGCTTCTTGGAGCTCTCCAGGCAGCAGAAGATGGGTTCAAGGTTAAAGGTGAGGCATTAAGTGCTAAGCGCATGGCTGCTCTGAAGGCAGAAAAGCCTATGAGCAAGAAGCCTAAGAACAAGAAGCTGAAGGCAGGGCCTCTGCAAGGCCATGTGGTGACCTCTAAGTCAAGAGAGATGAAGTCACCAAGCACGAAGTGCTTCAGATGTGGCGAAAAGGGCTATTGGAAAAAGGACTGCACAAAGCCTCAGGGTGCTGGGACAGGTAATTCTCAGCTACTTGTAGTTGAGTCACTTCTTTCAAGTAGCAGTTCTTTTGCATCTTGGATTGTGGATTCTGGTTCCACTGACCATGCCTGTAACTCTTTACAGGGGTTCCAAGTAAGCAGAAGGCTACTTGATGAGGAAGTGGTCCTGAGCATAGGGACTGATGCTGTTGCAATCGTAGAAGCAATTGGAGATGTTTATTTATCCTTTTCTAATGAAAAGACTTTGATTTTAAGAGACGTATTATATGTACCGTCTTTGAGATGTAATCTAATTTCTATTTCTTCTATGGTGAATGATGGTTATTCAGTTCTTTTTGATACATCTGGTGTGTCTATTAGAATGAATGGAACTTTCATTATTAGAGGAATAGTTCAGAACAATCTCTATATTCTAAGTCCTAAATTAGAGAAAGAAAACATAACCGCTTTGAATATTAACTCATCTAAACGTAAGAAACCTCCAGAAAATCTGACTCTATTGTGGCATCTAAGACTTGGGCATATTGCCTCAGATAGAATTCATAGATTGGTCAAGGCCGGGCTTCTGGAAACAGATCCCTCGGAGATCCTTCCAACCTGTGAGTCTTATCTGGAGGGCAAAATGACCAAGAGAGCTTTTAAAGCCAAAGGGACTAGGGCCACAGAGATATTAGAGTTAGTTCATTCTGATGTATATGGACCCATGAGCGTCCAGATAATAGGAGGCCATGAGTACTTCATCACGTTTAATGATGATTACTCAAGATATGGCTATATCTACCTAATGCATCGAAAGTCTGAGTCCTTTGACAAGTTCAAAGAATTTAGAGCCGAAGTTGAAAAGCAGACTGGTAGATATGTGAAAGCCCTTCGATCTGATCGAGGAGGTGAGTACCTATCGGACGAGTTTCTTGGGTATCTTAGAGACAGTGGGATTGTATCCTAGTTGACTGCTCCAGGTACACCACAATAGAATGGAGTTTCTGAGAGAAAGAATCAGACCTTGTTGGACATGGTCCGTAGTATGATGAGTTATGCTAGTTTACCGACCACATTTTGGGGATATGCCCTATTAACAACAGCTTATATCTTAAACCATGTCCCATCTAAATAAGTGCCTCTAACTCCTAGAGAACTGTGGTCAAAGCGAAAGCCTACACTGCAACATTTCAGAATATGGGGATGTCCTACACACGTGCAAAAGGATAAGAGGGATAAGATGGAGACTAAGTCTACGTTATGTCTGATCATAGGCTATCCTAAAGAAATATAAGGTGGTATATTCTATGACCCTGAGGATAAGAAGGTACTCGTTTCTACTAATGCCATCTACCTAGAGAAGGACTATATTATGGACCACAAGCCAACCAGTAAGGTAGTTCTGGAAGAGCTACTGGGTACTGGTGGACGTAGCACATCCGGTAATATAGAGGGAAGAGGTAACATTGAAACTAGTATACCAGAGACTGTAGAAATGAATCGCTCAGTACCACCATTACCTCGTCGCAGTGGGAGACAAATCAGAGCTCTTGAAAGATACTATGGAGAGACTTTATTAGTCGATCCAGAGATTCAGGAGGATGATCCCTTGAGCTATGATGAGGCGATGAAATCTTCTGACAGTTCTGCTTGGCAAAAAGCCAAGGAGGCAGAAATTACATCTATGTCCCAAAATAATGTGTGAACACTTATTGCACCATCACCCAATATTAAACCTATTGGGTGTAAGTGGGTGTTCAAGAAGAAAAGTGGACCCGATGGTTCCATTGAGACTTATAAAGCTAGATTAGTTGCCAAGGGTTTTACCCAACGAGAAGGGATCGATTATGACGAGACCTTCTCACCGGTAGCTATGCTTAAGTCTATTCGAATCCTCTTATCCATCGCAGCCCACTATGATTGGGAGATCTGGCAGATGGATGTCAAGACAGCTTTCCTCAATAGGGATTTGGAGGAAGACATATATATGATGCAGCCTCCAGGTTTTGAGTCAGTAGGTCAGGAAGATCTGGTTTGCAAACTTCAGAGCTCCATCTATGGACTGAAATAAGCATCCAGAAGTTGGAATATCTGTTTTGATCAGACAATCCGCTCATACGGATTTGATCAAAATGAGGATGAACCTTCTGTGTACAAAAGAAGTGATAATACTACAGTGGTATATTTAGTACTTTATGTAGATGATATACTACTGATTGGAAATGACGTAGGAACATTATCTATGGTAAAAGTTTGGTTATCCTTGCAATTCGTAATGAAAGACCTAGGTGAGGCGAGTTATGTTCTGGAGATTAAGGTAACTCGAGATCGCCAGAATAAGATTCTCTCGCTCTCACAAACTGCTTATATAGATAAGATACTGGCCAGATTTAGCATGCAGGACTCCAAGAAGGGTTTCTTGCCATTCAGATATGGCTTGAAATTGTCTAAGGATCAATGTCCTAAGACATCTGAGGAGAAGGCAGAAATGCAAAAGATACCTTACGCTTCAGCAGTGGGTAGTCTAATGTATGCCATGCAGTCACTACAAGAAATAGCTTATTTACCGACGGACATTTTAAGTACCGTCGGTAATAATGTTCATTTTACCGACGGTTATAATAAATTCCGTCGGTATTATAACTTCGATTTTTTTAATATATTTTGCACATTTATTACCGACGGTTATATATAATCCGTCGGTACAATGTTTTATACCGACGGACCAATATTGACTGTCGGTACAATTAGTTTATACCGACGAACAAATAACGTCCGTCGGTAATATGTTACGACGAAACTCAGGGTAAAAACCGAGCCTCTGGAAAAAAATGGAACCCTGAGTTCCGTCGTGACATTTACCGACGGAACTTATTTTTCCGTCGGTATATGCCGACGGATATTATATCTCCGTCGGTAAAAATAGTTCCGTCGTGACATTTACCGACGGAACTTATTTGTCCGTCGGTATATGCCGACGGACATTATATATCCGTCGGTAAAAATATCACGACGAAACTCAGGGTAAAAACTGAGCCTCTGGAAAAAATGGAACCCAGAGTTCCGTCGTGACATTTACCGACGGAACTAATTGTCCGTCGGTATATACCGACGGACATTAAATATCCGTCGGTAAAAAGGTCGCGACGAAACGGATTTGTACCGACGAATATTATTATGCCGTCGGTAAAAAGTTATTATTACCGACGGAACATAACATGTCCGTTGGTAAAAACCCTGTCTTATATCAGATTCAGCGATCCCCCCTTCTGTTCTGTTTCGATCTAAACCCCTCCCCGCCTCTCTCTCTCTCTCTCTCTCTCTCAATCTCCCCCCCTCCCCGGCCTCCCTCCCCCCCTCCCCGGCCTCCGCCCCCCTCCCCGGCCTCCCTCCCCCCCTCCGGCCGGCCACCCCTCCCCTCTCGTGCGCGCCGGCGAGCTCTGCCTCCTCCTCCTCCTCCTGTGGACTCCGGTCCAGTGAGCTCCTCTCGTGCGCGCCGGTGAGCTCCTCCTCCTCCTCCTCCTGTGGACTCCGGTGAGCTCCTCCTCCTCCTCCTCCCTCTCTCCCATAGTTAATATGCAGAGTTAGGTTGGTTCTAGTCAGGGGCGGAGCCAGGATTTTCTTGTAGGGGGGGCAATGTGTGATAGCTAAATTAGAGTTTTTAAGCCTAAGTGATGGTTGATTGATACTGATAAAAATAGGGTTTTGGGTTTACAAAGGATAAGCGTATGTGCTTCAAAACTTATCTAACAGAAAGAACTATATATTACATTGAAACACTTCGCATCCATAGCATCAATTTCCGATCTCAACGAACACAGATGATGAGTGATTGGCGTCGGAGCACGACTCCGGTGCTTCCTTCAATGGTCAACCCTCGTCTATATCCCTCTAGTATCATCTCCAATCTTGACGGCAACTTCTCTGACTCCAGCGCTTCCATAAATATGAGTTGGAGGAGTCGTAATCGGGGTCGGAGATTATGCCAGCACCTACCGGAATCAGATTGGGGTTGGCCATTGATTAAATCACCGGATCCCAAGGATTCATCGTTGATGTTCCTGAAGGGGGAGCGACGACACAAATCACTCGCCATTTGTGCACATTAAGGTAAGTGGTGCGTCATTCACGATACAATTGTACCTAGTTTCCCTAATTAATGGTAATTGAGTGAACCCAAACCGATCGAGAGAACTCAAGTTGGGCTACTACTCTTTTTCATCTATTGGGGACCACATAGCAAACAAGGCATTGCAGCCGTCCATGGAAAGCTAGTACCCAGAATAAGTGATTGCATTCAACACACCACACCGGATGGCAGTGATGTCATTTATGCCCCCTGGTGGACCATTTTCAAGAAAATGGAGTAACATAAGAGGAGTCCCGGAAGTAAACAAAAGCTCACGGAGAGAGATTCTAAGCTAGGAGGGGGTGACATGCAATTTGTTTTCCTCTGTATTGTGTCAATTATATCCTCGGCTTTGCATTTATGTAAGTGGCTGTGATCCTAAGGGACAGCTGAACCTTTTTCCTCATAGTGCAGCCAACAGATGCAGCCAATACAGTATGCCACTCAAGAAATTTTCAAAGTCTCAGGGGGGGCAACTGCCCCTCTCACAACACGGGAATTAATGAGGGCTTCATTTAAGTATTATACTATTAGATATTGTGACATGTACATACGTATGCAACCTAGTTTCGTGAGCCCCCGTGGGATCGGGGCAGCAAACAAATCTTGATGCACAACTGTGATGTTAGAATGACGGCGGTCCATATGCACAGTGCACGTACATATCCTATGGCGCTCGCAGCTTGGATACTGCGCGCACTTTACATACACGCCATGTATCCGTAGCATTATGAATGCCCTGTAGAAGTTTCGGTTTCGGTTCCGTGTTCCATACCCGAATCTATTTAGCTCGAAAATATTTTAGGTCAAAAATTTAGCTCAAAAATATAAAGATTTATCCCATCCATTAGGGATGTGGATGGCCTGTAGAAGTTTTGGTTCGGTGTTCCATACCCGGGAACCGAAACCGAAATTGTGCGGAGTCTTATAACATTGTTTGAAATTATATGTCAGGTGTTGTATAGCCAGATAGACGAAGATGTCTTTGATCGATAAGAGTTGGATGTGTAATTCGAATCGCATGAGCCAAGAGTACAGAGAAGGAGTCAGGAAATTTCTAGATTTTGCATTTGAGCGTCTTGCACCGCTTGATGGAAAAATTGTGTGTCCCTGTATAGACTGCGGAAGGGTGATTAGGAAGGTTCGAGAGGAATGTGAGGTTGATCTGGTAATGCGTGGCATTGACATTACCTATACCCGTTGGTTCTCGCACGGTGAGGAGCTAGATGCAGTCCCCATGGCAGCTCACGGTGAAACTTCAAACACAGTGATCGCTGACGATAATATTAATACAGACGATGACGATGACATGCAGGGTATGATACATGATTTGCAAGGTGGAATAGGCACGGAAACACCGTCAGGTGATCAGCCCAATATCGAAGCGGACAAGTTCTACAGATTGCTTAAAGATGCCGAACAACCTCTATACCCGGGGTGTGAGAAGTTTTCAAAACTCTCTTTCACTGTAAAGCTTCTTCATTTGAAGTGCCTCAATGGTTGGAGTAATAAGTCATTTAATATGTTGGTAGAGTTGCAGAAAGAGGCTTTTCCTATGGGTGAGACAGTACCGAAATCATTCTACGAGGCGAAGAAGACAATTAAAGATCTCGGTCTAGGTTATGAGAAAATTGATGCATGCGTGAACGATTGTATGTTGTACCTGAAAGAGTACGAACATGCGCGGTCATGCCACATATGCGGAGCAACGAGATATAAAGAGACGGATGCCGAGTCTAGTACCAGTCGAAGGAAGAAAAATGTATCTGCAAAGGTTCTCCTATACTTCCCGCTCAGGGACAGGCTTCAGAGGTTGTTTATGTCATCGAAGACTGCTGAGCACATGAGGTGGCATGCACGAGAACGTACAGATGACGGGATTATGAGACATCCGGCCGACTCTCTGACGTGGAAAGATTTTGATCATACATATCCTGAATTCGCATGTGAAGTTCGCAACGTCAGGTTAGGGCTTGCTAGCGATGGCTTCAATCCCTTTGGGAATATGAGTGTGTCGTACAGCATTTGGCCAGTTGTCCTAGTTCCATACAATTTGCCTCCCTGGATGTGCTTAAAAAAGCCATACACAATGCTCTCCTTGCTCATTCCCGGACCCAGGTCGCCTGGTAATGATATTGACGTTTACTTGCAGCCGTTGATTGAGGAGTTGAACGAGTTATGGGAAGTTGGGGCCGATACGTATGATGCCTCGTTGCGCCAGAATTTTCGGATGCATGCGGCACTTCTATGGACCATCAACGATTTTCCTGCATATGCCAACTTATCCGGGTGGAGTACTAAAGGAAAATTGGCGTGCCCTACATGCAATAAGTAGACAGATTCATTACGATTGAAGAACGGAGGCAAGTTCTGTTATATGGGCCATCGAAGATTCCTTGTTGACGGCCATAAGTGGAGGCAGAACAAAAGAGCTTTCAACGGCAAGAAGGAACTTGCAAAGGCCCCGGAGCAGCTTTCGGGGGTAGAAGTCTTGTGCGAATTGGATCAGCTTGATGCCGTGGCATTTGGAAAAGGTAAAAAGAAGAGAACGCATGAAGATTCTACGCGTGAGCATAACTGGAAGAAGAAGAGTATTTTCTTTAAACTACCGTACTGGAGCAGCCTACTCTTGCGGCATAACTTGGATGTCATGCATATCGAGAAAAATGTGTGTGACAACATTATAGGAACACTGCTGAATCTCGACGGTAAGACGAAGGATAATCTTAAATCTTGTCTCGATCTTAAGGAGTTGGGCATCCAAAAATCACTTCATCCCCAAGAGATTGGGGATAAGTATGTGTTGCCAGTTGCATACTACACCATGAGCTCACAGCAAATGGCAGCCTTATGTGCATTCCTACGGTCTGTGAAAACGCCAGACGGTTATTCTTCGAATATCGCACGATGCGTGCAAGAGAACGGCCGGAAGTTGTCTGGATTAAAGAGCCACGATTGTCATGTTCTTATGCAGCGATTGTTATCTCTTGCTATACGTGGGAATTTAACCGAAGAGGTGTCCGGTCCGTTAATTGAGCTCAACACTTTTTTCAGACAGTTGTGCTCGAAGGTACTTAGAGTGGACCAACTTGAACAGATGGAGAGGGATATTGCGCTCACATTGTGCAAGTTAGAGATGATATTTCCACCTTCATTCTTTGATGTCATGGTGCATTTGACCGTTCACTTGGCAAATGAGGCCAAACTCGGCGGCCCAGTTCATTACCGGTGGATGTATTTTATCGAGAGGTAATCGTCTCGTCTCATTCGCACAATGTATTTGATCGTTCTTGATATATTCATCCAAATATTTTTTTCTCAAATTAGGTACTTGCGAACATTGAAATCATATGTTCGTAATTAAAAGTCGTCCGGAGGGATCAATTGCTGAAGGATACCTAGCAGAAGAATGTCTAACATTCTGCTCAAGATACCTACATGGTATAGACACGCGATTCAATCAACTTGAGCGGAACTATGACGGTGGTCCAATAGACTTCGATGGGGGTCTGTCTATATTTGCCGAAATAGGTAGACCTGTAGGAGGAGGCAAAACCCGTCGATTGTCTGTAGATGAGATTCAACAGGCACATATGTATGTGTTGCGCCAATGTGATGAAGTGTGGCCATTCATTGAGTAAGCATTTTATGATCATTTACTCATTCTTTCAGTCCTTTCATTAAGTATATGTGCTAATTATAATCTAATTCATAACCGGTAAAACAGGAAGCATAAAGCCATCATTAATAATCGGGGTACTCGAAATGCTCCCCAAATTCATGATCGTGAATTCCCATCGTGGTTCGAGAAACACGTAAGTATTCACATCATTACTGAATTTCATTGACATCCATTACCGAACAATAATTATGTGTTCATATCATGAATGTCGTGTGGTTATTATAGGCACAGGAGCTGCACGATAACCACGATCCGCTGATGAATGAGGATCTCTGGCGCTTATCTTGTAGTCCTTTGCAAGACGCAATATCGTACGATGGTTATATCGTGAACGGTTATAGATTTCGGACGAAAGATAGTGAAAAATCACGAAGAACCCAAAATAGTGGGGTTGTCGTCACCCGGGTCTAGCACACTGGACTGCTATAAAGAGTATACTCAAGTACCTTCGTCGTACGAGGGATTATGAGTTAGTCTACACTTCACAGGACCTGATGTCGATTGGATACACGGATGCTGACTTTATGTCAGATGTGGAATCTAGAAAATCAACTTCAGGTTATGTTTTCATGTTAGGAGGAGGAGCAGTAAGTTGGCGGAGTGTGAAACAAGGTTGCATCGCAGACTCCACCACTGAAGCTGAGTACGTCGCAGTGTGCGAGGCTGGAAAAGAGGCGGTGTGGCTCAAAAAGTTCTTATTGGACTTAGGGTGCGTACCAGAGGATCAGTCACCTATTGTCCTTTATTGTGACAATAGTGGAGCGGTAGCACAAGCCAAGGAGCCAAGACACCACCAGAAGGGGAAACATATCGAACGCAAGTTCCACTTGATTCGGCAGTTTCAGAAGGAAGGGCAAGTAGCGGTGACCAAAATAGCGTCTGCAGACAATGTTGCTGATCCCTTTACAAAGGCGATTCCTGCAAAGGCGTTTGAGCAGCATGTAGAAGATATGGGAGTCAAAACCGTTATTCCTCGCTAGACCAAGTGGGAGATTGTTGAGTAAGATATGGTCTAGGGCTTGTAAAAACCATGGTTGATTAATAAATGAGTTGATATTTATACTAGAATAGCTTAATTGGTGTGTATTATATGTATTCTATATACTGAACTGAAAAGAGCCATGGTTGTATAGTGGTTCATCTGAGTGGGAGACTCAGTTGATTAATACTATTAGCGTAAATTGTTCGCAGTTCTGATTAGGGTTGGTCGCCCTATCAGGTTAAGCTGTTGGAATGACAGAGCATGGGTTTCTCCACCATGGTCATTGCCAAGCACAGTGTCTGTGGCTAAACAGAACCAACACGGTGCACAGATCAGTGATCAGACACCGGTGCATATAGCCGTGTTTCTGCTTAGGGTAATAAGTCCTAAACCCTCAGGAACCATGACCGGTGGACTAACCAGTTTGGGTAACTTTGGTTCACCAACGTGTGAGGGATCTAACCACGACCCAATACCACGGTGCGCTGGGTTGTCGGGATGGCGTTGCATCGGCATGCCACTCCTGCAGGCTATTCACATCCCCATTGGGAGGTGCGTTCCTTGGTCTGACATACACCGTACTAAAACCAGGCCTGGTGGTTAACAGTTGAGCTGTAAGACCCAATCCGGTTGTTTGGCCAAAATGATCGGAGGTACGATGTGTTAATCAACCTGGAAGGAACCTAGTCACATGGTCACTTGAGTCTGACGGTGCTCTCCACCGCTCAAGTTGACACATGGTACTGAGTGAAGGGACATCTAATTACCAAACTAAGCGGAGAGCAGGGGTATGCGAGAGAGCTTAGTAAGTCTGGGAGAATTGGAGTGCAGCCTGCGTCGCACTCTGGGTGGCCACACAGGTTAACCGGGACCTAGAGGATTAATAGAGACACTTGGATAGTGTGTCGATCGGGTCCGGTTGGAAGCCATGAATCCTAGTCCCTGAAGGTTCCACCTTATCCACGATCGTTACGGATCATAACTTTCTCCTTGTCTCACTGCACAATACGAGTTGAAGAAATAATGCCTTAATCGTCCTGTATTCCGTGAGTGCATTACACTAGGGCATGGTAGTTGCACAGGACTAAGTGTGTTCACTAGGGGGCAACCCCAGAGTAGTGTAGGGACACACGATGTTTCCATAATGCCATGAGGAGTTCATTCTGTGTGTGCGTATCGCACTAGAGCACGGTCTTGGTGTTTAGTGATTTTTACTATAGGGGCACCCCATGTTTTACTGAGGGCACCCCAGTAAATAGTAAAAACACTATTCATAACTCTATGGTATGTTAAATAGGTATGGATAAGGTGCCCTAAGTGTTAGAGTACTTTATCATGCACTGAGATGGAGCATATATACTCCGGTATGAGGTGGATGGCCATTAGATGCATGGGGGGCATTTTGGTTATTTTAAAATATCCCGCATGCCCTAATGGCTGCCCCCCTCATTAGGAAAAATATGCATGGCCATCAAATCCATATTTAAAGGGTTTAATTCAGATTTGAAATGATTAGAATCTATTCCCTTTAATTGCAAAACCAAATATGGCAACTATACAATAGTGGGCATTTATTTTTGAGGATTTATGAGAGAGAGAGAAGGGGGAACGGGTCATATGGACAAGGGGAGAGAGGTGCATGGTTTTCAAGACATATTAGATAAGGAAAACCGAGCCTCATTCAGATTTTGAAGAGAAAGACCGATCCCTCTCTCCCTTGTGTTCGGTTTTGGCCTCCCTCTCTCTCTTGGGCACTCATCTCTATCACTCTTTGGTTTTGACCTAAGTTGTGAAGAGAAAATCATCTTCATCACATCTTCTTCTCCTCATAGAGTGTGTGTGATAAAGAAGAAGAGAAAGCTTGTACTCCGAAGCACTTAGAGATTGGAGTGCAAGGATCCGGGTCGATTCACGAGATCGGGTGTACCCGAAGAAGAACGAGGCTTCTCCCACGCATGTGGATACTTCCGTCATCATCAACTTGGAAGATTAACATCGCGGTGCTAAATCCCGCACAGAGGTATAATAAACAAAACCCTAGATCTATTGAATTGCATGCATAACATTTATGGTGTGTTTCGATAGATGACCATAGGGGTTCGTTTGCATTTCATTTTAATCTTGCGCATATGATTGTTTCTTAAGAAAATTTTAAAAATGTATCGCACAACGTATCGATCCTAAGATCGAGTTCGGCTTCCGTTGCATCTCTGATTTGTTTCCAACAGGATGTCTTCACTATGCCATCACCAGGCACAATGTCTGTGGCTGAACAGAACTAACATGGTGTACAGATTAGTGAGCAGACACTGGTACACTAAGCCGTGTTTCTGCTTAGGGTAAAACGGTCCTAAACCCTGAGGAACCACGTCTGATGGACTAACCAGTTGTGTGGTGCTTTGGCGCACCAATGTGTGAGGATTCATATGCAGTGATCCAAAACCACGATGTACTGGGTTACCCGGCTGGCGTTGCATTAGCGTGACACTCCTGCAGGCCATCCACACCCCTGAAGGGAGGTGCATTCCTTGGTGTGACCTATACTGTACCAAACCCAGGCCTGGTGGTCACCAGTTTGACTGTTGATCGGGTTCGATTACTCGACGGGGTAATCAGAGGTACGATGTATAGGTCAACCTGGAAGGAACCAAGTCATATGATCATTCGAGTCTGACGGTAGTCTCCACCGCTCGAAGTGAATCATGGCATCAAGTGGAGGGACAGCGGGTTTACCACTACTAAGCGGAGAGCAGGGGTATGATGGAGAACATAGTAAGTCTGGGTGAATTGGAGGGCAGCCTGCGTTGCACTCTGGGTGGCTACACAGGTTAACTCGAGCTCAAAGGATCGATGGTATACTCGGGTAGTGTGTCGATCAAGCTTGAGTTGGAAGCCATGAACCCCGGTCCCTGATGGTTCCACCTTATCAACATTATGTACGGTTCTTGAACCATCTCCTCGGAACACCATATGCACTAAGAGGAAGAAAGAAGTATACGCTCCGTGTGTTCTTGGCACTAGAGCACGGCAGATGCGTAACTATATACGAGTACTAAGGGTTATGCCCGAGACTAGTATAGAGTCGCATGTAGTAATCCTTAGCCATAAGTGAACTTCACTGCATAGGTGCGATGCACCGGGGTATGTTGTGAGTTGACTAGTTGACTTTGCTAGAGGCACCCTTCGGTGGCCTCAGTTAATAGTAAGTAACTAGTAGAAATCACTTAAGTAATGGCCGCTAGGTATCGCACGCTAGAAATGGTCAAAATGAGGCGTCAGGGCGTTTTGGTAAAAAACCTTACTCTGCCGGACCTCACTGTTGGCCGACCCTAGCAGTGGGAGACCTTGCTAGGGCCGGCCCTATGTTGTAGGGATGAGAATCCCTCATCTATAGGGGCCGGCCATATAGATAGGGATAGGGCCTAGAATCAGTTAAGATCGGGCCTAAAAAGTGGGAAAATGGATAAATACAGGAGAGATAAAAAGGAGATAATGGAGAGATAAATGTGGGAGGTCTTTATCCGCTTGGATCCTTATCCAAGGGGGTAGGCCGGCCCTATATAAAGGGCTATATGGGGCCGGCCATATGGATGTAAAAAAATGAAAAACCAAACCCCCTCCACCCTCTCATCTCTCTAGTTCTCTCCCTAATCCATCTCCCGTTTCCCGCTTGCAACTTCGTCTTCCTCGCATGGAGTTCTGAAGAAGGAGAAGGGTCGTTCTTCGGAGGCACTCAGAGATCCGAGAGCGACGTTCCGTGCATCGTGTGAGATCGAGTGAACAAGAAGGAATCATATCCAATCGTACCATCGGCATCTTCGCGAATGATCTTTCGTCTCCATCGACAAAGAAGACAATTCTCCACGGTTAAAAGATCCGTACGAAAGGTATGTGTAATCTAACATGTAGATCTAGCGAGTATTATGATCTGCATGCATGCTAGTTAATCATTATGCTAGATTGCCGTTAGGATGTTCGATTCACGTGCATACATATGCACACATATGTAGATTAGTTTCTATGAAAGTTTAAATCATGTAACGTGCACCATGAATGGTCTTTCGACCGCTAAATCGTTTCCGCTGCGTGCCTCTACCATGGATTTATTTCCAATAATTGGTATCAGAGCCGCATTAGTGGTGTACGTTTCACGTTTTTTTCATGAAACCAACATGTGTGCGCATGATGAATGCGTGAAATCATCGGGGTTCTTACGCTTAGATCATGCATATGTATAGATTGTGCTTGTTCTATTAATCATTCTTACAGGGCGCCGCTATATATAATCTAGATCTGTGTTTATGCTTGCTACCGGGGGTCGGACCCCGAGTTAGCAATTGTCTGGATTTGCTTTCTGTGTATGGATATGTAATTGAGCCGTAGATTGGGCGAGTGATGGGGGTTGACCATCCTCGGTTCCCATGGCCTTTTTCCTAGGTGTGTTTTCTTTTCTTTCTAGGAAATTGTGTACGAGCGAGCACTTGCTCGAAATGTACTAGACTTTTTCGGTTACAGATTGAGAAGAAAGATGTGCCAAAGAAATCCACCATCGGGAGCGTGAGCGGAACCCTGGAGGATGAAGACGATCCGGCAAAGTGTTCGCGAGTGCGACGGAGGAGCCGGACCGAGGGACCTTGCGAAGAAAGCTAGAGGCCTACGCTGTGCAAATTAGGTTCAGGGTTCGGACCCTGAACTTAATTCAGTCTTTATGGTTGCTTTCTTTATTAGTTCTTTATGCTTCATATCGAACCCCGATGAGATAATGTGATTATCAGTTTTCAGAGGGATGTCTTTCCCCTCCGGTCCAAGCGACTGTTTGAGGATAGGATCCCGCTAGATAACGCCTATTATTTAGTTGACTTTTGATATTAGTGGGATCCCATCATATATGGTTATGCCACCATTAGGTTAGCACCCGATTAGTCGGGTGTGCCTATTTGGCCAGCATCGAAATCAAAGATGAGATGGAGATCCATTGAACATCAATTGTCAAATTTATAAGCGAGGCACCATGACTAGTGGGAGTCCTTTCCAGTGAGTCAGACTCTAGGATTAGCTCCAGAGCATTAGCGTGATAACCAATTTGCAGAGCATCGATATTCTCGGAATATGTAATGTGACCCTTAAATGAAGAAATCCACTTGAGGCAGGGACTATGATATTCCGAGAATGATTAATGCTAGGCGAAGGGCTTGAACACTAGTGGGAGCATGGTGTGACCAGGGTCTAGTATATAGGAGGTCGCTACCTTTGCATTAGCATAAATTCATACTCGTAAAATAACCCTCATATATAATCAGGGATGCAAGAGAAAACTCTTTTGAGATCCCCTGGCCTCCACGGCCAATCGCTTCGTGTTAGGGTGGAGAGGCATAACTCAATATCCCCGAGGATGGGGGTTATGTCAATCCATGCCAAATCACTTAGTGATCTCTCTTTAGATATGGTAATTAAGGGGTGAGGAGAGAAGGGCTTTTCATCCCACCCTAGTGGGGGCCGCATGAACTCCCGTGTCATATTTACCTAGGCTCATGGGTAAGCATCCAAAGTACACTTGAGGCATTCGTTGCTCAGACAATGGGGATCACGTGGTACTGGCCGAAAGATAACCATGGTCCATCACAGCCCTTAGTTGGCAGATTTGGATAGGATCAAGGAAAAGGCCCGTGTAAGCGGATTGACACTGTATGATGCCTCCTAAGGCAGGTACAATCGATTTCGAGATCTTACATACATGGTTAATTAATCTATAGAGATGGCTTCGCTTGAGGGTAGCGTCGATATATGGATATAATTAGCTTGTTTTAAAAAATCCATAAAATAAGTTTTTCATGCATTCTCATTATTCAATCTTTAATTTACAGATGACCAAGTTAGACCCCCTATCCGCTATCCTAAATGACCACAAACTTACCGGTCCCAACTATGAGGACTGGAAGCGCAACCTGTACCTGGTCTTAAGGATTGGTAAACATATGACAGCCCTGAATGACCCTGAGCCGGATTTGCCAGGACCCGATGCCACAGAGGCACAGTTAAAGACTTTCACTGACTGGAAGGAATCTAATAAAATATGTAAATACTATATTATAGCATCCTTGCAAACAACTCTGTAGAAGCAAGTCGAGGAGATGCCCGACGCTTCTGACATGATGTTGTATCTGAAGGAGATGTTTGAAGGTCACAATCGCGTTACGCGATACCTTACCATCAAGAAACTCGTCGGCACTAAGATGTCCAATGGGATGCTGGTTCGGGAACACATGATGAAAATGCTTGGGTTCCAGAACGAACTAGCAACCATGGACATTGTGCTAGATGGCGAGGTGATGACAGACATCTTCCTCTCATCACTGTCTGGAGCCTTTGAAGGCTTTGTCACCAACTTTAATTTGAACAAGTTAGCTATGACAAATACAGAGCTTCTGGGAGCTCTCCAGGAAGCTGAGGATGGCTTCAAGCAGAAGGGCGAAGCACTTCATGTGCAACGCAGATCCTTCAAGAAGTCTGGTAAACCTCAGGGCAAGAAACATAAGAAGAAACCTAAGTCACCGCCTGTGCAGGACTCTACTGGGGCCTCTGGGTCTGAAGAATCAAAGAAACCGGGCACGATGTGTTTCCGGTGTGGCAAGAAGGGTCATTGGAAGAAGGACTACAAGAAGCCTCAGAATGCTAGTGAAGGTAATCCACAACTCTTAGTTGTTGAATCATTTCTTTCAAGTAATAGTTCTTTTGCTAGTTGGATTGTGGATTTAGGATCCACTAACCATGCCTGTAACTCTCTTCAGGGGTTTCGGGAAAGCAAAAGGTTGCTTGATGGAGAGGTGACCATGAGCATGGGAACTGAGGCCGTGGCAGCTGCTGAAGCTATTGGAGACATTTATCTTAGTTTTTTGAATAATAAGATTTTGACTCTTAGAGATGTTTTTTATGTACCGTCCTTGAGACGTAACTTAATTTATGTTTCTTCTTTAGTTAATGAAGGTTATTCAATTTATTTTGATGCTTCTGGTGTGTCATTTAAGCTGAATGGAACTTTTATAATAAGAGGAATGGTTCAGAATCATCTCTATATTGTCAGTCCTAAATTTGAAAAAGATAACATAATAACTTCAGCATTTAATGTTAATTCATCTAAGCGTAAGAAACCTTCGGAAAATTTAACCCAACTGTGGCACTTACGACTTGGGCATATTGGCTTAGACAGGATCCATAGGATGGTAAAGGCCAGGCTTCTGGAAACAGATCCTACGGAGATCATTTCCACCTATGAATCCTGCCTGGAAGGCAAGATTACCAAGAGGGCCTTTAAAGGCAAAGGAGTAAGAGCTACTGAAGTATTGGAGTTAATCCATTCAGATGTGTGTGGACCCATAAGCGTCAAGGCGATAGGAGGCCATGAGTATTTCATCACTTTCACTGATGATTACTCAAGATATGGTTACATTTACCTGATGCATCGGAAGTCGGAATCCTTTGACATGTTCAAAGAGTTCAGGGCTGAAGTAGAAAAGCAGATAGGTAAATATATAAAAACCCTTCGATCTGATCGAGGAGGTGAGTACCTATCTGACGAGTTTCTTGGGTATATGGTGGAGCATGGGATAACATCCCAGCTAACTGCTCCAGGTACCCCACAATAGAATGGAGTTTCCGAGAGAAGGAATCGAACCTTGTTGGACATGGTTCGTAGCATGATGAGTTACACCAGTTTACTAATGACCTTATGGGGATATGCCCTACAAACAGCAGTTTATATTCTGAACCACGTTCTGTCTAAGTCAGTACCTCAGACCCCAAGAGAGATGTAGTCAAGGAGCAAACCGAAACTACCGCATTTCAGAATATGGGGATGTCCTGTACATGTGCGGAAGGATAAGAGGGATAAGATGGAACTGAAGTCCAAAGTATGTTTGTTTGTAGGGTATTCTAAGGAGACTAAAGGTGGTCTATTTTATGATCCTGAGGAAAAGAAGGTGATCGTTTCTATGAAAGCCTATTTCCTAGAACGGGATTATATTCTGGACCATAAACCTACTAGTAAGGTAGTTCTGGATGAGCTACTAGGTACTAGATCAGAGAGCGCATCCGAAAGCATAGTAAGAGCTGACATCACAGACACTAATATACCAGATACTGTAGAACCTATTAATCCTGTAACACAACCACCACCTCGTCGCAGTGGGAGGAACATCAGAGCTCCTGACAGATACTATGGAGAAACCTTATTGGTTGATCCAGAGGGTCAGAAGGATGACCCACTGAGCTATGATGAGGCAGTGGGAGCTTCTGACGGCTCTGACTGGCAAAAGGCTATGGGGGCAGAAATTTCATCACTGTCCCATAACGCTGTCTGGACTCTTGTTACACCGTCATCCAATATTAAACCTATTGGGTGCAAGTGGGTGTAAAAGAAGAAGAGAGGATCCGATGGTACAATAGAGACTTATAAAGCTAGATTAGTTGCCAAGGGTTATACCCAGAGAGAAGGAATCGACTTTGACGAAACCTTCTCGCCGGTAGCTATGATAAAGTCTATTCGGATCCTCTTATCCATTGCAGCCCATTACAACTGGGAGATCTGGCAAATGGATGTCAAGACAGCATTCCTCAATGAAAATTTGGAAGAAGACATTTATATGATGCAGCCACCAGGTTTTGAGTCAGAGGGTCAGGAACATCTAGTTTGCAAGGTGCAGAAGTCCATTTATGGACTAAAGCAAGCATCTAGAAGTTGGAACATCCGTTTTGATCAGGCAATCCAGTCATATGGATTTACTCAAACCAATGATGAACCATGTATATACAAGAGGAGTGATAAGACTATAGTGGTATATTTGATACTTTACGTAGACGATATTCTACTCATTGGAAATGATGTTGGAACATTGTCAACGGTAAAGGTCTGGTTGTCAACACAGTTCGATATGAAAGACCTAGATGAAGCGAGTTATGTTTTGGGGATCAAGGTAACACATGATCGCCAGAACAGGATTCTCTCGATGTTACAGGCCGCGTATATAGATAAGGTTATGGCTAGGTTTGACATGCAAAACTCCAAGAAGGGTTTTGTGCCATTTAAACATGGCATAAAACTGTCTAAGGATCAATGTCCTAAGACACCTGAGGAGAGAGCAGAAATGCAGAAGATAACTTATGCTTCGGCATTAGGTAGTCTAATGTATGCTATGCATTGTACAAGGCCAGATATCTGTTTTGCAGTAGACATGATGGGTCGGTTTCAGTCGAATCCGGGTCCAGATCACTGGATAGAAGTGAAGTGTATACTCAAGTACCTTCGTAGAACAAGGGACTACGAGTTGGTTTACACTGCACAAGAACTGACGCCGATTGGATACACAGATTCTGACTTTATATCAGATTTGGAATCCAGAAAATCGACATCAGGATTTGTGTTTATGTTCGGAGGAGCAGCGATTAGTTGGCAGAGTGTGAAGCAGAAATGCATCGCAGACTCTACCACAGAGGCTGAGTACGTTGCAGCGTGTGAGGCAGCCAAAGAGGCGGTATTGTTAGAATTGGTGAGGTCTATAGCTCGTAAAAACCTAGTGTTTAGCTTTGTATGGTTGATAGTATAGGATTGCATATTGGTACGTACCTTAGTACGTGTTCTGATTACAGAACAGAGAGCCATGGCTACATGGTAATCCACTTGAGTGGGAGACTCAAGGGACTGGTCCCATGTAACCTAAATATGTTCGCAGCTCTGATAAGGGTTGGTCGCCCTATCAGGATAAGCTGTTGGGATGATAGAGCGTAGGTGTCTCCACCACGGTCATTACCAGGCACAGTGTCTGTGGCCGAACGGAACCAACACGGTGCACAGATCGATGAGCAGACATCGGTGCACTAAACCGTGTTTCTACTTAGGGTAAAACGGTCCTAAACCCTGAGGAACCATGTCTGGTGGACTAACCAGTTGTGTGGTGTTTTGGCGCACCAATGTGTGAGGATCCGGATGCAGTGATCCAAAACCACGATGTACTGGGTTACCCGGCTGGCGTTGCATCAGCGTGTCACTCCTGCAGGCTATCCACACCCTTAACGGGAGGTGCGTTCCTTGGTCTGACCTACGTCGTATTAAACCCTGGCCAGGTGGTCATCAGTTGGACTGGTGACGGATCTGGTTGATCGGAAGAGTAATCGGAGGTACGATGTATGTGGTCAACCGGGAAGGAACCGAGTCATATGAGCACTCGAGTCTGACGGTATTCTCCACTGCTCGAGTTGCATCATGGCACCAAGTGGAGGGACAGCGAGTTTACCATACTAAGCGGAGAGCAGGGGTATGAGAGAGAACATAGTAAGTCCGGGGGAATTGGAGTGCAGCCTGCGTCGCACTCTGGGTGGCTACGCAGGTTAACTCGGACTCAGAGGATCGATGGTACACTCGGGTAGTGTGTCGATCGAGTCTGAGTTGGAAGCCATGAACCCTGGTCCCTGAAGGTTCCACCTTATCGACATTATGTACGGTTCTTATACCATCTCCTCGAAACACAGAACGTAGTTAGAGGAAGCGAGAAGTCCAAGCATACGCTCCGTGAGTGCTTCGCACTAGTGCACGGTAGATGCGTAGCTACGTGTGTGCACTAAGGGGAAACCCTAGGTTAGTGCAGAGACGCATGTAGCAATTCCTTGCCATAAGTGGACTTTGCCACATGGGTGCGATGCACCGGGACATGTTGCGAGTTGACTAGTTGACTTCACTAGGGGCACCCTACGGGAACCTCAGAGAATAGTGAAATCACTGGTGCACTTCACTTATGTGTGCCTTGGAAAGTCTCGTACACGAGGAACGGCCAACTAGTGGCATAAGGGCGTTTTGGTCATACCATGCGCCACTATGCACTAAGGGGGCCGGCCCAAAGTGTTGAGAGACTGGTCAAGGCCGGCCCCATTAGTTTCGGGAGGTTGTTGCCTCCGATGAAGGGGCCGGTTATGAGGCGCAGAAAACGGGCTGGTTTTGACCGTTTTCGAAAACAAGGAAAGGATAGAGATAAAGAAGAGATATATAGGGATAAGGTTTGAATCTATCATCCTTATCCATACTGTCCTTATCCATATGAATAGGCCGGCCCTATATATGAGAAGGAGAGAGAGGGTGCACGAAATTAATAGAGCCATGCAAGCCCTAGGGCCGGCCATGGCATGGGGAAACCCTAGCCGCCCCCTCTCCTCTCTTCGCATCTCCTCTCTCGTCTCTCTCTCCCTCGCTTGCGCCATTGGATGGCGACTCGTCTTCCTCACGTGGTGTTTTGTAGAAGGAGAAGGCTCGTCGTATGGAGGCACTCAGAGATCCATCGACGAGGTTCCGTGCATCGTGTGAGATCGGGTGAACTAGAAGGCGTCTCCCGCAACCTTTTGCTGTCCAGAATCTGCACAGAAAATCAACGTTGTTTCTGCTATTCCGGGATCTACAGAAATTAAAACGACGTGAAACTTATTGGAAAAGTTGCATCTCGATGTTGGGTACCTGCAGTCCAAATTTCAGCCCAATCGGAGTTCGGAGCAGAAAGTTATGGCCGTCGCACTGAAGCTATGTCGAGCAGATCCGTAGCCCGTCTCCATCGACAAAGAAGAAATTTGTCGCGGTGAAAGATTCCGCACGCAGGTATGACCTCTAACAAGTAGATCTAACATAATTAGAACATGCATTCATGCTAGTTTGTTCTTTCGCGTTAGATCATCGTTAGGGGTTCGCGTAGTTGCCATGCTAGATTCATACACGCATATGTAGATCGTTTCGATGAAAATTTTGATTTGTAACGCACACCGCTCACGGTCCTCGGACCTTCACTTTGCTTCCGCTGCGGGCCTCTACCATGGATTTATTTCCAACAATTGGTATCAGAGCACGCTAGTGGTGTGCGTTTCATGTTTTTCATGAAACCGTCATGTGCGCGCATGAATAGTATGTGCCGCCATCGGGGTTCTACGAGTAGATCATGCATATTATATTTTTTGTATGTTCTATGAATCGTTCTTGCAGGGCGCCGCTTCTAAAATTATTCTGGATATGTGATTGCTTGCTATCGGGGGTCGGACCCCGTGTTAGCGATTTTGTCTGGATATTTTTTCTTCTGTGTGTGGATAGATTTTAGAGCCATAGTCGGGCAAGAGGTGAAGATTTACCACCCTTGATTCCCAGGCTTTTGCTAGGTTTGTTTTCCTTTTCTTTCTAGGAAATTGTGTACGAGCGAGCACTTGCTCGAAGCATACTAGATCTTTTTCGGTTACAGATTGAAGAGGAGGACTTGCCGTGGAGATTCACCACCGGGAAGATGAGCGGAACCTTGGAGGACGATGGCGATCCGGTGAAGCGTACACGATGACGGCAAAGGGCATAAAGCGTCAGAAGATCGTATACAGAGGCTTGCACCGGATCGAGGAGCCTTGTGAAGGAGACAGAGAGCCTGCGCTGTGCCACTCAGATTCAGGGGTCGGACCCTGAACTTGATTCAGTTGTGTGCTTATTTCTTTCAGTAGTTCTTTATATTTCTGTAGAGAACCCCGATGCGATAATTTGATTATCTGTGTCAGAGGGATACCCTTTCCCCTCGGGTCCTAGCGACCTTATTAGGATTGGATTCCACTAGTGACGCCTATTATTTAATTGACCCTTGATGATAGTATGAATTCCTCACATTTGGTTATGCCCCCATTAGGTCAACACCCGATTAGTCGGGTGTGCCTATTTAGCAAGCATCGAAACCTAGAATGAGTTGGAATTCTACTATGACATCATTCGTCAAATTTATAAGCAAGGCGCCATGGTAGTGGAAGACCTTTCCTGTCAGTCTGACCTTAGGCTAGGCTCCAGGGCATTAGCGTGATAGCCAAGTTTGCAAAGCATCAATGTTCTTGGGATATGTAATGTGACCCTTGAGTGGAGAAATCCACTCGGGGCAGGGACTATGATATTCCAAGATCGATTAATGCTTCGTGAAAGGCTTGAATGCTAGTGGGAGCACGGTATGACCAGGGTCTAGTGTATAGGTTGTCGTGACCTTAGTGTACACTCATACTTGCATTAAATAACCCTCAACTTTAATAAGGGATGTAAGAGAGGACTTTTAGAGATCCTCTGGCCTCTACGGCCAGTCGTTTTGTGTTTGGGTGGGGATGCATAACTTCACACCCCCTAGGGTGGGAGCTGTGTGTTTCCATGCCAAATTACTTAATGACCTCCCTAAGGATATGGCGATTACGAGGCCAGGAGAGAAGGGCTTTTCATCCCACCCTAGTGGGGGCCGCATGAACTCCCGTGTCATAATTGCTTAGGCTCGTGGGTAAGCATCCTAAGTGCACGTGAGGTATTCGTTGCGAAGACAACGGTGATCACGTGGCACTGGCCAAAAGATAATCATGGTCCATCAAAGCCCTTAGTTGGCAGATTTGGACTGGGTCAAGGAAAGGCCCGTGTAAGCGGATTGGCGCTGCATGATGCCCCCTAGGGAAGGTATAGTCGATTTTGAGATCTTACATACATGGTTAATTAATCCATAGAGGTGTCTTCGCTGTGAGGGTAGCGCTGACATTTGGATATAATTAGCTTATTTTCAAAATCCATAAAATAAGTTATTTTGCATTCATTTTCATTCAACCATATAGTTCCCCTATCCGCTATCCCATAAGAGAACCAGTTATCGGGTCTCTAACTACGTAGAGTGGAAGCGCAATCTTTAGCTTATGCTTAGGGTAGTAAATGTACATTGGCATGCAATCTAAATATCCCTGTACTAGACCTAATGGGTCCAGATATCACTAGGGCACTAACTAGGGCATATGAAGACTGGCGAGAGTCTAAGGAGATGTGCAAGTGCTATGTTATAGCAGACTTGCGGACAATTCTTTAGAAGCGAGTCAGAGATATGCCGGGTCTTCTCTAATTAAGTTTTACTTGCATTAGATGTCTGGAAGGCGAAGTCAGTCGACTCATCGCTTTTCCACTAAGATACTTGTCGGTACCGAGATGTCAGTGGGTATGCTTGTTCGGGAACACATCTTTGAGTTCCAGAACGAACTAGATTCCCAAGACATGGTACCAGATGATGAGGTGGTGGAAGACGTCTGTCTTGCATCCTTGTCTGGAACCTTCGAAGGCGTTATCAGAGACTTTAGCTTTAACAAGTTAGAGATGATAAACAACTTCTAAGGAGATTTCCAAGAGACAAAGGATGAGATCAAGATTAAAGGCAATGCCTTTAGTGCTTAACCTAGGTCTTCTTTAGAAGAACCTAAGGGAATAACTTATAAGAGATCGAAAACTATTCTAGTGCAGAAACTGGTGTGGAATCCTAAGTCTGGTAACGCCAAGGACGGAAGTATTTCCGCTGTGGCGAGCATAGGGGGTATTTGAAGATTGAGTATGACCTCAGGATGTTAGGAGTTGAGTCGCTATCTAGTAGCAGTTCTTATGCTTCTTGGAATGTAGACTTCTGGTCTACAGATATTCAAGGAAAGCAGAAGGCTACTTTATAGTGAAGGAATCCTAACATAGGTACTGATGCCATAAGCCACTACGGAAGCTGTTAGATATGATTGTCTTAGTTTTTCCGAAATACGGATTTTGTTTTTTAGAGATATAGCTCTGTTTCCTCTTTGGTAAATGAAGTTTTTAGTTTTAGACAGCACCGTAGGCGTGTATCTTAAACTAAATAGATAGCTTCATTACTAGAGAAATAGATCAGAATAATCTCTTTATATTTAATCCTAATTCGGAAATAGATATCATGACAGCTGCAGCGTCTAATTTAAATTCATCTAAATCCTTCGGAGAAGCTATCCCATTTGTGACCCCTCTGATTTAGATATTCTGCCTTAGATAAATTCAAAGGTAAAAGAAGGCCGAGTTTCTGTTCACAGATTCATCGGAGATCCTTCTAACCTATGAATGTTATCTGGAAGGCAGAATAACTAAAAGGGCCACTAAGGTATTGGAGTTAGTTAATTTTGACGTCTATGGTTCCAAGAGCGTCTAGACGATAGAAGACTCTTCGATTTAATCGAAGAAATAAGTCACTATCGGACGAGTTCCATAGGATCCTGAGAGAGTATGGGATTATCTCCCAGTTAAATGCTCTAAGGATGACATGTCAGAATGAAGTCTCCGAGAGAAGGAATCGGACTCTGTTTGACATGGTCCGTAGTATGATGAATATTGCCAAGTATACTACCCACCTTTGGTGGGGTTGTACCTTAAAACAGTAGCTTATATCTGAAACTATCTCTCATCTAGATCAGTACCTCAGACCTATAGAGAGCTATGGTCTAAGTGAAAGCTGACACTATAGTGTCTCGAGATATAGAGTTGTCCTGCACTTGTGCAAAACGACAAGAGGGATGAGATGGAGATGTAGTTCCAGGTATATCTGTTTATAGGTTACCCTTAGGAGGCATAAGATGGACTGTTTTATGATCTTGAGGTTAGGAAGGTAATCGTTTCTACGAACACCATCTACCTAGATCAAGATTATATTATAAGACCATAAGTTTATCAGTAAGGTAGTTCTGGGTGAACTACTGGGTACTGGTAGAGAGTGCGCATTTGAAAAACGTAGTGGGAGTAGATGATACAAGAAACTAGTATACCAGGTATTATAGAAACGATTCACTTTGTACCACCACCACCTCATCGTTGTGGGACCATCAGAGCTCCTGAAAGATACTATGGAGAAACTTCGATAGTTAATCTAGAGTTTCAGGAGGATGATCCCTAGAGCTACGAAGAAGTAGTGGGAGCTTCCGACAGCTCTAACTGACAAAAGACTATGGAGGCAAGCTTACATCAATGTCCCTTGGAACAGTCTTGACACTTGTAGCACTATCACCCTTCAGGGTGTAGGAGGAGTATAAGAAGAGCACCCGGTTAAGACTTAAGTAGCTAGATTAGTTACCAAAGGAGAAGGGATTGACTATGTCAAAACCATCTCACTGGTACCTATGCCTAAGTCTATAACGGATCCTCTTAATCCATCACAGCCCATTATAGTTGGGAGATCTGGTTTATGGATGTCAAGACAGTTATTCCCTAACGGGAATTTGAAAAGGGACATATGGATGATGTAGCCTCAGGCTTTGTGTCAGTAGGTTAGGAAGATATGGAATGCAAGTTGCAATGGTCCATTTATGGACTGATGCAAGCATCCAGGTTGGAATGTCTATTTTGATCAAGGGAATCCGCTCACACGGATTTGATCAGAATGAGGATAAACCAAGTTGGTACAAGAAAGGTGAAATAGCTACAAGGGTGTATTTAGTACTTTACGTTAACGATATTTTACTGATTGAAAATGATGTAAGAATATTGTTTACGGTAAAGGTTTGTAGTCATCACAATTCGATGTGAAAGACCCTAATGAGGCGAGTTATGCTCTGGGAATCTAGGTAACTCGAGACAACCAGAGCAAGATTCTCTTGCTGTCACAGGCTACGCATGAAGATAAGATTCTAGCCAGATTCGTTTTAAGAGGCTAGATATTTATTGCGCAGCAGGAAGATGGGTCGGTTTCAGTCGAACCCGGGTCCAGATCTTTGGACCGATGTGAAGGGTATACTCAGAAATCCTCATTAAGTAAGGATTGTGAGTTAGCTTGCACTTCACAGGTCCTGATATCGATTGGACACACAGGATCTGACTTTGGTGTCAGATGTGTGTTTCAGAGAATCGATTTCAGGGATTATTTTTATTTTGGGATTAGAAGCGATAATTGGTAGAGTGTGAAGCAAGTGCATCACAGACTCTACCACAGATGCTTAGCACGTTGTTGCGTGCGAAGTAGTATATCAGGTGGTAAGGCTTAGGAAGTTCTTAGAGAACTTAGGACGCGTACCAGAGGCTCAGTTATCTGTTGTTACAGAAGAGCGGTAAGCAAGGTCCAAGGAGACTAGGCACCGCCGTGAGGGGAAACCCATCAAGTACAAACTCCACTTGATCTGACAGTTATATGAGGAAATGCAAGTAGCGGTACTGAGGTGGAATCTACAGACAATGTTGTCAATTCCTTTAGGGAATTCCTGCAAAGGATTTTGGGCAGCATGTAGAAGCTACAGAGCTCAACACCGTTATTCCTCGTTAGACCTAGTGGGAGATTGTTAGAATTGGTGAGGTCTATAGCTCGTAAAAACCTAGTGTTTAGCTTTGTATGGTTGATAGTATAGGATTGCATATTGGTACGTACCTTAGTACGTGTTCTGATTACAGAACAGAGAGCCATGGCTACATGGTAATCCACTTGAGTGGGAGACTCAAGGGACTGGTCCCATGTAACCTAAATACGTTCGCAGCTCTGATAAGGGTTGGTCGCCCTATCAGGATAAGCTGTTGGGATGACAGAGCGTAGGTGTCTCCACCACGGTCATTACCAGGCACAGTGTCTGTGGCCGAACGGAACCAACACGGTGCACAGATCGATGAGCAGACATCGGTGCACTAAACCGTGTTTCTGCTTAGGGTAAAACGGTCCTAAACCCTAAGGAACCATGTCTGGTGGACTAACCAGTTGTGTGGTGTTTTGGCGCACCAATGTGTGAGGATCCGGATGCAGTGATCCAAAACCACGGTGTACTGGGTTACCCGGCTGGCGTTGCATCAGCGTGTCACTCCTGCAGGCTATCCACACCCCTAACGGGAGGTGCGTTCCTTGGTCTGACCTACGTCGTATTAAACCCTGGCCAGGTGGTCATCAGTTGGACTGGTGACGGATCCGGTTGATCGGAAGAGTAATCGGAGGTACGATGTATGTGGTCAACCGGGAAGGAACCGAGTCATATGAGCACTCGAGTCTGACGGTATTCTCCACTGCTCGAGTTGCATCATGGCACCAAGTGGAGGGACAGCGAGTTTACCATACTAAGCGGAGAGCAGGGGTATGAGAGAGAACATAGTAAGTCCGGGGGAATTGGAGTGCAGCCTGCGTCGCACTCTGGGTGGCTACACAGGTTAACTCGGACTCAGAGGATCGATGGTACACTCGGGTAGTGTGTCGATCGAGTCTGAGTTGGAAGCCATGAACCCTGGTCCCTGAAGGTTCCACCTTATCGACATTATGTACGGTTCTTATACTATCTCCTCGAAACACAGAACGTCGTTAGAGGAAGCGAGAAGTCCAAGCATACGCTCCGTGAGTGCTTCGCACTAGTGCACGGTAGATGCGTAGCTACGTGTGTGCACTAAGGGGAAACCCTAGGTTAGTGCAGAGACGCATGTAGCAATTCCTTGCCATAAGTGGACTTTGCCACATGGGTGCGATGCACCGGGACATGTTGCGAGTTGACTAGTTGACTTCACTAGGGGCACCCTACGGGAACCTCAGAGAATAGTGAAATCACTGGTGCACTTCACTTATGTGTGCCTTGCAAAGTCTCGTACACGAGGAACGGCCAACTAGTGGCATAAGGGCGTTTTGGTCATACCATGCGCCACTATGCACTAAGGGGGGCGGCCCAAAGTGTTGAGAGACTGGTCAAGGCCGGCCCCATTAGTTTCGGGAGGTTGTTGCCTCCGATGAAGGGGCCGGTTATGAGGCGCAGAAAACGGGCTGGTTTTGACCGTTTTCGAAAACAAGGAAAGGATAGAGATAAAGAAGAGATATATAGGGATAAGTTTTGAATCTATCATCCTTATCCATACTGTCCTTATCCATATGAATAGGCCGGCCCTATATATGAGAAGGAGAGAGAGGGTGCACGAAATTAATAGAGCCATGCAAGCCCTAGGGCAGGCCATGGCATGGGGAAACCCTAGCCGCCCCCTCTCCTCTCTTCGTATCTCCTCTCTCGTCTCTTTCTCCCTCGCTTGCGCCATTGGATGGCGACTCGTCTTCCTCACGTGGTGTTTTGTAGAAGGAGAAGGCTCGTCGTATGGAGGCACTCAGAGATCCATCGACGAGGTTCCGTGCATCGTGTGAGATCGGGTGAACTAGAAGGCGTCTCCCGCAACCTTTTGCTGTCCAGAATCTGCACAGAAAATCAACGTTGTTTCTGCTATTCCGGGAGTTACAGAAGTCAAAACGACGTGAAACTTATTGGAAAAGTTGCATCTCGAAGTTGGGTACCTGCAGTCCAAATTTCAGCCCAATCGGAGTTCGGAGCAGAAAGTTATGGCCGTCGCACCGAAGCTATGTCGAGCAGATCCGTAGCCCGTCTCCATCGACAAAGAAGAAATTTGTCGCGGTGAAAGATTCCGCACGCAGGTATGACCTCTAACAAGTAGATCTAACATAATTAGAACATGCATTCATGCTAGTTTGTTCTTTCGCGTTAGATCATCGTTAGGGGTTCGCGTAGTTGCCATGCTAGATTCATACACGCATATGTAGATCGTTTCGATGAAAATTTTGATTTGTAACGCACACCGCTCACGGTCCTCGGACCTTCACTTTGCTTTCGCTGCGGGCCTCTACCATGGATTTATTTCCAACAGGTATGGCTTAAGAAATTCCTTACGGATTTGGGGTGCGTACCAGAGGCCCAGTTACCTATTGTGCTTTACTGCAACAATAGTGGGGCGGTAGCACAAGCAAAGGAACCAAGACATCACCAAAAGGGGAAGCACATCGAGCGCAAGTTCCACTTGATTCGGTAGTTTCAAAAGCAAGGGCGAGTAGCAGTGACACAGATTGCATCTACAGATAATGTTGCTGATCCTTTCACAAAGGCAATACCTACCAAGGCATTCGAGCGACATGTGGACGCGATGGGAGTCAAAACCATTTTGCTACGCTAGACCAAGTAGGAGATTGTTAGGATTGATTTATTCTAAGCTTGTAAAACTTTATGTTTTGGTCTAATAAAGATTGATAGTTATTATTATATGAGATGCATAAAGGTGCGTAACATAGTTACGTGTTCTTTTAAGAACAAAGAGCCATGGTTATATGGTAGTCCACTGAGTTGAAGACTGAGTGGATTGGTCCCATATAATCTAAATCAGTTCGCAGCTATGATCGGGTTGGTCGCCTCATCATGTTAAGCTGTTGGCGATGATAGTTCATGGGATGTCTTCACCTTGGTCATCACCAGGCACAGTGTTTGTGGCTGAACGGAACTAACACGGTGCACAGATCAGTGAGCAGACACTGGTACACTAAGCCGTGTTTCTGCTTAGGGTAAAACGGTCCTAAACCCTGAGGAACCACGTCTGATGGACTAACCAGTTGCGTGGTGCTTTGGCGCACCAATGTGTGAGGATCCGTATGCAGTGATCCAAAACCATGGTGTACTGGGTTACCCGGCTGGTATTGCATTAGCGTGTCACTCCTGCAGGCCATCCACACCCCTGAAGGGAGGTGCGTTCCTTGGTGTGACTTACACTGTACCAAACCTAGGCCTGGTGGTTACCAGTTTGAATATTGACCGAGTTCGATTACTCGATGGGGTAATCAGAGGTACGATGTATAGGTCAACCTGGAAGGAACCAAGTCATATGATCATTCGAGTCTGACGGTAGTCTCCACCGCTCGAAGTGAATCATGGCATCAAGTGGAGGGACAGCGGGTTTACCACTACTAAGCGAAGAGCAGGGGTATGATGGAGAACATAGTAAGTCTGGGTGAATTGGAGTGTAGCCTGCGTCGCACTCTGGGTGGCTACGCAGGTTAACTCGAGCTTAGAGGATCGATGGTACACTCGCGTAGTGTGTCGATCGAGCTTGAGTTGGAAGCCATGAACCCCGATCCCTGATGGTTCCACCTTATCAACATTATGTACGGTTCTTGAACCATCTCCTCGGAACACCATATGCACTAAAAGGAAGAAAGAAGTATAAGCTCCGTGTGTGCTTGGCACTAGAGCACGGTAGATGCATAACTACATACGAGTACTAAGGGTTATGCTCGAGACTAGTACAGAGTCGCATGTAGTAATCCCTAGCCATAAGTGAACTTCGCTGCATAGGTGCGATGCACCGGGGTATGTTGCGAGTTGACTAATTGACTTTGCTAGAGGCACCCTTCAGTGGCCTCAGTTAATAGTAAGTAACTAGTAGAAATCACTTAAGTAATGGCCGCTAGGTATCGCACGCTAGAAATGGTCAAAATGAGGCATCAGGGCGTTTTGGTAAAAAACCTCACTCTGCCGGACCTCACTGTTGGCCGACCCTAGCAGTGGGAGACCTTGCTAGGGCCGGCCCTATGTTGTAGGGATGAGAATCCCTCATCTATAGGGGCCGGCCATATAGATAGGGATAGGGCCTAGAATCGGTTAAGATCGAGCCCTAAAAAGTGAAAAAACGGATAAATACAAGGAGAGATAAAAAGAAGATAATGGAGAGATAATTGTGGGAGGTCTTTATCCCCTTGGATCCTTATCCAAGGGGGTAGGCCTGCCCTATATAAAGGGCTATATGGGGCCGACCATATGGATGTAAAAAAATGAATAACCGAACCCCCTCTACCCTCTCATCTCTCTAGTTCTCTCCCTAATCCATCTCCTGTTTCCCGCTTGCAACTTCGTCTTCCTCACGTGGAGTTCTGAAGAAGGAGAAGGGTCGTTCTTCGGAGGCACTTAGAGATCCAAGAGCGACGTTCCTTGTATCGTGTGAGATCGGGTGAACAAGAAGGAATCGTCTCCAATCGTACCATCGGTATCTTTGCGAACGATCTTCTGTCTCCATCGACAAAGAAGACAATTCTCTGCGGTTAAAAGATCCGTACGAAAGGTATGTGTAATCTAACATGTAGATCTAGCGAGTATTATGATTTACATACATGCTAGTTAATCATTACGCTAGATTGTCGTTAGGATGTTCGATTTACGTGCATACACATGCACACATATGTAGATTAGTTTCTATGAAAGTTTAAATCGTGTAACGTGCACCATGAACGGTCTTTCGACCGCTAAATCATTTCCGCTGCGCGCCTCTACCATGGATTTATTTCCAATACCTATGATCAAAAGGTCTACAAGCGACAGTTCCCAATTGGCAGCCTAGTCCTCAGAGCAGTCTTCTACAATACGAAGGAGCATAGCAGTGGAAAACTAGCTCCCAACTGGGAAGGACCCTACATCGTCGAATCTGTAGGAGGCAAAGGTTCTTATCGGCTGATTTCGCCAGAAGGAGACAGACTACCACGAGCTTGGATTGCTAGACATCTCAAAATGTACTATCCATGATGTAAATTCTATGATGAATAAAGATCTCTTTCAAATATTCAAATGTTCAAATGATCACTTCTCAATTCAAATTCTGGAGCAGTTTCAAGTTATCTACGTTCAAGTTCAAAAATATCTGTATTCAAGTTACCAGGTCGTTTAACAAGTTTGGGTGCTTGAGTTGCGACTCAACCCCTTACAGGCAAATGTTAAACGGTTTCGGGTTGTGATACAAAACAACCTTCAAGTTACTAGGTAAATTTAACATGTTTGGGAGTTTGTGTTGCGACACTACCCCTTACTTACAAATATTATTGATCTTCGATTTCAATATCGTCTAACAAGTTTGGGTGCTTGAGTTGCGACTCAACCCCTCACATACAAATGTTAACGATTTCAAGTTGTGCTACAACACAACCTTCAATTTTCAAGTTACTTAACAAGTTTGGGTGATCGAGTTGCGACTCGGCCCCTTATATTCAAGTGTTTATATATATTCGAACATTCCAACACCATCCAGAATACAACATTCAAAGATATTCAACACACAAGACATGCAGTTTCCAACACCAAAAAGACATCTTTATTATCAAAGAGTTTCTAGTTACAGGAGTGAGCTTCCGTGTAAGAAAAGCTTACAAAGATAACAACAAAGAAGAAGATAGAATACATCAGGGCTTCGCCACACTTGGTGCGCGTGACCTCTCTCCTTCGGATCCACCGTGAGCTTTGCCCGCCGCGGACGCCTTTGAAGATTGGATGCCACTAGCATGAGCCCTAAGGGCTTCTACTGCCTTCTCAGCCAACATCCTGAAGATTTTGCATTCAGCACGAGTCTCCTCAAGCTCCTTCTTTAAAGCTTCTTCCTTAGCAGCCTTAGCAGCAAGAGCAGCATCCCTAGCAGCAAGTTGGCTCTTCAATTCCATCAGCTCTACAGATCGGTCGTGAGCCAGAGTCTCTATTCTGAAGAATCAATTCTTCAATTCTTCAAGCTCGTAGCCTCGAGCAACATAACCATCGTGCTAGCCCTTGCTCTCAAGCTTCTCCTTGCGAAGAGCCTCGATCTTGGCCTTCAAGGACTCCTTCTTGGAAGATAAAACTTCCCTCAGCTTCGTATTCTCTTCGTTGGCAGCTTCAAGTTCAGCCGTCAAGCGAGAACCTTCAGATGAAGCCTCCCGCTCTCCGACCTTCTTGAAGAGCCTCGTAGCGAACTTCAAAACAGCCAAATTCTGCAAGCAAATAAAAAGAGTTAGAAACATTTCTGAAGATACAAATCAAATAATGAAGTCAAGCTGATGCACTTACCACTACTTTAAGCTTATTGTAGGCCTCTTTGAGCATAGCATCTGGAAGATTGCAAAGCTTCTGGATGACAGGAGTTGGGTGGTTGATGTCAACCTCACCCAAATCCTTCAAAAATTGAGCCGTGCCAGCAGGAGCATCTACAATCAATACCAGAGTTCAAAGAGTTAGAATATTTCAAACATCAAGAGCATTGCAATCAAGAAGAGAAGTTAACAAAGGGAGTACCTGTGGCATCAACTCGAGGGGCTTTACCCTTTCCCCGTTCGGAGCTCTTACCCCTAGGGGTCGACCTCTCCTTGAGGGGGGTTGTCTCTGGCGGAGGTTGGGGAGTTCCAGCCTCCACGCGACTCCCTCCCTCCATGTGAACGGGAGAAGGAACGCCTCGTAGAGGAGTGATCTCCCCTTCCTCTTGCTGCTCACCGGACTACTCCAGCCTGGCCATCAGAGCGGCCGTCTCCTCAGCCACTTGCACAGCTGAACGACGAGCAGAGGGAAAAGGTTGCTCAACTTCAACCCCACCGCTCGTCGAAGCACCTTCGAGGTGAGTGATGCTTGGAGCCCACATATCTTTGTTATCACCATCATCACCTCCATCTTTGTCGTCATCATCATCATCTTCATCTTCATCTCCCTTCTCCCCCTCATCTTCTTCTTCTTCTTCCTCTTCTTTCTCCTTCTCTTCTTCTTCCCTCTTCTCCTCCTCGATGAGGACCCTCCTTTTCTTGAACTGGCCCCTGTGGTTGATCATGAGCTTCTCCTCAGTTGGCAAACGGCGCCTTGCGCCATACGCCTTCTTCTCGGCCCAGATTCTTCTGACAATCTTGCCCGATTGAGGATCCTCCTTATAATCGGAATACAAGACCTCATTATCCTCGTATCGAACTCGCAGTCGGTGCAGGAGGTTGGCGTTGCCGTGACGAATGGGGCAGTTCGAAAACTGCTTCCACGAACGTGTGCAGGGCCCCAACCCGATCGGACGTCCAAGCCAAAGCTCCTCCTATGCAGTACATTTTGACCTCTTTGTGTACCTGATTCCTGGGAGTCTCAGGCACTGAAAGCGGAGTCCATGCACCAGAAACCGAGATCAACCAATCGGTGTAAAGTTTGTCGGAGGCGACGGTGTCGACGATCGGGCGCAGGGCAGAGACACCCGTCAAGTTATAGAATGGGCTATCCTTCTTTGAAGCCCACTTGTAGTGGTAGAAGAAATAGCCCAACTCTATTCTTGCTTCCTCGCCCTCAGGAATACTGGAATAGCAAGCCTTCAGCTCGTCTTGGAAGTCGGATTCTACATAGCAGAAGGCGTAGATGATCCTCCATGTGTTCCCAGAAATCTGCCCGAGACAAAGGCCTGAGGTGTTCAGCAACCTCGTGGCGAAGGGTAGCAATAGGAGGCGCAGTCCACAATTGAGCTGGCCTATGGTGACAATGGTCCCCATTACTTGCTCTTTGCTGGCATATTTTGTGAATTTGTTGGAAACAAATCAGAGACGCAACGGAAGCCGGACTCGATCTTAGGATCGATACGGTGTGCGATATATTTTTAAAATTTTCTTAAGAAACAATCATATGCGCAAGATTAAAATGAAATACAAACGAACCCCTATGGTCATCTATCGAAACACACCATAAATGTTATGCATGCAATTCAATAGATCTAGGGTTTTGTTTATTATACCTCTGTGCGGGATTTAGCACCGCGATGTTAATCTTCCAAGTAAATGATGACGGAAGTATCCACGTGCGTGAGAGAAGCCTCGTTCTTCTTCGGGTACACCCGATCTCGCGAATCGACCCGAATCTTTGCACTCCAATCTCTGAGTGCTTCAGAGTGCAAGCTTTCTCTTCTTCTTTATCACACACACTCTATGAGGAGAAGAAGATGAGATGAAGATGATTTTCTCTTCACAACTTAAGTCAAAACCAAAGAGTGAGAGAGATGAGTGCCCGAGAGAGAGGGAGGCCAAAACCGAACACTAGGGAGAGAGGGATCGGTCTTTCTCTTCAAAATCTGAATGTGACTCGGTTTTCCTTGCCTAATATGTCTTGAAAACCGTGCCCCTCTCTCCCCTTGTCCATATGAACCGTTCCCCCTTCTCTCTCGCTCATAAATCCTCAAAAATAAATGCCCACTATTGTATAGTTGCCATATTTGGTTTTGCAATTAAAGGGAATAGATTCAAATCATTTCAAATCTGAATTAAACCCTTTAAATATGGATTTGATGGCCATGCATGTTTTTCCTAATGAGGGGGGCGGCCATTAGGGCATGCGGGATATTTTGAAATGACCAAAATGCCCCCCATACATCTAGTGGCCATCCACCTCATACCGGAGCATATATGCTCCATCTCAGTGCATGATAAAGTACTTAACACTTAGGGCACCTCATCCATACCTATTTAACATACCATAGAGTTATGAATAGTGTTTTTACTATTTAATGGGGTGCCCTCAGTAAAACATGGGGTGCCCCTATAGTAAAAATCACTAAACACACAAACCGTGCTTTAGTGCGACATGCACACACGGAATGAACTCCTCATGGCATTATGGCAACATCGTGTGTCCCTACACTACTCTGGGGTTGTCCCCTAGTGAACACACTTAGTCATGTGCAACCACCATGCCCTAGTGCAATGCACTCACGGAACACAGGACGATTAAGGCATTATTTCTTCAACGCATATTGTGCTGTGAGACAAGGAGAAAGTTATGATCCGTAACGATCATGGATAAGGTGGAACCTTCAGGGACTAGGATTCATGGCTTCCAACCGGACGCGATCGACATACTATCCAAGTGTCTCTGTCAATCCTCTAGGTCCCGGTTAACCTGCGTGGCCACCCAGAGTGCGACGCAGGCTGCACTCCAATTCTCCCAGACTTACTAAGCTCTCTCGCATACCCCTGCTCTCCGCTTAGTTTGGTAATTAGATATCCCTTCACTCGGTGCCATGTGTCAACTTGAGCGGTGGAGAGCACTGTCAGACTCAAGTGACTATATGACTAGGTTCCTTCCAGGTTGATTAACATATCGTACCTCCGATCATTTTGGCCAAACAACCGGATTCGGTCTAACAGCTTAACTGTTATCCACCAGGCCTAGTTTTAGTATGGTGTATGTCAGACCAAGGAACGCACCTCCCAATGGGGATGTGAATAGCCTACAGGAGTGGCATGCCGATGCAACGCCAGCCCGACAACCCAGCGCACCGTGGTTTTGGGTCGTGGTTAGATCCCTCACACGTTGGTGAACCAAAGTTACCCAAACTAGTTAGTCCACTGGTCATGGTTCCTCAGGGTTTAGGACCTATTACCCTAAGCAGAAACACGGCTATGTGCGCCGGTGTCTGCTCACCGATCTGTGCACCATGTTGGTTCTGTTCAGCCACAGACACTGTGCTTGGCAATGACTATGGTGGAGAAACCCATGCTCTGTCATTCCAATAGCTTAACCTGATAGGGCGACCAACCCTAATCAGAACTGCGAACAATTTAGGCTAATAGTACTTATCAACTGAGTCTCCCACTCAGATGAACCACTATACAACCATGGCTCTTTTTAGTTCAGTATATACAACACGTATAATACGCACCAATTAAGCTATTCTAATATAAATATCAACTCATTTATTAATCAACCATGGTTTTTACAAGCCCTAGACCATATCTTACTCAATAATCTCCCACTTGGTCTAGTGAGGAAAAACGGTTTTGACTCCCATAGCTTCTATATGCTGCTCAAACGCCTTTGCAGGAATCGCCTTTGTAAAGGGATCAGCAATATTGTCTGCAGATGCTATTTTGGTCACCGCTACTTGCCCTTCCTTCTGAAACTGCCGAATCAAGTGGAACTTGCGTTCGATATGTTTCCCCTTCTAGTGGTGTCTTGGCTCCTTGGCCTGTGCTACCGCTCCATTATTGTCACAATAAAGGACAATAGATGACTGAGCCTCTGGTACGCACCCTAAGTCCAATAAGAACTTTTTGAGCCACACCGCTTCTTTTCCAGCCTCGTACGCTGTGATGTACTCAGCATCAGTGGTGGAGTCTGTGATGCAACCTTGCTTCACACTCCGCCAACTTACTGCTCCTCCTCCTAACATGAAAACATAACCTGAAGTCGATTTTCTAGATTCCACATCTGATATAAAGTCAGCATCCGTGTATCCAATCGGCGTCAGGTCCTGTGAAGTGTAGACGAACTCATAATCCCTCGTACGACGAAGGTACTTGAGTATACTCTTTACAGCAGTCCAGTGTGCTGAACCCGGGTTCGACTGAAACCGACCCATCATATCTACTGCAAAACAGATATCTGGCCTCGTGCACTGCATGGCATACATTAGACTACCCACTGCTGAAGCATAAGGTATCTTTTGCATTTCTGCCTTCTCGTCAGGTGTCTTAGGACATTGATCCTTAGATAATTTCAAGCCATATCTGAATGGCAAAAAACCCTTCTTGGAGTCCTGCATGCTGAATCTGGCCAGTATCTTATTTATATAAGCAATTTGTGAGAGTGAGAGAATCTTGTTCTGGCGATCTTGAGTTACCTTAATCCCCAGAACATAACTCGCCTCACCTAGGTCTTTCTTGTCCAATTGCGAGGATAACCAAATTTTTACCGTAGATAATGTTCCTACATCATTTCCAATCAGTAGTATATCATCTATATAAAGTACTAAATATACCACTGTAGTTTTATCACTTCTTTTGTACACACAAGGTTCATCCTTATTTTGATCAAATCCGTATGAGCGGATTGTCTGATCAAAATGGATATTCCAACTTCTGGATGCTTGTTTCAGTCCATAGATGGACCTCTGAAGTTTGCAAACCAGATCTTCCTGACCTACTGACTCAAAACCTGGTGGCTGCATCATATATATGTCTTCCTCTAAATCCCCATTGAGGAAAGCTGTATTGACATCCATCTGCCAGATCTTCCAATCATAGTGGGCTGCGATGGATAAGAGGATTCGAATAGACTTAAGCATAGCTACCGGTGAGAAGGTCTCGTCCTAATCGATCCCTATTTGTTGGGTAAAACCCTTGGCAACTAATCTAGCTTTATAAGTCTCAATGGAACCATTGGGTTCTCTTTTCTTCTTGAACACCCACTTAAACCCAATAGGTTTAATATTGGGTGATGGTGCAATAAGTGTCCAGACATTATTTTGGGACATAGATGCAATTTCTGCCTCCATTGCTTTTTGCCAAGCAGAACTGTCAGTAGATTTCATCGCCTCATCATAGCTCAAGGGATCATCCTCCTGAACCTCTGGATCGACTAATAAAGTCTCTCCATAGTATCGTTCAGGTGCTCTGATTTGTCTCCCACTGCGATGAGGTAATGTTGGTACTAAGTGATTCGTTTCTACAGTCTCTGGTATACTAGTTTCAATGTTACCTCTTCCCTCTATGTTATCGATGTGCTACCACCACCAGTACCCAATAGCTCTTCCAGAACTACCTTACTGGTTAGCTTGTGGTCCATAATATAGTCCTGCTCTAGGTAGATGGCATTCATAGAAACGAGTACCTTCTTATCCTCAAGATCATAGAATATACCACCTTTTGTTTCTTTAGGATAGCCTATAAACAGACATACCTTAGACTTAGTCTCCATCTTATCCCTCTTGTCCTTTCGCACATGTGTAGGACATCCCCATATTCTGAAATGCTGCAGTGTAGGCTTTCGCTTTAACAATAGTTCTCTAGGAGTTAGAGGCACTGATTTAGATGGGACATGGTTTAAGATATAAGCTGCTGTTAATAGGGCATATCCCCAAAATGTGGTCGGTAAACTAGCATAACTCATCATACTACGGACCATGTCCAACAAGGTTCGATTCCTTCTCTCAGAAACTCCATTATGTTGTGGTGTACCTGGAGCAGTCAACTGGGATACAATCCCACTGTCTCTAAGATACCCAAGGAACTCGTCCGATAGGTACTCACCTCCTCAATCAGATCGAAGGGCTTTCACATATCTACCAGTCTACTTTTCAACTTCGGCTTTAAATTCTTTGAACTTGTCAAAGGACTCAGACTTTCGATGCATTAGGTAGATATAGCCATATCTTGAGTAATCATCAGTAAACGTGATGAAGTACTTATGGCCTCCTATCGCCTGGACGCTCATGGGTCCACATACATCAGAATGAACTAACTCTAATATCTCTGTGGCCCTATTCCCTTTGGCTTTAAAAGCTCTCTTGGTCATTTTGCCCTCCAGACAAGACTCACAGGTTGGAAGGATCTCCGAGGGATCTGTTTTCAGAAGCCCGTCTTGACCAACCTATGAATTCTATCTGAGGCAATATGCCCAAGTCTTAGATGCCAGAATAGAGTTAGATTTTCTGAAGGCTTCTTACGTTTAGATGAGTTAATATTCAAAGCGGTTATGTTTTCTTTCTCTAATTTAGGACTTAGAATATAGAGACTGTTCTGAACTATTCCTCTAATAATGAAAGTTCCATTCATTCTAATAGACACCAGATGTATCAAAAAGAACTGAATAACCATCATTCACCATAGAAGAAACAGAAATTAGGTTACGTCTCAAAGATGGTACATATAATACGTCTCTTAAAATCAAAGTCTTTTCATTAGAAAAGGATAAATAAACATCTCCAACTGCTTCTGCGATTGCAACAGCATCAGTCCCCATGCTCAGGACCACTTCCTCATCAAGTAGCCTTCTGCTTACCTAGAACCCCTGTAAAGAGTTACAGGCATGGTCAGTGGAACCAGAATCCACAATCCAAGATGCAAAAGAACTGCTACTTGAAAGAAGTGACTCAACTACAAGTAGCTAAGAATTACCTGTCCCATCACCCTGAGGCTTTGTGCAGTCCTTTTTCCAATGGCCCTTTTCGCCACATCTGAAGCACTTTGTGCTTGGTGACTTCATCTCTCTTGACTTAGAGGTCCCCATATGGCTCTGCAGAGGCCCTGCCTTCAGCTTCTTGTTCTTAGGCTTCTTGCTCATAGGTTTCTTAGCCTTAAGAGCAGCCCTGCGCTTAGCACTTAATGCCTCACCTTTAACCTTGAACCCGTCTTCTGCTGCCTGGAGAGCTCCAAGAAGCTCTGTATTTGTCATCTTTAACTTGTTAAGGTTGAAGTTAGTGACAAAGCCTTCAAAGGCTCCAGACAGGGACGCAAGGAAGATATCAGTCATAACCTCGTTATCCAGCACAATGTTCATGGTAGCCAGTTCGTTCTAGAACCCGAGCATTTTCAGCATGTGTTCCCGGACAGGCGTCCCTTCAGATATCTTAGTGCTAACGAGCTTTTTCATTGTGAGGTAGCGTGTTACGCGGCTATGCCCCTCAAACATTTCTTTGAGGTATAGCATCATATTAGAAGCATCAGGCATTTCTTCGACTTGCTTCTGTAGAGTTGTCTGCAAGGAAGCTATGATATAGCACTTGCACATCTCATTAGAATCTCACCAGTCGGAGAAAGCCTTGGTTTCTGCCTCAGTGGCATCTGGACCCGGTAGGTTCGGTTCCTGAGTGGTTAGGGCCATGGTGTGTTTACCGATCCTAAGGACAAGCATGAGGTTGCGTTTCCAGTCCTCATAGTTAGGACCCGTAAGCTTGTTAGCATTTAGGATGACAGATAAGGGGTCTAGTTTGGTCATCTGAAAAATAAATAGGAGTATATTAGAAATCTTTATAAACTCATTTTATGGTATTTTTTAAAATAAGTCAAAGTATATCCAAATGTCAACGCTACCCTCAAAGCGGAGACATATCTATGTATCAATTTTACCATGTATATGAGATCTCGAATTCGGATACACCCGCCCGAGGGGGCAGTGTGCAGCATTCTCCACTCACAGCAGGTCTCTCGGACCCAATCAAAATCTGCCACAGACGGGCTATAATGGACCATGGTTTTCTTTTGGCCAGCCCCCCGTGAAATTCATGCGACGCAACGGGTAGCCTCACGGGTGCTCCGGATGCTTACCCACAAGCCTAGGCAATCATAACACGAGAGTTTATGCGGCCCCCACGAGGGCGGGAAAAGCCCTTCTCTCCTTGCATTGTGACCACCATATCCCGAAGGAGACTGCTAAGCCTCCGGCATGACAGAAAATAACTCTCACCCGAGGGGGATGTTGAGCCATACCCTATCACCCGAAAATTCAGCAGTTGGCCGTGGAGGCCAGGGGTACTCACACTGAGTCCTCTTACACATCCCTTAATTATTGTGAGGGTTATTTCAATGCAAGTATTTTAGATCCTAGGTTGCGACAACCTAGACCTAGACCCTAGTCATACCGTGCTCCCACTAGAGTTAAGATCTCTTATGAAGTATAGATTGACTTGGAGAGGACCATAGTCCCTATCCCGTGGATACTCAGTTGTCACCTTTCTCTCGAGAATCACATTACGTACTTTCCAAGCCTTCGATACTAAATAAAATGATCATTACCCTTTGTGCTCTAGAGCCTAGCCTATGGTCTAGACATACAAGGAAAGGTCTCCCATTAGTATGACTCCTCGTATGCAACTTGATGTTTGATGTCGTAGATGATCACCACATCACTATTGGTTTCGATGTCAAACCAATTAGGGACATCCGACAACCTCCGTCGGACCTCGACCTAACGGTGGTATAACCGAGTGTTATGGGATCCAACTATCATCAAACACCAATTAAACTATGGGTGTCATTAAATGGAGATCTAACCTAATGGTCGCAGGGACCAAGTGAGGAAAAGGCATCCCACACACAGTGGGGAAAGGGCATCCCACAATCTAATACCTATAGCATTAGAATATATAATTTCACCGGGGTCTTAGAAAATATCTAACTACCATCAAACATAAACATCGATTGATATCAAGTTCAGGGTCCGACCCCTGAACCTGACTAGCAATGCTCTGATGATCCCGTTCATGGCATCTTCTGGATATCTCTTCCTTTGGCCAACCACATCCGGTCTTCCGATAATGGATTTTTCCATCTGATCTTGTCCTCCAAATCTTCAGCATGTAATTGAAAAATCTAGTATGCTCCGAGCAATCGCTCATTCATACATATTTTCCTAGGATAAATTACAATAATAGAAATAATTGGCCGGAAAAAACCAAGCCGTGGAACAACCTCCACGTACTTGTCCCATTAGGCCTTACAACCATCCATCATAGAAAGAATAAAAAAAATAACAATGCAATCATATTTTTTGGGGTCCGACCCCAAAACCAAACAATCACAATTATTATTTTCTAGCGGTGCCCTGCAGGAAAACATAGCATGCAACAGATATGCATATATGATCTAGCGCATGCAAACCCCGGTGAATGCATTCATTCATCAAATACGCATTTGATTCGATTCATAGAAATTTTTTTCGTGAATCGCACACCGAAAATGGCTCTGATACCATTTGTTGGAAACAAATCAGAGATGCAATGGAAGCCGGACTCGATCTTAGGATCGATACGGTGTGCGATATATTTTTAAAATTTTCTTAAGGAACAATCATATGCGCAAGATTAAAATAAAATGCAAACGAACCCCTATGGTCATCTATCGAAACACACCATAAATGTTATGCATGCAATTCAATAGATCTAGGGTTTTATTTATTATACCTCCGTGCGGGATTTAGCACCGCGATGTTAATCTTCCAAGTTGATGATGACAGAAGTATCCACGTGCGTGGGAGAAGCCTCGTTCTTCTTCGGGTACACCCGATCTCGCGAATCGACCCGAATCCTTGCACTCCAATCTCTGAGTGCTTCGGGGTGCAAGTTTTCTCTTCTTCTTTATCACACATACTCTATGAGGAGAAGAAGATGAGATAAAGATGATTTTTGCTTCACAACTTAGGTCAAAACCAAAGAGTGAAAGAGATGAGTGCCCGAGAGAGAGAGGGAGGCCAAAACCGAACACAAGGGAGAGAGGGATCGGTCTTTCTCTTCAAAATATGAATGAGACTCGGTTTTCCTTGCCTAATATGTTTTGAAAACCGTGCCCCTCTCTCCCCTTGTCCATATGAACCGTTCCCACTTCTCTCTCCTTCTCATAAATCCTCAAAAATAAATGCCCACTATTGTATAGTTGCCATATTTGGTTTTGCAATTAAAGGGAATAGATTCAAATCATTTCAAATCTGAATTAAACCCTTTAAATATGGATTTGATGGCCTTGCATATTTTTCCTAATGAGGGGGGCGGCTATTAGGGCATGCGAGACATTTTGAAATGACCAAAATGCCCCCCATGCATCTTGTGGCCGTCCACCTCATACAGGAGCATATATGCTCCATCTCAGTGCATGATAAAGTACTCTAACACTTAGGGTACCTCATCCATACCTATTTAACATACCATAGAGTTATGAATAGTGTTTTTACTATTTACTGGGGTTCCCTCAGTAAAACGTGGGGTGCCCCTATAGTAAAAATCACTAAACACACAGACCGTGCTCTAGTGCGACACGCACACACGGAATGAACTCCTCATGGCATTATGGCAACATCGTGTGTCCCTATACTACTATGGGGTTGCCCCCTAGTGAACACACTTAGTCCGGTGCAACCACCATGCCCTAGTGCAATACACTCACGGAACATATGACGATTAAGGCATTATTTCTTCAACTCGTATTGTGCTGTGAGACAAGGAGAAAGTTATGATCCGTAACGATCGTGGATAAGGTGGAACCTTCAGGGACTAGGATTCATGGATTCCAACCGGACCCGATCGACACACTATCCAAGTGTCTCTGTCAATCCTCTAGGTCCCGGTTAACCTGCATGGCCACCCAGAGTGCGGCGCAGGCTGCACTCCAATTCTCCCAGACTTACTAAGCTCTCTCGCATACCCCTGCTCTTCGCTTAGTTTGGTAATTAGATATCCCTTTACTCGGTGCCATGTGTCAACTTGAGCGGTGGAGAGCACCGTCAGACTCAAGTGACCATATAACTAGGTTCCTTCCAGGTTGATTAACACATCGTACCTCCGATCATTTTGGCCAAACAACCGGATTCGGTCTAACAGCTCAACTGTTAACCACCAGGCCTTGTTTTAGTACGGTGTATGTCAGACCAAGGAACTCACCTCCCAATGGGGAAGTGAATAGCCTGCAGGAGTGGCATGCCGATGCAACGCCAGCCCGGCAACCCAGCGCACCGTGGTTTTAGGTCGTGGTTAGATCCCTCACACGTTGGTGAACCAAAGTTACCCAAACTGGTTAGTCTACCGGTCATGGTTCCTCAGGGTTTAGGACCTATTACCCTAAGCAGAAACACGGCTATGTGCACCGGTGTCTGCTTACCGATCTGTGCACCGTGTTGGTTCTGTTCTGCCACAGATACTGTGCTTGGCAATGACAATGGTGGAGAAATCCATGCTCTGTCATTCCAACAGCTTAACCTGATAGGGCGACCAACCCTAATCAGAACTGCGAATAATTTAGGCTAATAGTACTAATCAACTGAGTCTCCCACTCAGATAAACCACTATACAACCATGGCTCTTTTCAGTTCAGTATATAGAACACGTATAATACGCACCAATTAAACTATTCTAATATAAATATTAACTCATTTATTAATCAACCATGGTTTTTACAAGCCCTAGACCATATCTTACTCAACAGATTGTTCGCTTGTCGATGCCAAATGCGGACTGCACTCCAGGAAGGGACGGGCGAACCTTCCCCTCTGTGAAGCAAGCAAGCAGTGTCTACCACTTCGCCCTTTTCACATCGGTGAATTTGCCACCGGTGTTATACACATATGCAGGTTCCTCCGTCAGTGACATCAAAGGACCTAGCACAAAACTCGCCTTCAGAATCCGCTCTGGCCTCGAAGGTGCTGATGCAAACCTTGCACCCTGGTGCCTCTTGCCCAACTCCCCGAGTTCACCTTTGCCCTTGCCTCTGCCTTTCTGCTGAACGGGTGAGACTTCAGCCCTCTCCTTTCCCTTCCTCTTCGAGGGCACGATGTTGATCTTCTTCGAGCTACCTGAAGAAGCCATTTCAACTGATCGAGAGATTGCAAAGAATAGAAAATCAGGAGCAAAGAGTTATGGACTTCGAAAAATTCTAGAAGCGCGAGGCAAAAATGGATCCGGAGGGAACATATATACCCAGGGAAGTGGCGCGCAAATTGAGGTACACGTGTCAATACCAAATCAAATCCTATATTTTTACAAAGGATACATGGCATTAATCCGTAGCAAGCGCAAAACCAGGCGAACCGTCGGACCAGACGAAGCGTCAAACCATTTGAACCACCGGTCTAACCGAACCGCCGGTTCAAAAGACTCACCGATCCAGATGGGCTGAAGATTCAAGCAGAAAAATCAAACTCCATCGCCGCTCGAAGACTTTAACCGATCGACAGGCAGACGACCGGGTAATTTTCCAAAAGATCGTGCAGAAAACAGGCTCTTCTGACATTTCAACTCAACAGGTTCAGAACTTAACCGATCGGTTGAAATTAACCGATCGGTCAGACTTGACCTATCAGTCAAATTCAACCGATCTGTCGATTTTCTACTGGATCAGGCAAAAAACTTGACCTTTTGCTCGATCCCACCAACCTCGACTGTTTGAGTTTAATCGATCGATCGATTTTCTACTGGATCGGGCAAAAAACTTGGCCTTTTGCCCGATCCCACCAACCTCGACCAGTTGAGTTTAACCGATCGGTCAGACTTGACCGATCAGTCAAAATTCAATCGATCGATCGATTTTCTACTGGATCGGGCAAAAAAACTTGGCGTTTTGCCTGATCCCACCAACCTCGACCGGTTAAATTTAACCGATCGGTCAGACCTGACCGATTGGTCAAATTCAACCGATCGGTCGATTTTCTACTGGATCGGGCAAAAAACTTGGCCTTTTGCCCGATCCCACCAACCTCGACGGGTTGAATATAACTGATCGGTCAGACTTGATCGATCGGTCAAATTCAACCGATCGGTTGATTTTCAACTGGATCAGGCAAAAAACTTGGCCTTTTGCCCGATCCCACCAACCTCGACCGGTTGAATTTAACCGATCGGTCAGACTTGACCGATCGATCAAATTCAACCGGTCGGTCGATTTTCTACTGGATTGGGCAAAAAACTTGGCCTTTTGCCCGATCTAATGAACCTCGACCGGTTGAACTTAACCGATCGGTCAGACTTGACCTATTGGTCAAATTCAACCGATCGGTTAGACTTGACCTATCGGTCAAATTCAACCGATCGGTCAAAATTTCTACTGGATCAGTCAGAAAACTGTGTTTTCTGACCGATCACTTCAATCTCGACCGGTTGAACTTAACCTATCGGTCAGACTTGACCGATCGGTCAAATTCCATCGATCGGCCAAATTTCTACTGGATTGATCAGAAATTGACCGATCGGTCAAAATTGACCGATCGGTCAATTTTGACCGATCAGTTAGAAATTGACCGATCAGCCTTTTTTGACGCTAACACTCGACAAGCTCCTTTGCACTTGTGACAGGGGGTCGTTGGATTTGCACCAAGAATCCAAGCCAGCCAAGGTAGCCTCTTAGCTAACTTGGAGGGGGTAATTATGGGTGCAAATTTTGGCAAGAAGTCTGCAAACAACGGGGCCCACCGGCCCTGCCTGGTGGGCCCTCGAAGATAAACGCGGGACCCACCGGCCCTCCCTATTGGGCCCCCGAAGACAACAGCGGGACCCACCGGCCCTGCCTAGTGGGCCCCCGAAGATAACAGCGGGACCCACCGGCCCTGCCTGGTGGGCCCCCGAAGACAACAGCGAGACCCACCGGCCCTGCCTGTGGAATCCCCAGGAGACAACCGTGGGACCCACAAGCCCTGTCTGGAGTTTCGTCTAGAAGCAACCAGAAACCGCCATCTACTCCAGAATTTCTCTATAAATAGCAGACCCCTCGAATGTAAATGATCCAATTTTCAGTTCTGAGATCTGATTTTCAGAAACCAGAGCTCTGGAATTTTCTATCTTCTCGTCCTCCACCTCTCCTCGATGTTCTTCTTTTCTTAGAAGAGATCGGAGTTACTTCAGTGACACTCGGCCTGTCGAGGTCACTTCGAGCGAAGTGTTAGTGAATTCGAGTTGCTCCCTATAGCACGGAGACGTAGGCTTGGCCTGAACTCCGAGACCACATCTCGCGTCTACTCTCTGATTGCATCTCTCTCTGCTTATGTATTGAGAACGGCAACTCCAATCAACAGATCGAATAACTATCTTAGACTCGAACCTCAATTGACTGGTGCGGCGAAACCTTCGGGTCGGCACGAAGATTTTCCCCCACAGATCGTACGAATGAATTAGAATGGATCGCACGAATGAATTAAAATGGATCGTACGAATGAATTAGAATGGATCGTGCGAATGAATTAGAATGGATTGTACGATTGAATTAGAATGGATACATTCGTGCGAATGAATTATAATGGGTCGTACAAATGAATTAGAATGGATTGTACGACTGAATTAGAATGGATCGTACGAATGAATTAGAATGGATCGTACGAAAGAATTAGAATGGATACATTCGTGCGAATGAATTAGAATGGATCGTATGAATGAATTAGAATAGATACATTCGTGCGAATGAATTAGAATGGATCATACGAATGAATTAGAATGGATCGTAGGAATGAATTAGAATGGATCGTGCGAATGAATTAGAATGGATCGTACGAATGAATTAGAATGGATACATTTGTGCGAATGAATTAGAATGGATCGTACGAATGCGTAACAATGGATCGCCCGAATGAATTAGAATGGATCGTACGAATGAATTAGATTGGATCGTGCGAAAGAATTAGAATGGATCGTACGAATGAATTAGAATGGATACATTCGTGTGAATGAATTAGAATGGATTATACGAATGAATTTGAATGGATCGTACGAATGAATTAGAATGGATTGTGCGAATGAATTAGAATGGATCGTACGAATTAAATAGGATGGATACATACGTGCTAATGAATTAGAATGTATCGTATGAATGAATTATAATGGATCGTACGAATGAATTAGAATGGATCGTGCGAATGAATTAGAATGGATCGTACGAATGAATTAGAATGGATACATTCGTGCGAATAAATTAGAAAGGATCGAAATAATGAATTAGAATGGATCATTCGAATGAATTAAAATGGATCATGCGAATGAATTAGAATGGATACATTCATACAAATGAATTAGAATGGATCGTACGAATGAATTAGAATGGATCGTACAAATATATTAGAATGGATCGTACGAATGAATTAGAATGGATCATACAAATGAATTAGATGGATCGTACGAATGAATTAGAATGGATCATACAAATGAATTAGAATGGATACATTCGTGCGAATGAATTAGAATGGATCATATGAATGAATTAGAATGGATCGTATGAATGAATTAGAATGGTTCGTACGAATAAATTAGAATGAATCGTGCGAATTAATTAGAATGGATCGTATGAATGAATTAGAATAGATACATTCGTGCAAATGAATTAGAATGGATCATACGAATGAGTTAGAATGGATCGTACGAATGAGTTACAATGGATCGTGTGAATGAATTAGAATGGATCGTACGAATGAATTAGAATGGATACATTCGTGCGAATGAATTAGAATGGATCGTACGAATGAATTAGAATGGATCATACGAATGAATTAGAATGGATACATTCATGCAAATGAATTAGAATGGATCGTACGAATGAATTAGAATGGATCATACGAATGAATTAAAATGAATCGTACGAATGTATTAAAATTTATCGTGCGAATGAATTAGAATAGATCGTACGAATGAATTAGAATGGATACATTCATGCGAATGAATTGGAATGGATCATATGAATGAATTAGAATGGATCATACGAATGAATTAGAATGGATCGAATGAATGATTTAGAATGGATCGTACGAATGAATTAGATTGGATCGTGCGAATGATTTTGAATGGATCGTACGAATGAATTAGATTGGATCGTATGAATGAATTAGAATAGATTGTGCAAATGAATTAGAATGGGTCTTACGAATGAATTAGAATGGATACATTTGTGTTAAGGAATTAGAATCGATCGTTTAAATGAATTAGAATGGATCGTCTGAATGAATTAGAATGGATCGTGGGAATGAATTAGAATGGATCGTACAATTGAATTAGAATGGATACATTCGTGCGAATGAATTAGAAAGGATCGTACGAATGAGTTAGAATGGATCGTACGAATGTATTGGAATGGATTGCACGAATGAATTAGAATGGATCGTGTGAATAAACTAGAATGGATCGTACGAATGAATTAGAATGGATACATTCGTGCGAATGAATTAGAAGGGATCGTACGAATGAGTAACAATGAATCGCACGAATGAATTAGAATGGATCATACGAATGAATTAGAATGGATTGTACGACTGAATTAGAATGGATCGTACGAATGAATTAAAATAGATCGTGCGAATGAATTAGAATGGATCAAACTAATGAATTAGAATGGATACATTCATACGAATGAATTTGAATGGATCGTACGAATGAATTAGAATGGATCATACAAATGAATTAGGATGGATTGTACAAATGAATTAGAATGGATCGTACGAATGAATTAGAGTTAATCATGCGAATGAACTAGAATGGATAGTATGAATGAATTAGAATGGATTGTACGAATGAATTAGAATGGATCGTGCGAATGAATTAGAATGGATCGTGTGAATGAATTAGCGATTAGTTGGCAGAGTGTGAAGCAGAAATGCATCGCAGACTCTACCACAGAGGCTGAGTACGTTGCAGCGTGTGAGGCAGCCAAAGAGGCGGTATTGTTAGAATTGGTGAGGTCTATAGCTCGTAAAAACCTAGTGTTTAGCTTTGTATGGTTGATAGTATAGGATTGCATATTGGTACGTACCTTAGTACGTGTTCTGATTACAGAACAGAGAGCCATGGCTACATGGTAATCCACTTGAGTGGGAGACTCAAGGGACTGGTCCCATGTAACCTAAATATGTTCGCAGCTCTGATAAGGGTTGGTCGCCCTATCAGGATAAGCTGTTGGGATGACAGAGCGTAGGTGTCTCCACCACGGTCATTACCAGGCACAGTGTCTGTGGCCGAACGGAACCAACACCGTGCACAGATCGATGAGCAGACATCGGTGCACTAAACCGTGTTTCTACTTAGGGTAAAACGGTCCTAAACCCTGAGGAACCATGTCTGGTGGACTAACCAGTTGTGTGGTGTTTTGGCGCACCAATGTGTGAGGATCCGGATGCAGTGATCCAAAACCACGGTGTACTGGGTTACCCGGCTGGCGTTGCATCAGCGTGTCACTCCTGCAGGCTATCCACACCCTTAACGGGAGGTGCGTTCCTTGGTCTGACCTACGTCGTATTAAACCCTGGCCAGGTGGTCATCAGTTGGACTGGTGACGGATCTGGTTGATCGGAAGAGTAATCGGAGGTACGATGTATGTGGTCAACCGGGAAGGAACCGAGTCATATGAGCACTCGAGTCT
>CANTAL010000167.1:0-190000 GCA_947650365.1 Chamaelirium japonicum
ACACTAGATCGCGTGTTACTTGGCTCGCCATCGGAGGCTTGAGCGTCGTGCTTCCTCAGAGAGATCCCTGTCAACATGTAGTGGCACCGACGTGCCACTCATGTTGAGATGATAGCCCTCTTGAAGATCGAGGCTTACTTGAGAAGCCCTCTGTCTGTAACAGCTTATGTTTTCTCTACTTTTTAATAAACTGTTTTCCATATATGTGAGATTCGTTGTTTCTTCCTCCTCCTTCTTTTCCATATGTGTGAGAGCGTAGAAGAAGCCCGGTGAGACTTCCAATTGATGTAGTTGTCTGACCAAACCCAAACCATTCTCCTTTTTACCACCTTACTCCCTAGTGATCGGTCTTCAGATTTCTAAGACGTGACAACACCACAGAGAAATCTAACTCCAATCACACACAAGAACACCAAGAATACTTAAAAATCTCCTATACCGGAGTAAAAACAACTAGGTAACAACGATATAAAAATCAATATAAGAGTAGAAGGTTATAATATATCGAACCTCACCACCCTCACAAACCCGTCTTAGAACACTAACATAGAAGAAACATTGAGACACAAGAAATTACCAAGCTAAGAGATATCAACAGAAAACCAAAACGAAAAAAGACTGGTGAGAGAACCTACAAAAAATGTCTAAGATTTGACATGGAGTCTGGCCCAAAAAGTCCTCTCTTCTCTATCTTATCCTTTTTTCCCCTTCTATTTGCACTTCTTTTTCTTTCTTGTGTGATGAATCACACCACCATGCAGCTACCTTATGGGTGGGTGGGTGGGGGGGGGGGGGGGGGGGGGGTTGATAGGAATGGAAATTCGTGTCCCACAAGGACACGGCTCCCTCGCCCTTCGCCCCCCCATAATTGATTGGTTGGAAATCCCTATTTTTTGCTCGATCATTTGGAAATTCACCCGATCGTCTATCGGTCGATCGGATGAAGTCTTCAGCGATCGGTCAAGTTTTGACTGATCGGGTGTCTGCAACCTGATCGGTCAATTTTGATCGATCGCCCGAAGTCCCACTGGTTGAAATCATCCGATCGATCGATATTGACCGATCGGTCGCCAACACCCGATTAATTGATCTTGACCGATCGGTTGCAAGCACCCGATAGGTCAAACTTGACTGATCGGTTACCAACACCCGATCAGTAGGCCATAATTGATTGGTTGCCAGTGTCCCATCAGCTAGTAACGTTTGACGAAAAATCGATGACACCAACCCTTGGTAGTGGGTTTGGATTTTGCACCTGGATTCCAGGTCAGCCAGATGAGTCTCTAGCTAACTTAGAGTGGGTAACTATGGGTGCAAAATTTGGCAAACGTCTAGCTTCGGGACCTACTAGCGGTGCCTGGGGGTCCACGAAGACGATGACGGGACCCACTAGCCCCACCTGGGGGTCCACGAAGAAGATGATGGGCTCCATAAGCCCCGCCTGGATCTAAACGACAGCTGCAGAAACCACCCCGTAGCCCGGTTTCTTATTTCTGATTTCAAAATTGGACTTTTGAAAAACAAGAGCTCTGGCATACCTCTCTTCTAAGACGAGTGATACTCGATCTGTCGAGGTCACTATCATTCAAGTGTTAGTGAATTCAGGTTGCACCTTATACTACTGAGACGTAGGCTCCAGCTGAACTCCGAGATCTCATCTTGTGTCAACTCTCAACAGATCTCTCTTTTCTCATCTCTCCATCACTTCTAAAACCAAGTCTACAAACCTTCATCCATACCAAGGTTCATCCCAAAGACACCAACGCTCGAATCGACTTTCGAACCAACGGTTCAATCGACTCTTGACTCCAATCAATTAACTATTGGGCGGAGTCCTCGGGTTGGCACGGGGACTATCCCCCATAGCACAAAAAAGATTTCGAGGGCGACGAAAACATTTTGAGGGCGGTGATAATATTTAGAGGGTGGCAGCAATATTTTGAGGGCGGCAATAATAATTCATGGGCAACGATATTATTTCGAGAGAGGGGTGTTCATAATATTTTGAGGGTGGTAACGGAATGTTTCAAGAACGGTAACTATATTATTAGGGGTCCAATAATTCAAGGGTGGCAATAGAATCATGACGGCTGTCGACCCCACTTAGCCCGACCGCCATGCAAACTAACGATTGCGGTGAGGTTTTAACTCGGAACCCCCCTCCCTTCAGGTTTGTCACGCCCCGACTTTCGGTACAAAGGAAAATGGTACCGAATGCCGGGGTGTGAGAGTGTGGTAGAGTGGAGGGGGGAAAAGAAGGGAGTATTATCATTCAAAAGGTCTGTTTATTATGTTATCTATCAACTAGGATTCTAAGGCTTGCGCTGGATGAGGGTTTTATCATTTTAAAAGGTATTTCGAAATAAGTAACACTTTTATATTAGAGAAAACAGAAAAGAGTCTAATAACAATTACAAGTCAATCCAGTTACTACAAACCGACTGAACTAAAAGATAGAGCAAAGTCTACCGCTACGAAAAGAGGTCTAGGGTGCTAACGTCCAGTGTCCTCTGATAGAGCTACAGTACCTGAAAAGCATTCAACAACAAGGGATGAGTTTTCAAACGAAAACTCAGTGAGGCAAAACTAAACAGTAGTAGTCACTAGCATCCATTCTACAAGAGAGACACTAACTAAACAGGAAAAACTTTTAATCCTCATAATCAACAAAAGACAACTGAATAAAGTTACAAAGGTGTACGACACTACTACCAACATCACAAGAGATAGACAACTCGAGTACGTGCTAGCTACGTGTGGATATGTAGAAAGGAAAGGACAGGAGGGAAACAAGACAAAATTGTGTGAACCCCGGATTTTGTTAACCTGCCCCGGTAGGCATTACTATAGGGCTTTTGTTTCGCTTCAGAGAGCCACCTCTATCCAGTATCCGGGATACCTCGTCGTAATGCTAAAATTCATCCAATTTGGCCAAATGGTGTTTCCCGTCTTTCACGGAGGAGCCGCAAGCCCAACTTGCTTTCTTTGGGGACTTAGCGCCCCAGGACTTGACTGTCTACTCGCTCATCTCACATTACATGCTTTTACCCCTCGACCTAAGCCACAGCCCCGTGACCCCAACCTACTAAGCTTCGGTCCATGGCGCACAGGTGGTTCACATTCCATATGCCCATGAGGGTCAGTGTACAAGTACAGTCTCAGACGGGAGGTACAACGAAAATATACGATACACCACAACCAGACAGTACCGCAAACATGGAGTGTATATATTCAAACAGAAACCTAGATGGCATCTACTAGTCCTAGCTAAGGTTTAGTAAAGTCTCACCTGACTAGTGCGACTGAGTGCCCAAGCAAAAACAGAGAAAACCCGGTACAACTGTGCAAGGACACAGTCAATGTATTAGGACTAATCACACAAAAAAAAATGGTGAGTGACGTCGTGATCGGTATGCGTGAGTATCGAGTGGTTGCATATTAGGTCTTAATCGGATTTAATGTAGGTGATTTAGAAGCTCATGGAGAAGGCTTGCAAAAAGGGATTGAGGGCTACAGGAGAGAGAAAGTAATGGAGGGGATGCTAATGGAGGGGAATTTATGAATTAATGGAGTGAGGTGGTTCAATGGAGAGAGAGAAATGGAGAAAGTGAGTGGAGGGGTGCAAATAGTTGGCAGCTGTAAGGGGGTGATGGGGACCATGTGAGATAGTGGGGTACAAGGAGAGAGAGAGAGAGAATGCGTGTGGTGGTTGCTCTCGGGTAGGAAAAGAGAGAGAGAGAGAGAAACGTGTGCATGAGGTTGTCCTTCGGGTAGGAAGAGAGAGAGAGAGAGAGGAATGGGTTAGAGAGAGAAAGAGAAGAATGGGTTAGAGAGAGAGAGAGAGAGAGTTCGGGTGGGTTGGTGGTTAGCCGGAGATGGGAATCGTGAAGGAGGTGGGAGGGTGATGATGGTGGTTGGCCGGAGGTCGGGAAGACGATGGGTTGGCTCGGGGTCGGGGTATAGGTCGGATGGGCTCGGGAATGAAGAAGGAGAGGATGGAGGTGGGGTATGGGTCTCGCTGGCCGGAGGTGAAGAAGGTGGCGGCCGGGCATGGGTGTAGGGCGAGGGTAGTGAAAGAAAGAGGGAGAAAGGGAGAAAGAGAGTGGAGTGTGTAAGAGAGAGAGAGAGAGAGAGAGAGTGCGGTAGAGAGAGAGTGAGGTGTAGAGAGAGAAGGAGAGGATGCATGGGAGTGGAGCTCAGGTTTGGGCTTTGGTGGAAAGGAAGTGGGAGGAAGGAGGAGGTGGGTGATGGTGGGATGGTGGTTGTGGGGAGTAGGGAGGAAGGTGCGGCAGGATGAGGGTGATGGTGATGATGGCGCTGGAGGTGTGGCCGGAGTGGGAGAAGAAGAAGGAAGTGGTGCGGGTGGTGGTGCGGTGGCTCACCGGCGTCGGAAAGCTCGTCGGAGCTCGGCTCATCGGTTGCAAGGGAGGAGGGTGCGGCTACTAAGGCGCCTCGGTGGGCGCTCTCCAATGGCGGCGAGGTTAGGACGGCGTCGGAGCTCGGCTCGGGTTGGCAATGGTGGTCGCTGGGGAGGTCTTAGAGAAGGGGAGGGAGAGAGATAGAGAGAGACGGGGGAAAAGGAAAAGCTAAGTAGTCAACCAGTTTGCCCACTTTTGGGTTGCAAACTTTAAATGGCATCCACCTGGCACTCACCCTATGTCCCCACAAAAACGTTCCATCCAATGGGCATTGGAACCTGCCACACTCCACATCCACATCATGTGGAGTTGGCAACAAACGTTGGCAAAAGATCTCCCTACATAGCATTACCTACTAATGGGGAAAGATGGGAAGGTAAGTATGTAGGAGAGTGAGAGAGCTAATGGGGAGGGCTAAAGACCATTCTATCCTCAGCCAGTTGTACATATAAACAGAAGAAGAAAGGGATGCTAGAGGATAAGATGATTCTTGATCTAACGGTCTCAGGAAAGAAAAAAAATTCGATCGTAATAAAAATAAGATAAAACACAAATGCGGCATTCGATAAGAAGGTTATCGCTAAGCAAATACCAGGTGCATCAAAACAAAGGGTCAACTCGGGTACCCGTCGACTTAATACAGTCAAGAAAAGCATTCCACAAAACACCCCCCCCTCCCAAATTAAGGTCACTACAAGGTTGCTCTCTCTCTCTCTCTCTCTCTCTCTCTCTCTCTCTCTCTCCCCTTTATCTGAGGGGACAACCCTAAGACGACCCGACCCAAGGCCTCACCCATGTTGTAGCAGCATTCGACAGTTGCCAACTATTTTCATCCCCGACCGATATGCAAACGAATGATTGTGAGGGTACAACCTGAAGACAACTAGATCCAAAGCCTTACCCATGCTCTAGTGGCATTCAACGTCTCTCTTTATCTCTCTCTCTTCACTAGAGGGGACAACCCCTAAACGAACCGACTCAAAGGCACACCCATGCTTCGGTGGCATTCGACTGCAGCCAGCTGATTTCAGCCCTGACCAACATGCAAACGAATAACTATGAAGGTATAACCCGCAGATGACTCGACCCAAGACCTTACACATGCTTTGGTGGTATTTGGCGACTATAAGCTAATTTTAAGCCTGATCGACATTTAAATGAATGACTGTGAGGGAATACACAGCAAACACGCATGTGCGAGAGAGAGAGAGAGAGAGAGAGAGAGAGAGAGGGGGGGGGGGGCGCATAGCGAGCAAGGGAGAGAGCAGGGGGGGTGCACATCAGGATAGAGGGAGAGAGTTATGAAGGTACAACCCGTGGACAACCCGTGGACAACCCGACCCAAGGCCTTACACATGCTTTGGTGGTATTCGATGACTGTAAGCTGATTTTAACCCTGATCGACATTTAAACGAATGACTGTGAGGGGACACACAGTAGGCGTGTGTGCGTGAATGAGTGAGAGAGGGGGTGCACAGTGAGAGAGAGAGCGGGATGGGGGGTGCACAGTGGGATAGAGAGAGAGAGAGAGAGAGAGAGAGAGAGTTGAGGGGGGGCACAATAGGAGAGAATGAGAAAGATCGGGAAAGAGAGAGATATCGAGAGAGAGAGAGAGAGAGAGAGAGAGAGAGAGAGAGAGAGAGAGAGATTTCTGAGAGAGAGAGAGAGAGAGAGCTAGAAAGTTGAGGTTGGGGGGGCACACAGCAGGCAAGAGAGAGTGATTTTTGAGAGATATAGAGAGGAAATCTAGCGGGACAGAATGAGAGATACAGAGAGAGAGGGTCACACAACAAGCAAAAGAGAGACAGAGAGCCGGGGGGGCACACATCGGGATAGAGAGTTGAGGGGGGGGGCGCACAGCAGGTGAGAGAGAGAGAGAGAGAGAGAGAGAGAGAGAGAGAGAGAGAGAGAGAGAGAGAGAGCGCGAGAGCGCGAGGGGGGGGGGGGGGGGGGGGGGGGGTGCACTAGAGTGTCAGGGACTAGGTAAGGCTACTTGGCTCGCCATCGGAGGCTTGAGCGTCGTGCTTCCTTAGAGGGACCCCTGTCAACATGTAGTGGCACCGACGTGCCACTCATGTTGAGATGATAGCCCTCTTGAAGATCGAGGCTTACTTGAGAAGCCCTCTCTCTGTAACAGCTTATGTTTTCTCTACTTTTTAATAAACTGTTTTCCATATATGTGAGATTCGTTGTTTCTTCCTCCTCCTTCTTTTCCATATGTGTGAGAGCGTAGAAGAAGCCCGGTGAGACTTCCAATTGATGTAGTTGCCTGACCAAACCCAAACCATTCTCCTTTTTACCACCTTACTCCCTAGTGATCGGTCTTCAGATTTCTGAGACGTGACAACACCACAGAGAAATCTAACTCCAATCACACACAAGAACACCAAGAATACTTAAAAATCTCCTATACCGGAGTAAAAACAACTAGGTAACAACGATATAAAAATCAATATAAGAGTAGAAGGTTATAATATATCGAACCTCCCCACCCTCACAAACCCGTCTTAGAACACTAACGATATGTTTAGCAGCCCTCATTGTTTATACCTAACAGTCAACAGAGGAATATTCTAAGTATATTCACCATTTCGAGACAAGAGTTAACTAGAGAGTGAATATCCACAAATTTATATGCTTTGGAGTGTTGATATGCAAATATAAGATTGTTAAGGGTTAATGTACAATTAGACTACTTTGTAGTGATTGATTAGCAAAAAACTCAAAATTAAAATATGAGCAGTTTGGTTTCTTAAGTGAAGGAGGTTGCAAAAGACAACAACCTGCAGTTGCAGCATTTTGAAAAGGAAAACAACTATTTAGGGACCGGAAAAAAAAAAACTTAAAAAAAACATAAAAAATAATGTATTTATAAAAAAACGGTACAAATTTTTAAAAATTATTGAAAAAAAGTCTTATCTGTCTATTGTATAGGCAATTCATTGTTTTTTTTTTTGTATTTTTTTTAACCCCGCCTGTTGTACAGGCGGGTAGCTTATTCTTTAAAAAAAAAAAAAAATTATCCCACCTGTTGTACAGACGAGTAAATGAAGTGTAAATTACACTTTGCCCCCATGAATTTTAGCTCAAAAACACTTAACCCTCCTGTAGTTTATTTTGTTCCAAATTGGACCCTAAAGTTTGAAATGTTAGCACAATACCCCCTTTTGTCAACTACTTAATTTCCTTGTTTGGTAATTTTTATATGATAAAAACTGAGTTGAAGCGGGCAAAATATAGTTTATAAACTATAGGGGGTTAAGTGTTTTTGAGCCAATCTTCAAGGGGGCAAAGTGTAAGTTACCCTTTTAAAAAATTGCCCCGTACAGGCGGGTAAAGTATAAATTTTTTAAAAGGATTAATTACACTTTGCCCCCTTGAAGTTTAGCTCAAAAACACTTAACCTCTCTTAGTTTATTTTGTTCCAAACGTTAGGGTGTAATTTGGAACAAAATAAACTACAGAGGGGGTTAAGTGTTTTTGAGCTAAACTTCAAAGAAACCAAGTGTAATTTATGTTTCATTTCCCGCCTGTACAACAAGCGGGGTAAATTTTTTTTTGTTTAAAATAAATTTTTTAAAAAAAAATGGGCTACCCGTCTACTCAACAGGCGGAGTTAAAACAAAAAACAAAAAAACAGTGGATCATCTATACAATAGGCAAGTAAAATCTTTTTCGACAATTTAAAAAAAATTGTACCGTTTTTATAAATACATTATTTTTAGTATTTTTTTTTAAAATTGCTGAAAAAAAAAAACAACCTCCCATCATCCAAGGGATCACATTGCTTTGTTCAACCAGACTGAACATTAAGCATCCAAGTGATCAAACTGCAGAGTAACGTTCACCCTAGGTGAGCAAAGTTTCTTGGGTGTTGCTATATGAACCCAATAAATTATTATAACCTCTAACTTAAACAAACAAAGAAACATCTGATGTGTCTCCACAACATCTTAGATCCCTAGGCATATGGACATTTACAATTTGTCAGTCGTTCCTAATCGACATATCGGTTGCTTATGACCAACATGGGACAGATAGGTGCGACCAACAATCATGACGGTCAGGAGCGACCAACGCATCTGTAGTAATAAGGAGAAAGATGAGAACGGACCGAGGGGTGGGATGAGGGGCGTGGAATTGGCAACTCCGATTGGACAATCGAAGTGGGGGAGGAGGAAGAGAAGGAAGAAGAGGAGGAGATGGCTACGATGAGATGCATTGAATCGGCAACTCCGATGGGGCAGTTGGAGGAGGAAGGGATACAGGGGGAGCGGCGATAATAGACGGAGTGGGAAGAAAAATAGGCGAAGGCAAATCCATACAAGGGTTGCATTATCAAAATGGGTGTAATAGTAAACACTAGATCGCGTGTTGGGGTGTGCGCATGCTGTAGAGGTGTTAGTGATTTTGTGGGTGCAAATACTAACGCCCATTTGCTCTCTTCAGAACAACGAATCGCATGCAGCACGCACTTCGGTGCGAACCCGATGCGTTCTCCAACAACCGTATCGCTTACTCATTCCGTCTGAACTTTTGGAAAAACCTACGTCCACCTACAAGTGAAACCCAGGAAAGGACCCACGTCATAGGGAGACAGGAGAAAGCTACACCAGGCATCTTTGTCGGTCCGAAGGTACCATCTTGGTGCTCTGCGTGCTCCGGTGCCGTCATCTTCCGGTGCCCGGAGACAAAAACCCCTGCAAACCCCCCCCCCCCCCCCCCCCCTTCGGCCAGCGCGACGGGAGTTGTTCGTTATCCTCACCGCGACCACGAGCCCGCGTCAGCCGCCGAGCCGCCACGTGTCGCCGAAGCTTCCATCGGCCGTAGATAGCCCTTATCCCCTCCCCCCCCTCCCCCCCCCCTCCTCTGCTCCTCCGCCGCACGTAACTACCGGAAATAAAACCGAATAAATAAGACAGCATCACCTCGCCATTTCCGTTACGCCATCTCCCTCGATATATATACAGAGCGAGCGAGCGAGCGAGCGAGAGAAGAGGGAGAGGGAGCCCTAAACCCTAGAGACCATGGATCACGCGGCGGATGCCCACCGGACGGATCTGATGACGATCATGAGGTACGTTCTGAACGAGCAATCGAAGCACCCGGAGTCGAGGGGGGATTTCACCATCCTCATCAGCCACATCGTCCTCGGCTGCAAGTTCGTCTGCTCCACCGTCAACAAGGTCTCTCTCTCTCTCTCTCTCTCTCTCTCTCTCTCTCTCTCCTCTCTCTCTCCTCTCTCTCTCTCTCTCTCTCTCTCTCTCTCTTCTTGGTTCGCCTAATTTGGGAAGCTGTGGAGATCTCTAGTTTTTTTGAAAATGTGCGGACTGATTGGGGTGGCTTTTGCATCTTTTCAATTTTCAATTTTTTATTTTTGGGAATTTCATGATCGAGGGTAGCATTGTTGAGGGGTTGCTACTGGTTGCATGATCGGCTTAACCAATAAGGTGGGTTTTGATCGGAAAATTCTGGTCAATGGTTGGGATGGGCGCGAGGTGTTGGAGGGATCAAGAGATAGTGAGCTCTTGATCCTCAAAACACATAAAAATGGAGCCCAAGGTGTTCTTGCCCCGGGAATTGAGATTCCCAGGAAAGGGGTCATTCCCCTATTCTTTCCATGAAACCACAAGGTGCCATAGGATACCTAGGTTACAAATCTTCCCACATCTGGTTTTGAATGAGGATGGGGGGTGGGATTTGCAAATCTTCATTAGGTGTTTGGTTGAGAGATGAAACCAAACAAACAGTTGGCTTTTATGGGATGAACATGGGAAATGGGGCACTTTGCTCGGAATTCTGATTCCTAGGAAAAGGAAACAGCTTGAGAGAACTTCTCAAGGAAAAAGATACAATTTTTTTTCATTATTAAATAAATCACAAATCCGAATTTGTAGCAACACACTAGATCGCGTGTTTCATCTACCTAATAAGCCATGCAGTCATGCAAAAACATGCAAATAAAAATAGACCTGCAATCTCAATGCAAAGCAGCTGCCAACAAGCCACTAAAGATGAACCATGCAAAGCCCAACAAAAGACAACGAAATAAGCCCAAAAGTAACAAGCCCAAAATGGCTGGTGGCCCTTGTGGGATAGCTTAAAGCCCAACACCCTTCTTAGTCTTTTTTTTTTTTTGCTGGACTGGTCAAGCGGTCAGAGGACAGGGCGCTAGAGCGAGGGCTCAATGAGGTCCGAAGATCGAAACGGAGGGAGGCAGTCAGCATCTACTATTTATTCTTAGTTAGAGTCACGCCCAATAATTGATGTTAAAAGTTGGATGATTGATGATGGCGGTGGAGACGAGTACCCAATGACCAACTTAATTAGTGATAACTATGCCTTTTTTGTCTAGTGAGTTAAACTTTGCCACTGCCTAGTGTATAGTAGATCGATCTTTTGTAGTTCGGAGAAGGTTCCCGGCGAATGGTAAATCTTGATTTGAATCATGTTTACACTGTAGTCTAGTATAAATAACCAAAATGTTATTGTCCATATTCTCGGAATTTTTTAACATGGAATGGATGTTGTTGGGTTTTTATTTTCCGTTGTTCAATCCTCTAGGATATAAGTTTGGCACATTATTGCCTTACAGCCCCTTTTATTGTTCTGATCAGCGCCAGTTTCCTGATCTTATCCCGACTTAGAGAAGGCGGGGAAAAACAAAAAGAATCACATTCTTTTGAACTTTTAGGTTTTATTGAAAGAACTCATGATTTCTTTGCGAACCTGTCATGATTTTGGATTTTTTTTTTTTAATTTTCTTCAATTGGAATTCGCTGTTGAGATGTTTCAGCTATTTATGATCTCTTGTTAATTCTTCTTAATCAACATCTTCACAATTTCATCTCATTTTGTCCCCTAAATTATGGTCTTACGCACGTGCTGAATCGATTTGAATGGCAACTTTGTTACTATGATACCCATTGGCCTTCTTTACCTTGCTGTAGATATGTGATGAAATCGACACAGATGTTCAATAGGAAGCATAGGAACATGGTAGATTTGTATACAGAGCATCATTTAGAAGATGCTCAAGTGTAAGCTAGAAAACATTGGACATTTATAATAAAGGACTAATCGGTGTGACTGGTGATGAGTTAAGGCCTTAAGGGATATATTTTACAGAATAGAACTTCTCATTACTTTTTATTGAACACACCTCATTCTTTGCTATACCTGAAGTATCTACAACAATATTAAACAGAGGAATGGTAATGAAAAGATATGTTTTAGACACAAAAAAAAGTCCAATCAATTCTAATTTTTATTCCTTTCTTCTGCACGTGTTACTTGAATAGAAAATAAAAGATTAGCCAATTTGCTCCTTGATCAAGCATTAGAATAAGTTTCTTCGACAACATCATACACTTTGTTAATAATTTCCCCCCATTGCTCTATGTGATCCTCAATTGCCAACCGGTTCACCTGTTCTCAGCACCGCAAAATGTGTCACTAACCCTAAAAAATTGTCTGGAAGTCAAGAACCTGAAAATTTTATTTTCCATACTAATGGTTGACCAAGTATTTGGCCTAAGTGTGGCATAGTGTAAGAAAAGGGTTGGCTTGAGCAAAAACTTAGTATTTTCTATCATTGGTAAAGTGAAGCAGATAACCAGCAGAAGAAATCCCAAACAAAATTTTGTCAAAAGATATTCATAGTTTTCTTGCTGGATGATTTTATTCTGGTAGTTCTTACTAAATAGCATTCTTTTGAGGATTTTTCAGCTAATGGGAAATGATTTATTTCTTTCGTTGTCAATTTATGCTGCATTGATTTATCTTTCTACAATTTCCTTCAACAGGCTGGCCTTGCAAAACTCCTAGGACTTGCTGGAGAGACGAATGTCCAGGCAAGCTCCTGGTGGATTTGAATCAATGCTCCACTCTTGTCTCGTAAAATAATTTTCTCTTTTGTAAATTGGAGTTTCTTAGAAGGTTGCCATTGAAAATTATAGATCTTCTCAGAAGAACAAATAATCTTATGGTTTCATCTCAAATCCAGGGTGAAGAGCAAAAGAAGCTGGATGTGCTTTCAAATGAAGTTTTTGTGAAGGCATTGATAAGTAGTGGCCGTACAGTAAGTCTTAAAACATTGCGGTCAATTTTGCATTATATAGGGCTTTAATAATCTTGGTAACAACAGACATAGCCCTAAACAGAAATGAATGGCGAAGAGGGATTCATAAAGCCGACACCAAATAGATGGGACATGGCTGGATGGTTATTGTTACGGTCAAGGTTCGAAATTTCCATTTCGGTCAATATTTCGACCTCCTGGAAAATGGAAATATTTCGTGGAAATATTTCGACAGTGTGGAAATATTGTGATTTGATGGAAATGGTGGAAAGATTGATTTTTTAATGGAATTTTTGAATGAAACTCTGGATAATCATAAACTAAGTATAGATACACGTTTTAGAACACTTAGATAATATTTATACCCTATCTACGGGTGTAGAGCATCACAAAGTATGTATTTTGCATTTGAGTCTGTGAGTCTTGTGCAGTCTTGTTTGAACCTGTTTTGATCTATGTTTTTTAAATGGTTTTTAATCTTTTTTGTGGAGAAAAATATTTCCAAAATAAAGATTAGTTGATTGTTAAATTAATGCTTCAAACGATTTTGAAAATGGACTTAAAACAAGAAAGTTGTGCAAGTTTGAAATCGTACAAAAATTATGCTGAAATGCAAAACACTGTTTTTTTACTAAGTCTGAAAAAATAAGTTTTTATAAAGAAAAGTTTTTATACTTTTAAAATTTTCTTTGACGGACCATGGTTTTCTAGATGTACTTGTAGTTCTACATCTTGTGGAATTTTTTGAGCTAAAAATGAGTTGATTTAACCACTTTTCTCAACATACAAATTTTATGAAAAACTGAAAAAACTGTTTTCTCCTACTAAAACTGAAAACCTACTTTTTGATTCACTTGGTTTTTGATTTTTTTGATATTTTTATTGAAATCAAATGGGGGGGTATTTGCTTATTTACATATAATAACTTAAAGTAAATGGAGAAAATAAAAATTAAGTAAGACGACATTTACTTAAATGTTATTATATGTAAATAAGTTGCTGAAACCGAAACCCCCAGTCTCCTTTTATAACCAGTCAGTCCCAATATTTCGGTGCCAAAATCCCAAAATTTTCCGAAATATCTCGAAATTTCCCGAAATATCTCGAAATTTCCACGAAATATTGCGATATTTCGTGCCGGCAATTATATCGTGCGAAATATCGCGATATATCGCGATATTATCGTGATTTCTATTTCGTTTGATATCGCAGTAGACATTTCGTGTCGAGGTCTGGGAAAACCGAAATATTTCGCGATATTTCGCGAAATATTTCGAGATTTTGTACCTTGGTTACGGTGCACATTTGGTGTGTGATATTCATGAATTTTGTTTTGAAATATCTTCTGTAGTGTATTCTTGTTTCGGAGGAGGATGAGGAGGCAACATTTGTGGACCCCGCATTGCGTGGAAGGTGTATACTAATTATGTCTGTTTTAAAGTGACCCATTAGAATATTTTTGATATCAACTCGTACTAATATACACCTTTGGGTTTTTTCCCCACTATTGCAGATATTGTGTTGTTTTTGATCCACTGGATGGTTCCTCAAACATTGACTGTGGTGTCTCCATTGGAACAGTATGATGTTCTCCATCTATTTATCATGGCAATGTTACCAAAGTGTTGGAGTTTAATGACGCAAATCTTACGCAATTGGCAATTGATGTCAGTACGTAATTTAAAAAATTTTAAAACGCGCACATCAGAAGACCCTGTATTTGTGAGAAAGTTAACCTTCTTGGTTTGATACTCAGCTGTGTTAGAATGTGACAGTTTGTTTAATACCAAAGGAACACATCAGTAGATGAGGTGATCCAGTTGTGGTAGCTAAATTTTCCCTAAATAGATTGTTAAGAGTATGAAAGATGCAACACTAGGAAAATCATGAGAATGTGGAGAGAGCATAATATCCTAGCGTTGGATAGTAAAAAATAAAAATAAAGCATGATAGGGAAAGATGAAGCAACTTACAAGGAGCCTTCTTAGTACTAAATAAAAAGCTGCATATATGGTTTTATAATCTTTTGTTAGTTATTTTCACTTGCTGATTTGTGATTATGACTTTTGTCTGTAGATTTTCGGGATTTACATGATTAACGATAAGGATAAAGCATGTCTAGAGGATGCATTGCAACCAGGGAAGAATATGGTAGCAGCTGGATATTGCATGTATGGGAGTTCTTGCACGGTAAAATTGATACTATTACACTACATTCTTTACCCGTAATTTTTATTTTTCTCTGCACGTTTACAAAATTTGTGAAGTTATAAAACAGTTGTTTTTCTACTCATGATTGCTACTTTTATAAGTAGCAATCTACTTTTATAAGTAGATTGCTACAAAATTTGCAAAGTTATAAAACAGTAGCTTTTCTACTCATGATTGCTACTTTTATAAGTGGAATTGTTTAGTACGTTATATATTCTCTTGTTTTAGCTTGCACTTCCATTCCATTTGCCAAATAGTCATCATCATAATTTCTGAACTTAAACTGCAGCTTGTATTGAGCACTGGAGAAGGTGTAAATGGTTTCACTCTAGATCCATCTCTTGGGGAGTTCATACTGACTCATCCGAACATAAAGGTTTGTCTATGGCTAAATCTTCTTTACTCATCCATCCGATGGTCAGGTGACTTTTAGAACAGCTATATACCGTTGTTTTCTTAACTAGTAACCTTGTAGGCAAGGCTAAAGATTTTGTTCACTTATATCTATGGATAATTATATCTTTATTTACGTCTCATGTAGAAATTAATTTTCTGAATCTGATTAGTTCTCAATATTGAATTATGAGTACGCTTTTACTATTTCTCCGTTTAACATTGGTTTTGATACCATAACCATAACCATCAAGCCATGTCCCCATCTACTTGGGGTCAGCTTTATGAATCCTTCTTCGCCATTCATTTCTAGTTAGGGCTATATCTATTATCAATGAAAGTTTTTACATGTATTTTGTAACAACTTCCATCAGTGTTATTCTAGGTCTTCACCTCCTTCTTGGACCTTCCACACCAATCTGGGACCGTCTTCCTATTGGGGCCGCCTCTACTCTACATTGTACATTGCCAAACCATCTTAATCTATTCTCTATTATCTTGTCCTCAATTGATGCCACTTCAATACTTTCTTTAATACACTCATCCCTCATAGTTTTTCCGCACATCTACCTCAGCATCCTCATCTTTGTCACGCCCATCTTATGAGCTTGAGCTTTATTTAAAGGCCAACATTCTGAACCATATAACATTGTGAGTCTTATTGTTGTCTTGTAAATGTTACCCTTGAGTCTTAAAGGTATGCATCGATTACATAGTACTCCCGAGGCCCTTTTCACTTTATCCAACCCATTTTAATCCTATTGGATATATCCTCATCTATCTCTCCATTCTTCTATATGACAGAACCAACATACCGAAAACAATCGCATTTTTGTACTTGGCCATCAATTTATAAATGGGCTTTATTATTATTATTATTATTATTATTATTATTAAACTTGCACTTCATATATTCAGTTTTAGCTCGATTTATTTTTAAGCCCATATCTTCCAAAGTTTTCCTCCATAATTCCAATTTAGTATTTAACATATTCTTGTCCAGCGACTAACACTATATCATCTGGAAATAACATACACCATAATACTTCTTCGTGAATATTAGCAGTGAGTTTATTAATGACAAGAGTAAAAGATATGGGCTTAAGGCTAGCCCTTGATGGAATCTCGCTATTACTGAAAATTCATTTGCAGTGTTGTCAAGGCACGTGCATAGGCGCCCGAGGAGTAACAAGACGACATGAGCCCAAGCGCAGAACACAAGGCGCGCCTAATCTTACCTAGGTGCCTCGTATTAGGCGTGCAGCTTAGAATGTGATTGTGGGTGAACGTCATTCGGGTTGAGCATTCGGGTCAAACTCTTCGGATTGGATGGCATGTCATTTGAGTTGAGCATTCAGGTCAAACCCTGTGATTGGATGACACGTCATTGGGGTTGAGCATTCGGGTCAAACTCTTCGGGTTGAATAAGTCAACAGGGATGACATGTCATTAGGGTTGAGCCCTCTCATCTTTTTCTTGATCTCTCCTACCCGACTCACTTTCGGCGGCGGCTACTGCAAGGAGGAGGAGCAGGCGGCAGCGGCGCGAGGTGGAGGAGCTGACCCGATGAGAACCCCTACATGTCAGTCCCCACCCTCCTCCCCTCTTCTTCCCCGATTCCCTTCGTCTTCTTCTTGATCTCATCTCTCTTGATCGGTTCTCTCATCTCTCTCCCCATTCTCGATTGTAGCCTTCTCGAGGAGCCGCAGTCCGTCTCCTTTCTCTTGGTTGTGTAGAGGAGCAAAAGCTCACAACCGCAGAGGAATCCCACGCTCAGGTAGGCTTCCCCTCTTCACACACACACTCTCTCTCTCATTTGATTCCCTGTTCCTTGGCCGAACCCCCCTCGTTTTCCCCCTTGCTGCTATGACTACTGGTGCCTTTGTGCCGGCAGCAAGGTGACTGTATTTTTCACAAAAAAAGGCGTGCCTAAGCGCCTCAACTTGCTGCCTTGACAACCTTATTCATTTGTGTTACCACAGTTACTTCTAACAATAGTAATTGCTCCCTCGTGCATGTCTTCAATCACTTCACTATAATATTGAAGTCCACCAAATCATATCTCGTGGTACTCTATCATAAACCTTCTCTAAGTTGATAAAAAACCATATGTAGATTCTTTTCTTCTCTTTAAATCTTTCCATCGATTATCTCGACAAGAAAATATTCTCCATTGTGGACCGTCCTGACATAATCCGACTAGGTTCTCTGAAATTCTTATTATCTTTTTTAACCTTTGTTCGGTCACCCTCTCTCATAATTTCATGGTGTGACTCATAAGCTGAATCCTCGACAATTTGAACAATTTTAAACGTCGCCTTTGTGGGGGGGTTTCCTAGCCCAAGTGGTAAGCACAATCTAACAAATCAAAAGAGACAAAAGTTTGTGTTTACGTGGAAAAACCCTTCGCAGCTCAAAAGAAAAAAAATCACGAGGCAGAGAGAGAAATGCACTATTAAACTCAGATTATTACAAACTCTCACCCCAATCATGCATACATCTAGGAAATGTCGATGCTCTCAAATCTCTATCTCAGTGTGAAGATTCTGGAAGAAAAGCGACAACACCTCCCCTTCCAAAATCCGGATATGGATTCCCTGGGTTCTGAAGGATTAGGTCTTCTTTTATAGGGGCTGAAAATGACAGATGGTGCGTTCCGCGCGGGGCAAGGTTCATGGCCCGCCTCCGTAACGCTCATCCACGGTTCATGCGGGAGGCGATATGACACCTTGTGATTGCTTGTACGTGCTGGGCAGTTATTGTCGGGGATTCGTTCTGATTTGTTGCGTGGTTGTATATTACTGGACATGGCTTGTCACTCCGTAACTGCCGCCTGAGCAAAGATCACGGGATAGTTATGCTCATGCCATAACTGTGTGTCGTTAAGCGTGATTCTCGGACCATTCCTTCGTGTGAATCTCAAGATTGGCTAGATATGAGAATCGTGAAACTCCTCTGGGTGTGCCATTGCCTTGCCGAATCTGACCAACCGATCACCTCATATAGGCTGACTGATCGATTGGTCGGTATCTTTCAGTGACCGACCTGTCGGTTAACTCCTTCCCTGGATGACCGGCCGGTTAGTCTGCAGCATATGACCAGTTGGTCGATTGCCTCTATGCCATTCGATCAGCTGGCAAATCATTCCTTCTTTCGTCCAACCGATAGAGTGTGGGTCGACCGGTCGGTCGAGCGCAACTTGACCGGTTGGTCGGCCTTAGATGCGAGTTGATCAGCCGATTGTTCTGGCGTGTGTTGACCGGTCGGTTGATCTTTGGCGTGAGTTGGCTGGTCGGTCGATCTTTGGCTCTTAACTTGTGCACTTTCTACTGATTCATTCTCCAATACAAATTCTGGTACGTACAGCCCTTATTTATATATATAGCTACCATAATGTCTCTCCAATCGTTTCGCATCTTCCTTGTTGTCAAGATTTTATTAAACAAGTTAGCTAAACAAATTAATCCAATTCTTCCTAAGATTTTTCAAACTTCAATTGGCATCTCATCGGGACCTAGTGTTTTACTTTTATGCATCCTTTTCGAAGTAGCCTCCACTGCGGCTAACATTTGTTTTGGTCTCATTTGCAATTCTTTGTCAATATGGTGCAATTCTAATCCTTTAACAGTCTTCATGCTTATAGAACATGTTATGTGATCTAATTCTCTTTGCACTTTTGGTATACCATGTTAGTCATGTGGTATATTCCTTTTGTGCAGATACCAAAGAAAGGGAAAATATATTCAGTGAACGAAGGAAATGCCAAAAATTGGGATGAACCGACAGCAAAGTATGGATGATGGGGGACATGTTGCCTTCATTTTGATTATATTTTGTTCTTGAGTTTCTCATCATTCATAATTTGTAGGTATGTGGAGAAATGCAAGTTTCCTACTGATGGCTCATCACCGAAGTCCTTGAGATACATCGGAAGGTTTCTTGATTCTTGGCTCTCAAATAACTTCTCTGAATTGGATCCATGATTATTACCCTTTTAGAGCTGTATCTGAGGTTAATCAGAATGACTTCATTTTCTTGGCATTCTCATTGAGGTGTCCCACAATTTACTTCAGTGCATACAAACTATGAAAGGCTTGACAGAATAAGTTTGGTTGTTATTATCGATGTGTGGGAAAACCACGAGGATGTGATAATCAAGCAACACTAATTTTGGCCTGGCATTACTCTAACTTGATCGATAATTTCAATCTGAAAAGAATTGTGAGATTCAATCCTACTCCAAACAAGTCGAATCTCTTGATTATTAAATTTCATTATCAATGCAATTGAACCTAAATGTGAGCCACTGCTTTATCCTCGATCATTTTTCTCACTGAATGTGTGTGCTTCTTTGATGGTCTGCAGCATGGTCGCAGATGTCCATCGAACTCTGCTTTATGGAGGCATCTTCTTGTATCCTGGGGATAAGAAGAGCCCAAACGGGAAACTACGGTGTGTATGCAGACTAACCCTTTCTTATCATGCACCTGAGGTGTAATCTTTGTTGCTACACCTCTTTCTACACCTCGGGTGTAGGACCCCCTTTCCCCATATATGTGATTTTTGGTCATGTGATTTATTTAAAAATGTGTAATTGAGGTTATTGTACTACGACAGCGTTCTTTACGAGGTCTTCCCCATGTCATTCTTGATGGAGCAAGCAGGAGGTCAAGCTTTTACCGGGAAGCAACGGGTACGGAATATTCACCTGCGTTGCTACTTCATTTACATATCTAGCATCCGATCCTATAACTCGACCACGGTCACAGTCTCAACATCTTCTCCACTATCCACATCGTAAGCATGCGCCGCCACCACCTTGTCAACACCAATCACACGTGGCTTCCGAAAATGATCATGTAGGCATCCACCCAAAAGAGGCTGTTGCCTAGACTTGACAATGTTGAGTAACATTAGATGAAATTCTGAGGACCAACCATGCATGGACCGAAAAGGCTCTTTGCCATACCAATTGGTGTTCCACACACATGTGGACTCACACATTTTTCTTCGACTTCCAAAGGTCGGTTGCACGTATTCATGATGATCATGTCACGCCGCTACTTGTGATTCTTATTGAAATGTTTAAATTCCTGCTTATGTCCAACAACAAATGAGTTTGGTGCAGGCCCTTGACTTGGTTCCGACCAAGATCCATCAGAGATCTCCCATATTTCTTGGCAGCTACGATGATGTGGAAGAAGTTAAAGCACTCTATGCTGCAGAAGAGGCCCAAGCATGATCCAAGAAAGCTCTCTCTCTCTCTCTCTCTCTCTCTCTCTCTCTCTCTCTCTCTCTCAATACATGTCAAAGTCTTGCCAACCTTATGCTATGTTGCTGTTACCTTCTCACCTCCTTTTGTAAGGCATAACACTCTCTCTCTCTCTCTCTCTCTCTCTCTCTCTCTCTCTCTCTCTCTCCCTCGGTAATTTAATCAATGCAACTTCAATTGTCTCAACACTTGTTTGTTTTTATGCTTTCATAGGCTGCTGCATACCAATCTCAAATAGAACCTTAAGGAACATGAATTTGATCACACATCCTACTAATTGAGATCCATTGTTCAGCTATTCACACGTTGGTCTGGAAAGATGAGAGAAAGCCCATGGCATGTCCTACACAGCCTGTACTCCCTCATCCCCGAGTTCAAATTTCCTCCAGTCAGTCAGGCCGGTTGGTGGGCCCAGCACGCATCACAACCACACGATGGCCGACGACCCCAAGTGAATCGCACTCCAACCGTGTGCAGCTGTGATGATGGCTGGGCCCACTGACGGAGTTCAATCAACTGGAGGAGATTTGAACTCCTCATCCCCACATAAGTCTGGAAAGGGCGTTACTATTTGCACCCACTACTAGGGCCCCTAATTTTATGGAGACACCTCAGCCCAATTGCCCGATCTGTTTTTTAAAACTATCTGATAAGGGCACCCCACATAAAGCTTCACCTCCCACTCCTCTCTCCAACTGCTGTCGCCGCCATGTCCACCTTCATTTTCCTTTGCTTCTCCCCTTCCCGCCCTCTCCCTCCCCGTCCTCGCTCTGACCGTCATCACAATCGGGTCCACCTTTCTCTCCCTCTCTAGGAGAAAGAGGAAAAAGTGGGGGAGGAGGAGGAAGAAGAATGGAAGGACTGGCGGCCTGGCAGTGGAGGCGGTGGTGCTCAGATGTCGCATCTTTCGTGTAAGAACCATTTTGAAAACATATTAGAAGGGCAAGGTAATTTTTTTAAAAAGGAAACTCGAATTATTTTGTTGCCACCTAGGTTTAGAAAATAAGGCCATGCGTTCCATAGAGAAGGGAGCTGTAGTCTGTTTTGAAGAAAAGTACATTATCACCCTACAACATATAATTATTTTTCTTCTAAAATACATACTTTACAATATATATTCTTTCTCGACGATAATCTCCACAATATATATTCTCTGTTTATCATGCCCTCTCTATAGAATATGTTCATTCTGCAATTTTTTTTTTTTTACAATATTCTTTCTACAAAATATATCCCCTGCAACATTCTCTCTATGATGTGGCTCTCTTTGTAACGTTCTCTTTATACAACATTCTCTTTCTAGCAATATATATTCTCTCCCTACAACATCCTCTCTATGCACTCTCTCTACAACCTATATTCGCTCTACACTCTCTCTCTCTCTCTCTCTCTCTCTCTCTCTCTCTCTCTCTCTCTCTCTCTCTCTCTACATCACTAAGTTGGTCGTGGTATTGCAGCACTCATGCTCTCACTTTTCAGTCTATACCTCCCTCAACCTTAAAGAGCACTAAACTTCATGAATGCCAAGCCCACGAATTTCCCACATGAAAAATGAAATTTAATAAAATTCACGACCCGTATTATCGTTTCAGTATAATCCGAATAAGTTTGATGTCTCGATTCATTTGACATGCGCAAAAAATTTCCGTCTTAGCTAGACATATCGATGGTCTTGACATAGGGTGCATATGCTGACACGATCTTGACATATGGCATGGAAGTCGAACTTTACGGCCTGAATCCAAGGGACGGTGGGATTCGCGGGTGGGTCCTCCAAGCATCGGTCAGCTGTGAGCGAGTGTTCCCAGGGTCACCTATATTATCGTGTCATCGATATTATTTAACATAACCAACACTGATATTTTCTAAATTCAATTACTCCTAATGATAATAACAACAATTCTGTAGAAAACATATTTACGTGTGAGCATACTTTGGCCATTAATATTAATTTACAAGGTGCATTACATGCATTCATTGTATTTGGATATAAAGGAATCGGCCTCAAGATCAGCTTCTAGGCCTCATTGTATCACATCTTCCGATTTTATTGATGTTTTCTTCTTTATTTCATCAAACCCAAGATTTCAATTCTAAATCTAGCCCTAATAGCCATCCATAGGACTAGTTCCAAAAAAATTTGCTACATTATTTTCCTGAAAAAAGCCTAGAATTCATCTATTTGAACCCCAAGTACTAATCTGATCGCAAAACGCTTTTATACCCGTGTTCGGTACACTACCTTGCACCTTCACATCAAGTTAGATCACAATTACGGTCATCTTCACCGTTCAAAATGAGATCGATCTGAGGTATGATCCCCTGTATTAGAACAAAGACCCGTCTCCCCAAAGCCTCGTAAGCCCTAGTTTCCATGGCTCCTCCATCAGTGTGTGTCCAGGGCAAAGAAGTAGGAGCACGGTATCCAACGTGTCCATGTTGCATTTAGCGTGCCAAAGAATTTCAGACTTTCTCCCAACTTTATACCAAACCGCATATATTGAAATGCTTTATTCCTCAACAGATTTACCCATACACTAGATGGATTTTGTCTCCTTTGTTGTTAATAGATACTGAGGTTAAGCACTTATCCTCGAGGTTTTACCTATTCACCAAATAATGCTGAGTCATGGAAGACTTGTGTTATCACCTAACATTAACATATGGAGCCTACAAGCAACTTCAACCAAGAAAAGTTTGCTTTTTGTGTTTGAAATGCCCTTCAATGAAGGATCTCATGAAGCCAATGCAGGAATACTATCAAGAATTATGTGTGAAATACTCATAGTGTCTACATGCAAATTGATCAAAAGATCAACGAGATCGAAAATTTTCAGAACCACCAAGCCGCCATCAAGTCCTACAGCTAGGACTGAATTTATGAACAGAACTGCCGTGCAAAGTGTAGTAGATAATGATGTGTCCTAGGGTGGAATAAAACTCCGCATGTTTATTCAAAGAACGTGAATAACGAAGCAGCAGAAGAAAAAGGATTAAAGAGCATGTGACGTCTATGAAAAGAGCGCTTCATGAGTAGTAGTGTAGTACCCCTCAAGAAGAAGTTGCATAAAATACACCACATGAACAAAGGAACAAACTTATTTGTCTTATTTTGTCCAGTCTTTGTACAAGTAGATAAATCCATTACCCATGTACACGCACACCCAAACAACTTGGTCCTATAATACGAGTGTGGAAGCACAAATCTATGGTATGAATCATATGCTCACATTGTCACCAAAGCATAAATCCTGCAAGTTTTCCCTGTATGAGTGCCGAAGCGCAAACTTTGATTCAGATGTGGATCGTCCCAACCTGCAGACCGTAAGCTTGATTCAGACCTTGGTGAATCGGAAATCATCTGATTGACTGAGTTCCCAATTAAGGATGACGCCTTGAGGCTGTTGTAAACTCCGCAAAGGCTTGATTATTTATGAGCCTAAGGTATAATATTTTGATTCGACCCTGGGATGTTCGATAACAAGTTATATGCGGACCAGGGAGCTTAACCCTTAGGCTCGTCAAATTTTCACTCGAAATTGACCTCGTACTATTGTTGTATATTCTGTGAAGGCAGTCCTCTTAAGAACCACCTTAGGTAGGAACCATTTTAGGACTTTCCTTTGAGCTTTTCGTTCCAACTATAACTAGGAGTCCTAAACCCTCACGTTGAGGGGTGATGCCCTAAGGTGATTTTTAAATCAAGGTCCCATCTGTGCACTTGGGTCTGATACTCCGATCTTCTAGCATTTGGTTGTCGTGAGAGGTTGAATCAAGCTCCGAAAAAGATATAACGAAGAGGAAGAACGAAGAATACACAGAAAAGATGAGAATAATAAGAGAATAGACAGAATATAAGTAAACCAGCAGGAAAAAAAAATCCCTTCATAATTGGCTGCACATCTCTGTTTTACACCACATATAAAGGTAAAGAAATTTCCAAAACCATTCCTCATTACCCATAATTTAGAAAGGCTCTAAAAGATTAAACGGACCAAATTAACCCCCACAAAGGAGATCAGTCGGGGATTATGGGAAGAGGCCCTGGAGGAGACAAGTTCCACTTTCACACGGGGTATCCTTTTCACATCTGTGATTGGGGACCATGATCACATAATCGCACTTGATAACATTGCGTGTCTTAGGCTTCTAATGCAAGACTGAAGTTTTAATGATGGAGAGGGGCAAGTCCAACAATCAAGGAATTAATTACCTCACCATATAATTGATGCTTGGCTAATCTGGGTATGAATAGTGTTATAGTTATAACATGTTCATGACCAGAAATTATTTTGACCTAAAAGGTTTATCAATTGATTCGGACTTCATTTGAAAGTTGTTTGTAACATTTAAATATGTATCAAACAATGGGTAAATAACTTCAAGCACTTAATCAAAGATTATCCTCACCTAAGGATGTAGTTAACTATGGTTCCACTGAATTACAAAAACATTTAGGAAAATTTGATCTTCACCATAATCATCATCCGAAATAAATTTGTTGCATATAATAGTTTTAAGAAAACAAAGAAATTTGCAGGCATCTAGGCACAACTCATTTGCAAGATAATGGTACCCTTTTGCTATGCCCATAATCTTTTAAAGTGATAGAGGAAGCCTCCAAGGATCCCATTTTTTCATTATCTCAAGCTTTTACACACTCACCTAGCATCATCTCACTTTTGGAATTTCTCACATGTGTTTATAAGTTACCTTAAGCTTCATTAGATGCACAACAATATAGACGGTTATGATTGTCATCATTCAAGTCCTATCCATTAATATGGGGTTGACCATAAAGCACAACTCTAATTGCAAAGGCTCCACAAAATGTCGAGAAAAGATCCCTCCCCTATAAAGCTTGATGAAGAAAACCTCGTCAAGGCTAGTTGGTGAGTGAGGAGCCTTTTTTAGAACCTATAAGGATAGTTTACAAGTAGGGAGATTTAACTTAAGTAGTTTAAGCTCGTGCGAACAACGAAATCAAAGTTCCCCTAGATCATAAAAGAGTAACGACGAGAAGGCAAGATTGACATAAGGTACAAAGCATGCGTGATTATAATCTTCATTATGACGTCCTAAGCCAAAAGGCCTGGACATTGCCAGATAGACCATGACATTAGTTTCTCACCACTCCGCCGATAATAGTTAGGTTAGGATTGCCAAGGGATCAAAAATAAATTTTAAAGCCTCAAGGTTCAAGTCAACTGGTTATAAAAAGAGGTCCATATAAAGGTTGCAAACGTCATATATTGCATTTATTACCCCACTTGTGATTCAACACAAATAATGGAACCTTAGTTACTTGGAAGAGCAAAATCCACACGACGCTCCTCTTGACAATTTATACAAATTTTTAGTTAATTCAAATCGTACTTAAGAAAATTCTTATATGTCTCCTTAAATACCTAATCCTGGCCCAATAAAACATATTCTGCACTTTGTTTCTACTATTTCGAAACAACACGTTGTCAACCACAAGCACCCATCAAAATAACTATCGAAGTCATGTTAATTGCAGTAAGTTCATACATTCTCAATCTCCAATACACCGGCCCTTCTACCCATTATCCGTGAACCTCCATTAATTGCACAATATATTAACTACTCGTGAATATCTTCTTTGGAAAATAACCCGGTAATTACTTGTCAAGTTACACCAACAAAACAATCGGAGGAGACTTATAAGTTATAACACATGAGGGCGACAACACAAAAGTTTTCAAGGTCTACACATTCATATACTCCTACAACGAGTGAACATAAACATCATCACGAACATCAAGCGGATGGAGGTGATTGTCCATTCAATCGACACTCTAAGACCATCATCCACAAACCACTTGCACAAATTCACGACTGCGAAACACCGTGTCCTGCACCCATAATTCTTAGAAACAAAATCCAACAACATAGCATATAGGTTATATATTTCTCAGGGATGCCCACTTGCCAGAAATTAGATTGGCAAAAGGGATTAATTTATCGAGTGTCATTTAATCGATTACCTCAATGCAAATTACGCCAAAAAAATATGAAAAAAAAATATAAATAAATACGAAAAATGAAGAACATATATCATATATGCCTTTAAAAAATATATAGGTATCAGATACTAAGCATTCATGATGAACATAATTGTTTCCATGGTAAAGCATTTTCTATAAGAACACATCCAGAGATCCCGACTCACTCGACGACATCGAACGGACGGTTGGTGGTGGTTAAGGCTTCTCTGGCTCATTGGCAGCTGCTGGGGGGTTCCACTGTGAAGGGGTGACTGCCTTCTTAATGGAGAGGGCGTGGATGTGCTTCATCTGCTCCGCCAGCGCGGCGTTCACCATCCGGTGCCGCTCCAGCAGCCGCTTCCCCTCGAACTTCTCCGACACGATCTCCACCTCGAAGCTCGCCCCGCACCTTCGTTATCATCATATTTTACAAGAAAAAACACCATTTTTTTTTGTGAGAAGGGGAAAAACACCAATTAGATTCCATGGGTTGACCAGTTTAGGTGAGAGATTGCGTATCGGGAGAGGAGGAGAGATTACCCTCCGGATGTGTCGATCACCTCCTGAGCCACCCAAATACGAAGCAAAGATCAAATTTTTAGCGGGGAGAGATCGGAAAGATTAGGGCAAAGGCGAAGATCGGAGAAGGGATTGGGGCTCACGAGATGAGAAGGGTTGAGGCTCGAAGTCAGGGCGGCTTCCACGGCTCCTTTTGTCGCCCCCGTCGCCATACCCGCCTACTGTTCTTTGCGATGAAAGACTAGAAAAGAGAAGGGCTAGGTTTAATCCGGTGATATAGGCCCTTAACTATTTTACAATATTAGCTGCAGGACACCATAATTCTCTATAAGTATTTATTAGTCCCTAGGAGGAATATATATTTGCATTCAGAAGTAGAGGTGGCAATGGGTCGGGTCGGGTCGGGTTTGGGTCGGGTTGAGACATAGGTATAAGGGCAAAACACCCAATCCGAACCCGACCTGTTTAATAAACGGGTCAAAAACTTAAACCCAAACCCGACCCGCCTAATAAACAGGTTGACCCGATCCGACCCGTTTACTAAACGGGTCGGGTCGTGTCAGGTCGGGCTGGCTCGGGTTGGATCAATAGAACCCATGTAAACTTACCGGGTTGGGTCAAGACAAGTCGGATTGGGCCGGGTTTGATCGGGTTGGCTCGGGTCGGGTCGGGTTGGGTTGACATGACCCATTTGGTAAACGGGTCAAGTCAGGTCAATCAGGTTATAAGTACAAACCCGAACCCGACCCATTAAATAAACGGGTCAATCGGGTCGACCCGTTTATGACCCGAACTCGTTTACGCCAAACCCAAACCCGCTAACTTCGGGTCAGGTTGGCGGGTCGGGTCAAGGATTGCCACCCCTATTCAGAAGCAGTATATATTCTTTTCAGAAAGAGTATATATTTGTCGGAAGGCACTTAAGCTATATTTTGAAATTAATGTATCCTGCAACTAAAAGTCCTCTCAGGACTTATGTCAAACTTCTCATTTTTTTTATTAAGAGCTCTTGAATTACAGTTGGACGGCCCGGATTAGTTTAAGTGAGGCAATCAAGTGGTTGGCAGCAGGTGCTACCACTCTTTTTTTTTTTTTTTAAGGAAAGTGCCACCACTCTGTGGAAAGGTCTCTTTGGGGCTAAGATGGCAACGGGTCGGGTGTTTTTTTTTGCAATTAAAAACATTCATGGTTGGTTTGGGTCTTTGGGAGTAAAGAAGATCACCCCTTTGGGACTAGGGATGGTAATGGGCCGGGTTTGGGATAGATCGGCCCAATTTCTAGCCCGGCCCAATTTTATATCCTAAATCCATCTTAGTTTGGAGAAAATCAAAACAAGCTAGATTGGGTTTAAACTAAAGACAAACAATGAAAATAGTAATAGCTAAATTTATTCTATATATATATAAGAAGTTAAATTCATTTTAACTAAAAAATAAAAAAATACATATGATTTTTTTATTAAAAAAATTAATCGGGCAACTTTTGATTTTTTTGATTTTATAAATTTTTTAATGATTTTTTTATAAAAAAATATTCATCGAATGAAACTTTTGGACGATGACAAGTGCTATTAATGTAGATGTTGATCGATATATGTATATGTAATCGGGCATTCCAAATTCGATCGAATTTTTTCAAACAATCTCAAATCCGTCCAAATCCATTTAATTCTAACCAAACCCCAACAAGACGAGGATGGGACGGGTAACTCGCTAAACTCGTTTAATTATCATTCTTGATGGGTGCTGCGGATTTGCAAAACCAACATCAGATTTTTTTTTTTTTTTCCTGATTCGATCCTGGGTCTCTAGTACAATCATCAGAAGATTTTACCAACTAAGCTAGATGGCACCCTCACCCAGTATCACTATTCATAACTATGCACTGTAATGGCACGCAAATATATTTCTATATAAGCTAGTGTGAAACCATGCTTGGGTTTTTAGGCCCTAATTAGGGGCGATGGCTAACCTTGCAAGTCACTCAATAACTCTTATGCAGTGGGACCCCTTATCATGTTGGCTCTTGTTGGTTCTATGTGTTGGCCAAGGAACTAAGTGACATGTTTGGCTAAGCTTTTGCGGACCGCCGCCCATGTATTTAGACAGGGGCAGGCCACTATTTTTCATGAAGCGGGAGCAGGTTACGTAGCAGGCACTATATATGCTACAGTGAAAACACTGGCAAAAAGTAACAATCTGCAAGATACTGAATTACAGTACTTTGCAAATTGTTACTCTTTACTACAATGAAATCAATGTGGCAGTCACTGTATCACGTACAATGAAATTACTATAGCGAAGAGTAACGATCTGTAAAGTATTGTCGCTAAATAGTAACAACTATGTGATTGTTACACTTCAGTGTGATTTTAAGGTTAGGGGTAATTTTATCACTTAAAAGAGTAAAATCAACGAGGGACTTGTTGTAAAATGCATCTTTTTAAAAGGACCTAGTGTAAAACTCACTTTGTCTGTCTCACCAAACGGATCTGTTGTCAATGACCTAACACCAAGTCCCCCGAAAAATAAAAAAGGATTCACTGGATTCAAATTCAACCATCCGGAACATGCCAACATGACATGGCATCTGATCGAAGTCCTCTTTTCCCGGCTGATCGGGCTACGCGTGATTCACCCGTTGGTGCTGAGGGCACAACACCGAACCACAACACTGAAACTGCACCGCAACGGTGTACCGTAATGGAAAACCGAAACTGCACCATGCGGTGCACCACGGTTTATCACTGGAATAACCTAAACGGTATGATTATATGCAACTTTGGTCAAAACCGAAACCGCACCGCTATACCGAAACCGAAACCACACCGCGACCGTTTTATATTTTGGCAAACCAAAAAGGCACCATGCGGTGCGGTTTTTCACGGTTTTCGGTTTTAAACCGCACCATTGCCATCCCTAGCTGGGGGTGCAGCGGATGGCTATGATCAGGTTCCACATCAAGATGGTCCGATCTGGATGGAAAGCCGACACACTTCTAAGGTCGACGCTTAAAACCCAATCTAAGAAACTTAAGCAAAAGAGAGCCCTACCAAGAAACATTAAGCATATAGAAATATTTACTTCGCCGAAAAGAAAATAAAAACTCAATGAAGCAATCTATCAAAAATGTCACACCATTTGGGGGTTTGCATAGTTTGTTTCAGCTTTTGAGGTAACACAAGAAGAGAACAACATGAAGTTTCACAGCTTGGCCTGGCCTGATTTAAGTCCTCACCGGATCTGGGCTGAGCCGCATCCAAAGATCTCCAACACAGACTCAACCTACCTTCGGGGCTATAAAGAAGGCCCCAACAATACTTCCATGCATCATGGACTCAGAAACCAGACCAGATAAGGATGCTGCAATCAAGGTTCGAAATTTCCATTTCGGTCAATATTTCGACCTCCTGGAAAATGGAAATATTTCGTGGAAATATTTCGACAGTGTGGAAATATTGTGATTTGATGGAAATGGTGAAAATATTGATTTTTTAATGGAATTTTTGAATGAAACTCTGGATAATCATAAACTAAGTATAGATACACGTTTTAGAACACTTAGATAATATTTATACCCTATCTACGGGTGTAGAGCATCACAAAGTATGTATTTTGCATTTGAGTCTGTGAGTCTTGTGCAGTCTTGTTTGAACCTGTTTTGATCTATGTTTTTTAAATGGTTTTTAATCTTTTTGTGGAGAAAAATATTTCCAAAATAAAGATTAGTTGATTGTTAAATTAATGCTTCAAACGATTTTGAAAATGGACTTAAAACAAGAAAGTTGTGCAAGTTTGAAATCGTACAAAAATTATGCTGAAATGCAAAACACTGTTTTTTTACTAAGTCTGAAAAAATGAGTTTTTATAAAGAAAAGTTTTTATACATTCAAAATTTTCTTTGACGGACCATGGTTTTCTAGATGTACTTGTAGTTCTACATCTTGTGGAATTTTTTAAGCTAAAAATGAGTTGATTTAACCACTTTTCTCAACATACAAATTTTATGAAAAACCGAAAAAACTGTTTTCTCCTACTAAAACTGAAAACCTACTTTTTGATTCACTTGGTTTTTGATTTTTTTGATATTTTTATTGAAATCAAATGGGGGGGTATTTGCTTATTTACATATAATAACTTAAAGTAAATGGAGAAAATAAAAATTAAGTAAGACGACATTTACTTAAATGTTATTATATGTAAATAAGCTGCTGAAACCGAAACCCCCAGTCCCCTTTTATAACCAGTCAGTCCCAATATTTCGGGGCCAAAATCCCGAAATTTTCCGAAATATCTCGAAATTTCCCGAAATATCTCGAAATTTCCACGAAATATCGCGATATTTCGTGCCGGCAAATATATCGTGCGAAATATCGCGATATATCGCGATATTATCGTGATTTCTATTTCGTTTGATATCGCAGTAGACATTTCGTGTCGAGGTCTGGGAAAACCGAAATATTTCGCGATATTTCGCGAAATATTTCAAGATTTTGTACCTTGGCTGCAATACAATTCAAAATTGATAACATTAATCATAGCATGCATCATCAGCCTCAAATATGCTTATCGAGCTTAATCGAATACATTAACGTAAAAGTTACCAAAATTTGATCATGCAGAATAACATAAAAAAAAAAAAGAGAAGGATGAACAAAAAAGGAGAGCAATCTCCACCGAAGAGCTAAGGGCTTGTTTGGATACGCTCCGATTTTAGGATTCTGGAATCTCGGAATCCCTAATAAAGACAAAGAGCCTGTTTGGATACAGCCCGATCTCAAAAAGTGTTTCTGCGGAGAGCCCAAAATGTACTTCTGAGAGCTATTTTTCTGGAGCCCAAAATCAAGGCTCCGGACTCCAAAACCCTTTTTTGGGATTTTGGGATTCCGGGATTCTAGAATCCCAGAATCAAAATCATATCCAAACAGGGCTATACCTCTCAAAAATGGAAAAAAAAAATTATAATAGTACATGCGGACTTGAACATACAACACTGAATAAACTCCATGAAATGGTTATATCCTGAAAGTTCGTCAACTGCGGTATCCGTAGCTCACGAGGACTTGAGGGCACTGCACAAGGAGTTGTATGCACCGACGCACAGCTTGAATTTTTCCTCTGCCACTGCCTGCAGGACAAATGGGAGGCAGGAACTTAGAAAAATAACTCTGCACAAATATTGCTCCCCATGGGCACGAATAAATAATAGAGCGAAAGATTGTTATAAAATATCTTAAGGGTGAACTTTATTCATGTATTCCTTGAGAAAAATATCAGTCCATGAAAGCTACTCTCTCTCTCTCTCTCTCTCTCTCTCTTATAAAATATCTTTAGGGTGAACTTTATTCATGTATTCCTTGAGAAAAATATCAGTCCATGAAAGCTACTCTCTCTCTCTCTCTCCAAGGTGTAGCTTCGTTGCTACATGTCACGTGTAGCTTATCACCCTAGAAGTTTTAGAATTTGGTGATTTTTGATGGATTTGTTATCTACAGTAAGGTGATCATCCTCACCAAATATTACCAAATTCTAAAACTTTTAGGGTCATCAAATGTTAGAATCTTTATCGACCATTCATCGTAACAATTAATTTTGATTAGCACATTTGATAACCCTAGAAGTTTTAGAATTTGCTGATTTTCGACGAGGATGATCGTACGTCATCGCTTAGGAGAAGGGGAGGTAGAAGGAGATGCAAATAGGGAACGATTAGTAAAGGTGGACCAGGGGGGTCGTAGCCAACAACTAGCTACGACATACAATGATAGTGAGGTGTTGTGGACAGCACATGATGCAGGTTGCAAAAGGGATGTAAAAGGTAGGGGAGGTTTACTTAGATGCACGTTAGCTGGCCAAGGGTTATTGACCATGGATACAAAAGGTTACAGGGCTCGTTAATTTAACAAAGTAGTAAGGCTTTTAATAAATTAAAGAAATAATGTATGACTTGATTTGCAGATAAAGACAATGGAGGTGTTTTCTACAAGTACGCCAAAATTTGGGTGGTTAAAAGAAAAAACATACAAAAATACCAAGGCAAATATACTTAAAAGACTTCTACGTCAAAAGCTTGTGCTGAAAATGAGGGAACACGATTTAGCAGAAAAGGTGTATTGTACATAGTGACAGCAATCAAAGACAAGTGTATTAGGGGTGGGCACTGATGCCAAGCAACATATATAAAAATTTCATGTTATTTCCAATAATCAATAATTATAATATAGGAAAAGAAGTTCTGTGCATAAGCACTCACCCAACTAAACTGTATCAAATAATAAAATACCGAAATATACGTCAATTTACACTATTTTGGATCAGTAACTTTGACTTCATGTGAGTGCTCACTTAAGCAATTTAACCAATTATAAGGTGAGTAGCTACCTGTGAAGAGCCTTGATGCTTGTCAGGGTGCCACTTCAGAGCAGATGCACGAAAACTGGATAAAGCAAGAAATAAAATAATCAAAACAAACAAAAAACAAAATTATAGCCTTGAAGTTGAGCAAGGAGATATATCCAAGTTACAAGAGATAAAATAAGAGATTAACATAAAAAGTTTGCAAAAACATACGCGCATTTAACATCATCTAGTTTTAATGGGCCTGTAGGTGGCAGCCCAAGAGTGAGTCTATGGGAAGACGAGCCCACATCAGTTGGTTCATCTTCAAGATCACTTTCGCACCATACTCTTGCCCGAGTTTTCTCCCACCTTGGTTCATCTCTCCACTCAAAACCTGTGGTTGAGTCACCAAAACGAGAGCTCTCCCATGAAGAGAAGGACCAGGTAAAACCACTGTGTCCACCAAAAGCAGCCTGAAAAATTTTCTCAGGAGGCCCACAATCATCTTCGTCATAGAAGCTCTGCTTATTCCTCCAACCTGTACAGGGTTGTCGGTTAGGTCTTTTTTGGAGTGTCAAAACTTATGGATTTGAATATCTGACAACTATCTAGTTACTCAACAGCATTAATAGAACATCAGCTTGCAATATTTGAGAACTTCACATATGAAAGGATTTCAGATAACAGATTTGTTGGCCATCCTAATGAATTCACCTTGGTTCGAAGTGATAAAAAGAAATAAGGAAGCACAATGCAGTGATGATTATGGAAAATCTGTCCAAGCAATTCTCAGGAACAACTGAAGTAATTACCCAGCAAAATTACCGGTCGTGTCCATCTTCCAATGAAGTGCATATATCAAGCAATTCTAATATTGGATTACAAAAAAAAAACTTTCATAAGACATGAAGCATATAATCATAAAGTGTTAAATTCATATATACATCTACATAATCATATGCATGCCAAGCACCTAGGCTTGCCTTACCGCCTTAACAACCTTGATGATATCACATCCAAGTTTAGGTACAGAGAGGTTCCAGGCATGATGCTCAACAGCCCACGTTTAAACATAAAGAGTTCAAACTTACTGACATGAATTGTAGTTTATGATATATATTAAAATAATTTGATTTGTTGTGCATAATGAACGGTGTCCAAAGATAGGTGCCAAAGAGGTGGTTATTTAAAGAGAAATAATGAGACAGGAATTAGGCTAAAGCTAGGAAGCACGGACACTTCCCCAGACCTCCCGTACCCGTGTCGGACACCGACACTTGCCAGACACTCGTCGGACACACACCGGACACGCATGTGCCGTGTCCCACGTGCTTCCGGGAGCTGGACATGGTCGGACACTTGCCGGACACTCGTCGGACACTTGCCGAACACTCGTCAGACACTCGCTGGACACGCACCGGACATGGCGGGTTGACGAGTTGTTCGATATAGGGTCGGGTCACAAGCTGTCTTAGAGGATTAGATAGGCTGAAGTCAAAACTAAATCGCAGCTGTTCTTTTGCATGTCATTTGAGCCTGAGTATAATTCACTTGTCAGGCTAGTTGTAACGGACGGTTACGATTCAGTTTTGGCTTTAACCTATCTGATCCTCTGAATTTTCAGATAGATTGAATCCAAAACTGAAATACAGCCGTTCTTTTCCATGCCATTTAGGGCTGTATGTGATTCACCAATAGGGCTGGGTGTAACTAATGGTTGCGATTCAATATGCATTAAATTTTCATTTTAGTTGTTTTCTATGAGATTTTTTTGGTTATTGAAATATATATGAATTATGAGCACACTGCACACATAAACTATAAATAAAAAATATTAATTTATTTTGCCGTGTCCCCGCCGTACCCGTGTGTCCTCTTTTTTTAGGATTTGTCGTGTCGGCGTACCCGTGTCGTGTCATAACCGTGTCCCCGTACCAGTGTCAGTGCTTCTTAGGGCTAACGGCTAAATAGAGTTTAAAAGGTAAGCTTTTGAAGATATGGCTCTAGAAATTGGATTGAAAGGGAGCCCTCAAAATCAGGTCCAAGCAAACTAATATGTACTCCGCTGTGATAATCGCTATCTTAGATCTAGTCTTTCCAAAAAAGAAAATGGCATGAAAGAATCATCTAACAGAATTAAAACGGCATGTATGAAGTAGAGAAGTATCATTAGGCTAATGTTGAAATGCGACGTTCCATGAAAACTCAAGGGAAAATGTTATACAGAATTGGTAAATCCCAGCACTTAAAGCTGGAATGAGTGACTAAGAATCATCATGATTAGTACTTTGAAATTTGGTTGGGGACTTCTTAACCCCTCACGACCACCACCAAAGAAAAAAGAAAAAACTGTGGCTCCTATAACCAAGGGTCAGATCCAGTGGAAATATATATTCAACGCTATCTATGATTCCCCGGAAGCTCCGCTCCCAGAGGCATGTGCTCCTGCAGCCTGGGAAAGTTAAACGTCCTTGCCCATCGTAGTATTAAAATCCAATGGGATCCACATCACTATGCGACAAAGAGTTGTTTGAGATATCTCCTCCATCTGCTCAGGTAAGAAAGCGTCCTGTGGCTAGGGATAGAGAACAGATGATCACTTATAGACCTTCACTTACACTAAAGTCTAGAAAACAGTGAACCTATAAGCCCCACTGTGAAATCCTGAAATACTTCATAGGGATTGAAACCGGTCCTCTGAGTAAGGTACCAAATGTCACGGCTATGCTCTAGCCGATGACCAATACTTTGTCACTAAATAATGAGTGGCAATGTATCAACCTCAAAATTTTATACAGACTACCCCCCCTTTGATGAGTTCTTCAAGCTGCAGGGACAGGTTGTGGTGATATCAACTTTTACAATCACAATTAAGTTCATTCATCTTTCTGTGTAATACATCTATTCAGTAACGGACAGCAATGTTCGGGAGCCTCCCAGAAACTTTGTGCAAAACAATGCCACTGCCTTCAATGTTAGCTGATCAAACAGCTGTGTTATAGAGATGTCCCTAAGAAATAGTTACAAGTAAAAATCTGAATTTTAGGTACTTATATGCACTATTACATCTATAAACACCAAGTCAAAATGCTGAATGAAAATTGATAAAAATGATCAAAGATCTCAATAAACATTAATAGCAATATAATAATAATAATAATAAATGTTGGTGTTTTATGGAAAGCAGTGCATGTATTAATGAATAAATATAAGTTAAAACCATAATGGGAAAAAAAATTATCAGGAGACGAGCAGCACAAATTTCGTGAAAAGGAACTCACGTTTGCTCCCACCATGTGAACTATTTTCTAATTTGGCCTTTCTGCTGTTACTTTTTTTAGTGGTGCGGGAACCTACACCTCCATCCTAATAGCAAAAACCAGATGTCAAGCAGCTCAAAGTCTTAAGAAGACAAGTTATTGTTAATAATGGAAGGAACTATCTATACTACAAGCGATTGTGAAGTCATTAAACATGTATATGTTAAGAATATGAGGAATGTCACTTGGGCTATCATTAGGAACCACTAAAGGTCAGAAAAATAAAAGGTATTGTAAGCACCATATAAAGACTTAGGATTTTGTTAAGTATGAAAGGCATTAGATAAGCACACCTGAAAGTGCAGCTTTGAAGGTTTGCCAAAGAGAAGAAGGTCTTTAAGTGCTTTCTTTGCATCAGCACGCTTTTGACGAACTTCATACCTTATGTAAGTCTGTTCAATAACAGTAATACATTACTAATAAAAGCAATTGTTTTAGTAAATACTAGAAGTCTAGAATAGGCATAAAGCAAGAAGATCAACATTGGTACATTGGATATGTGACAAGATAAAACTGCATATTCCAAGTTTGAAGAAATACATAGAGAAGGAGAAAGAGGAAAATAGAAGGAGAAGAGAAGAATAGAGAATGAAAAAGTTAAAAGAGAGAAGAAGAACAAAAGGAAGAAAAGAGGATAAGAAGAAAAATAAGAAGAGAGAATAGAGAAGAAGAAAAGGCAAAAAGAAGGAGATGAAAAGGACAGAGAAGAAGAGGAGAATTCGAAGAGAGAACAGGAAGAGAGAAGAGAAAAAGAGAGATTAGAAGGAGAAAGGAGAGATGATGAAGAAGAAAAAAAAAGGTACAATAAAGGAGGAGAATTAATTGAATAAATGTGTCTGCCAACTATTTTATCTAATGAGAGAGAGAGAACCGTCGACAATGAGGTCAGGCAGCAGACTAGTGTCCTGCATCACATAACAAGCTAGCAAAAGTATGCATTCCAACAATAACAAATAAGTATACCCTCTACTGCAAATAAACGAGACCCATCAATTTAGATATCAAGTGCTTGTAGGGCAGCATTAGTAAAAGTGGAAGGCCTTATAAAGATGGTATTAATGGTAGATTTATATATAAGATTATACACTAAACAACACTTTTTAACCCTCAGTCCATTAGCTTCCAGAATATCGGCGATGGAAGATTTTGGGCAGCATATTAATGTCTACAATTACTTAAGGTCAGCATTCTGGAGGAGCTAAGGAGCATTAGACTGATTTTCTTCGAGCCCTATAAACTTCAATGTCACCACAGGCAGAGGAAGAGAAAGAGGAGTTAAGCTTTAGAGGCATATGGCATATTTTATCAGTTTGACTGAGATTCAATCAGAAAACAAATTTCACATTGTCCAATTTGTCCGAACCTAACTTTGGCAAAATTAAATCGTTTAGGCATGACGCATGAATGGCACATAATGTAACGATCGGCATTCCAGAGTGATTTCGCCAGAGCAACCCAGTTTTTTTTTTAATATTATTTTAATATATTCAATGTGATGCGCTTGGACGGGACCAGGCAGTGGGTCCCGGGTATGAGTCGCAGGGCTGCAACTGAGGTGTAGTCACACGAGCCGAGAGCATGTGTATCGAGGCGAGTCACGAACGACTTTTTATCTATTATTTATTTTGTTGTGGCGGGTCTATCGAACCCGGCGATGTTCGCAAGCCTGCGTGTCTCGACGTGAGTCGAGTTCGGGTCAGGTGCGGCACGGGCAACACCAAAAAAAAAAAAAAAGAAGGAAACTAAAAAAAAAAAAAAAACAAAAACAAAACAAAACAAAAAAAAAAGAGAAAAAAAAAAAACTAAAACAAAGACTAAAACCCAAACCCAGCCCAACCAAACCCAAACCCAGCCCCAACCCTTCCCCCTCTCTCTCTTATCTCTCTTTCTCTCTCTTAATCCCATCTAACCCAAATCCTTCAATCCAACGAATCCAGCCAACCCTCTACATCCAAACCCTTTCAAATCCCATCCAACCAACCTCTCTCTCTCTCTCTCTCTCTCTCTCTCTCTCTCTCTCTCTCTCTAACCCATCACAACCATCCCCTTTCATCCCTCTCAACCGATATCTCTCCCTCTCCTCAATCCCCCCAAAAAACCCGATCCCTGTATCTCTCAATCCCGATCCCCTCTCAATCCCGAGCTCTCCCCCTCAAATTTCTCCTCATCACAGCCGTTCCCACCCCTCCCTCTCTCGGATCCCTCTCCTTCTCACCCGACCCCCTCTCTCTCAAAAACCCGACCCAATCCGACCCGGGCCCCATCCGCCGCCCTCGATCCCTGATCTTTGCTGCTCAACCGGATCCCTCGAATCCCGCCGCCACCGCCACCCCGGATCCCGCCGCGAATCCCGCCCGTACACCGGCTGCCGCCCCTTTCCCCCTTTTTAAAAACCCTATCCCAACCCCTTTCCCCCACTTCAGTTCTAGCTCCCTCATCTGTTGAAAAACCAGAGGAGATAGAAGAGAGAAACCAGAGGAGAGAAAGGAGAGGAAAAGAGGGAGAAATCGGAGGAGAGAAGAGAGAAGAAAGAGAGAGAAAGTAGAGAGAGAAAGAGGGCTCAAATGAGGGAATGAGAGAGAAAGAAAGAGGAAATATCAAAGGAGAGGTCTGTAGAGAGAGAAAGGAAGAGAGAGAGAGAGGAGTGCGGAGTTGGAGGGGTAGCACCGCCGCCTGCAGCCCTCCCCTCCCGTGCGTTCGTGCGCCGACGATCTCCCCGAGCGGATCCCCTCTCACGGTGAGCTTCTCTCTCCCTCCTTTGTCGTTTCCTTTCATGCGGGTAACCCGACGACCCGACCGGCGAACATCGCCAAACCCATCACCACCACGACCCGTCCCGGCCATGCGACACACCTGCTGCCCCCCTTTCATTGTCAGGTGCTCCACGGCCCGCTACAAGGCGGCCGGAGCAAACCACCTCCTTTCTCATCCTCCGTTTAGGAAACCCAACCCAATTTCCGAGCCGAACTCCAGAGTTTGCCGGCTCGGAACGTGGCCACCTTGGCACAAACGGCCGCCTCCCCGATGATCTCCTTCGCGTCCTCTTCGGATCGACGCCAACGGGGAGGTGGGCCGACCATCTGTGGTTGCACGGGAGCAGGTCAAAACCTTTGTCGTGCTCTCGAACGGTTTGAAAGATGAATGGCACAAATAGTAAATTAAATGAATAATAATAATCTTTGGGTAATTTTAATATATCTAAATAATTAAATATTTATATTGTTAACTAACGGGTTCCTCTTTAAATGGTTAAATCTCGTTGGCCCACTTAGGTGGTGGACCCCACTTAATTAGGTGGGCCCAACACAAGTGTGTGGGGTCCACCAATATGCAATACCTAGTGACCAAAACTAATTCAACCATCTTTTCGTTGTCCGATGTCGAAATTCGGCGAAACCAGCGTCAATGGAATCGGTTTTCCGAGATCAACCCGCTGACTGTAGGTTAACCTCAAAAATGCAAAAATACCAAAATACCCTATAGTGGGTCTTAGTTCAGTCAATTTTGAATCGGCCTTAACTTTGCTTTTCAAACTCCGAATCCCGCAAAATTTGTGGCAACGAGTTTCGAATCCCAATGCCCACACTGGAATCTATTGGAGGACCCTCAGGGACTCAGCGATCCCACTTGACCCCTAAGTCATAACCTTCCAAATAGGTCGGACCCATTTTTCGGGGACGAGTCCCCGCACACCAAACCTGATCATCGAACAAATCCCCATGCTCTTGATTCAATGTCGATCCCCTGTGGAAGGTGACTTGGCCAATACCATAGTGCCAAATGTCTGCTGAGTCCCTATTGAGAGCGATTCAGTGATTGAAATAACTGCCAGTCGATCCCCTGCGGAGGGTGAATCGATTATTTAGGCGTAAAACCCTAGTTGCGTCGTAATGACGCCTTGACGTAGCCACCCTAGATTTCTATTGTTCTGACACACTTGGAATATTGATTTACCAGGCTACCATGTGGAGCTCGATCAATAGAAGTTTAACCACGACCAGAAGATAAGCTTACTACAAAATCCAAGGCAAGCCCCTACTACACTTAGTTTTAGTTTCGGATTAAGGATAACTAAGGTGCTTGTTGGGAGATGCCATGGTTAGGATGTGTGAATTCATACTTAAGTCTAGGGTTGAATTTCTATATAGCTAGAATTACAATGATACGCTAGGGAAATGTGGGCTTGAAATCATATGTATGATTAGGGTCCGATGACATCGAGACTTCTCGACTCGGCCAACTCGGCCATAAACCCGTATTACTCGGTAGCAAGCATTGACCATGGGTCCCCTATGTGTGAATTTGGCAGTGTGTAACCGGGACGATTCAGCCGTAGATGGAGCAGAGACGGATCAAGAGCAGTTAACGGAAGTTTGTGCGTAATCGACAACCAGGTGACATCTACTCCCTTCCCGTGGTCTTTGATAGTGGGAAATGAGAACTAGGGTAGGTGTCCATGGTATTGCATGCGGGTCCCGCCGGGCATCGCCGCATGTGGTCATGTGGACCTCTCTTTGCATGCGAAGTCGTAAGTCCGGCAACGCATGCTTTAAATTATTATTAAAATAAACATGCTTTAAATTATTAATAGAATAATTATAATTTTTATGGACACCGTAATTAGGTATTCCCTTAATTTAAAATATAATTTAATAATGATTATCGGGACCCACCCTATTAAAAGGAGTGGCAACCCTAATATACTGGTTTTGGGGGAGTGTAGGTTGAATCGCTTTAAGAGCGATGTGACCTTTAGCTGTAGCGCTATTATGGGTTGCGAGAGCAGTGCGGAACCCGGGTTAAAATGTTGCAAATTATTAATCACCGTATGTTTTTTTTAATTGTCTCAATATATATGTAAAAATAATTATTTACTGTAATGAGCATTTAATACTTTGTTAAAATAGGTGAAATTGAGAAGATTAGGACCCCGTGCGCGCAAGGGCCGTGAACCACCCTGCGCGCACAGCTGAAGATCAGTAGGCTATGGGGTCACGGGCAAGGATTGTGGTAAAGCCAATAGGTGGTGCCCTCGAGTAGGGATTGGCCTAGCAATTCCTGTCCCGAGGTAGTTGAAGACCCTAAAGAAAGCAAGTTGGGCGGTAGAGCTCCACCGTGAAAGACGGGAAACCCCTTATGATCATATGCGTGACTTTGCGCATGGTGTCGGAGTATGCGCGGCGAGAGAGTTGGTCCTCTACATCGAAATAAAAGGCCTTATAGTAATGCCCGACCGGGGGCAGAATGAACAAAATATCCGGGGTTCACATTAGGATAGATATTTTATATGATTACTAATTGACAAGTATGGAGTCTTACTGTTGAATTGTGGAATTCTAGAGCATTGACAAATCTGGTAACATTTAGATGATCTTTTTGTTTAAATAGTTTATTAATACTATAAAATATTGAGTGAACTTTATGTTAGACAATCTAGTGACAGTAGGTATTGCATGAGAACATAGACTGCTGGTAGGATTAGGGTTTTCAACTGTAAATATTATATTATGTAATAGGACTGCTAAAATTAATTCAATTAGCTCGGTTGTCTCATAGTATTAAAGACTATTAGATGTCACTAGCCATTAATTTGGCTAATCTCCCAATTTTCCATTGGGAGCTACTCTTTCCCACGAGTAGACTCTCCTGCAGGTTCGGAGGTTCAGAATTAGCAATGGGGAGGCTCGAGGCAGAGTTAGGGTTGCAGTAGTGTCATGTCTTTAGTTTGTCGTCTTGTAGTCTTTCCTTATTCTGGCATTGTAATCAATTGGATAAATATTAGAGCTATCTAGTGGCAAGATCCAGCTGAATTATTTTAGGTAGGCCTCTCCTCAAGGCCCCAAGCCTAGGATAGATCACAATAGAAATATAAGAAAAATAATTAACTTAATTGACTAGCCCTGTAGATAGGACCTCTAAACCAGTGCCCGAGTGCTAGAGAGCGGGCGAGGCTACTCGGCTTGCCGTTAGAGGCTTGAGCCTTGTGCTCCCTTAAGAGGGACTTCTGTCAGCATGTGGGGCACCGGCTGACCGCACATGCTGAGAGGATGACCCGGTTGAAGGTCGAGCGTGATCATTTCTCAGTCAACAAAAATTTTATCTCTCTTTTAAAATAAAAATGTTTTCATAAAAACCAAGTTTTAAAATACCCCTTGTTTCTCCCTCCTCCTCCTTCATTTAAGAGAGAGCTGCAGTCCTGTGAGAAACCCTAATTGGTGTAGTTAGGCGACCAAACCCTAGATCCCTTGGCTTTTCTCAACTCACACCCCAGGGATCGGTTCCAGATTTCTGGGGCGTGACACATAAACTCCTATTAGATTTATTTTCCCTTCTGAGGGTGACTTCGGCATATACCCCGGTGTGCTTTGACACAAGGGTTATGTTTGGTTCAGAAAGGAAAAGAAAATACTAGTTTTCTTGCAAAAATGGGTGTTTGGTTGACGAGAAAGTGTGGTCCACTGCTTCCCCCCAAGAAAATACTTCCGTAGAAACTAATTTTTCGTCAAAAGGCCACAAAATTTTCATGCCAATAACAAGGAGAAACACAAAGGAAGGGGCAGTTATAATAATGATAACCAACACGAAATATCAGATCCAGGTATGCTGCTGTGGTAGCCAAGTTGTTTGGGCTTTAATCAAGCTAAAATTAATGGGTAATTTTCACTACCTTGCTCATTCGACGTAAAAACCCAAAACAAACCTAACTTTTGGTGTTCGTCTACATAAGATTGAAAGAAAATGAGCCCTCATTTTGAGAATTATTTTGTTTCCAATCATATCAATAGTGCTACAACATCTCTGATTTTGGTCAAGAAGAGCGGCGCAAACCTGGTTCACCCTTGTTATATTTAAATTATTTCTCATCCCAAAACTAATGAAAAGGAATAAATATTGTGTCAATGTTCTATAACATGCATTGTTTATTACAAAAAAACTTGATTCGTCCTTAAAAAACATGCAAAAAGAAATTCAGTTTGATTAACAAAGTTAGGACACATCGGCTAAGGTGCTCTTTTAGTTTTAGCAGATTCGTCTTGCATTCGGTTTATAGAGTAAGTGATCCTATAGATCTCCTTCACAACATTATTCAAACTCGTGCATATAACCAATGCATTGCCAACCAGAATATGTGATGTGTAGTACCAAATGTCGCCACCGACAAAACCAATACTCAAAAATAAAGAAGCTTCAGATTTCTCATACCTTAGATGGCTTGTGAGCAGCCTCTTCATCCTGAAAAAACAGTATCAAAAGACATGTTAATAAGTGATGTGCATGTAAGGAATGACATAAAACTTCCATATTTAATGGTCAAGTATCCTGAAACGTCAAAAGTTAATAAAAAACTTTTGAACTCTATAGTAACTTCTTTTCAAGCCACTAAGGGTAATAGCAACCAAAACCAACAAAATTAAATCTTAGGTATCAAGACCATGAAAATACAGTCAATGTGGTGGGGCACTTTTCGGCGCTGAGTCGTAGCGTGGTTGTATTGTCAGAGTGCGTCAGAGCACCACTTTTCAAATTTAGAAAGTTATAACGATATTTTGAAACCTTAGAAATGGTTCCTCCTTTGTTGGCTTATACTATGACACAACATTTTCTCGGATATTATGAGCGAGTCCAGGCATGCGTTATTCTTGAATCGTGTTTGCATACTTCCACATAACCCCTTGAAGATGTCGAAGATACAATGTACAAGCTTTCGTCAGAATCATGCCTAATCAATGCAATCATCATAACGGGTATATCCTGCATGCATATTGCTTGATTGGACTTTAAATTTGCGATGGTTTTTATGAAATATAGATCGGAATTAGTTTGTGCGTGTTTTCATCGTTTCAATAATGCATCGTATTTAAAAACTGTGTTTATCATATTCTATGCATTTTCACATCGGCACAAAGTTCAAAATGAGTTTTAAAGTATTTTATTTTCAAATATCACGTGTTATATGATCACTTGTCTTTCGGTTTTTTAATTGATTTTTATTTTGACCTTCTGGAGCACTTGAACTATATTTTTGGAGTTCTAGCATGTGTTCAAGGATTTTCATGACATCGGCTTCCAGAATGCACGGATACGAATTGGACGCGAAAAACCAAGTTTTTCGTTTCATAGTGATGGTGCGCATTGTACCCAGCACCTCACCCCTTCGCCCAGAGCACTGGTGCACACCACCCACGGGCAGGTCAGGGTTGTCTGTGTGCATGGGTTTGTTTCGATTTCTTTTAAGTCATTAGGACTTCAAATCGTACCGGATTTGTTTCTACTGGTTTGTAAGGGTTTCCACCTTATTTATACCTATAAATGCACAATCGTAATGCTTTGTTTTCATCCGTAGAAACAAACCCATTAGATCTCCACACACTTTTGTTTTGTTTGTAATGTTGATCATTCTTCATCGTTTTACTTTCTTTTTTTTTAGTCTTGATCTTTCAACGTTCTATACATGCTCAACTCATTAGAGAAGCTCTTCGATCCGGATACAAGAGTTTTAAAGACCTTTTTTTTGTTGGTTTGGTTTTTCATATCATATTTGCATCTTCTCGTCTTTGCGGACAACACATCATCTAATGTGTCCGAGGTGTGTCTCGAGTTCACCTACGGAAAAGGATGGAAAAAGAAAATCTGCTAAAATATTTTGATAAAATGAATACCCGATCCGAAATATGCACTTAGAATCGACTAGCACAGAAAATGCAAAATATTTCGGAATAAATCAGAATATTTCGGAATAATAGAAAAAAATCGAGCAAAAGTAAAAAAAATGAAAAATCATGAAAAAAATTTCTAAAAATCTTTAACCATGTAGATATTCTAGAAAATATTATTTATGTGTTCCAATGTATATCAATGTTGGTTTATAATTGCACAAAACCTTATCGTAATATATATAAATGTTTAAAATGTTATTTATTTGCAGAGCATGCATAGAAATACATGCTATATAGACTTACACACAAGAAAATATTATATAAATGATGTTTTAGAATTCCAAAGTGTATGTTTTATTTATGATTGTACAAAGTTTCATTGCAAAATTGCATCGTTTAATCAATAGTTTTATTATTTTTATATTTAGACTAATGTGCATCAATACAACATACAGAGAAATGATATGTGAAGCTCTACAACCCTAGATAGTGTGGAAGTGCGATCTAAGTGTTTCAAAGTGTGAATCTATGCTTGATTTAAGGTTGTTAAGGGTTTCATCAAAAAAATTCCATCAAAAAACTAATATTTTCACATTTCATATTTATGCAATATTTCCACGGTATACTTCCATGTCTTATAGTGCCGATTTATTGGTCGATATCGACTTTTTGAACCTTGCCTGCAGGGAGTTGAGATTTTGGTGTTGTTGTGGTGATCTGAAGCGCAAGCAAGTTGTACGAAAGAGACGCGTATGGACTCGGGTGTGGAGAAGCTTCAGAAGTTAAGGAAATGAGGTTGTCACTTGTCAGGAGGAGAATCGTCGCGGTGGTTGCTGACTATCGGTGCCAAGTTTGTGTGGGGTTGTAAAAGTATCTCTAGCTTCAAGAGTAGCGCTCTGTCTTTTGGTTGTAACTCTTTCTCTTTAGTGGATTGTTGTGTGCCTACCCGAGCTTGCCTAGGGTGGCTTTTCCTAGTTAGGCTTCCACCTAAAAAATCATCAGTGTGATTTTCTTACTGCATTAGGATAGACCCTTGTGTGCTTCCACCTTATATTCAGACACGATCTTTAAATCACACGTGGGTAGAGCTGTTAATCGGCTCGGATCGGGCCCGATTTGGTCCAAGTTTGGGCAGAGTTAGCTTGGGCTTTGGACCGGGCTCGAACTTTCAAGCCCGACTGTGTTACAGACCGAGTATGGACAACCACTAACTCGACCCAAAGCCCGAAATATTTTATTTTTTATATATAATGAATATATAATTTTAAAAGTGCCAACTTTATAGATATTAATGTCTCGGACGTTTGAAGCATTATTTCACACATATCCTTTTAACGTATATCATAATCAATGTTATTTTCTACTTTTACTGATTGATGAAGAAAAGAAAAAAAAAGATTTGGGCATATACCGGCTAGAAATGCAGGCTTAATTTGAGTCGGGTTTGGGCCAAGTCTGAAAATTTTAATTTGGATCCGGACAGGGTATGGGCACAGTCTCATAAATTTGGACCGGGCATAGGCATGGGGTGGCCCGGTCCGAAGCTGGTCCATTAACAACCCTGCATGTGGATTAAATATCTTTTCTTAAACTTTCATTGTGCACATCATGTGATTGCAAGAGAGATTTCCATAAAGGTTGTTTTGGTTGGTTTGTTGTTTTGCAAGCATGTTATTTGCATTGATCCCTCCATAGGGATTTTTCTTTTAGGGCAATAGAGTATATCTCATATAGGTAATTAATCTTAAAGTCTCTAGATTGCCTAGGGTATTTCCAACTCTCATATTTAAATAACTTCAGATTTTATAATAATAATAATAATAATAATAATAATAAACTCTTCTATTCAATTTGCCTTATTTGTAAAATTTTGAAAATCTATTTTTACTGCAAGGGCAGTGGATTCCACCATACATATATCAAAAACCTACTGTACCCATCATCATCTCCAGGGAAAATAAAAGACAGTGAGATGAAAGTAAGGGGCATTTTGGGAGCTGACCGTGAAATTCCATTTGCTCTTCCATTTGGCGTGGGAGATTGGGGTGGAATGAAACGCGGCTAGGTGGGTTGATGGGGATAGCAGATTCCTCAGCGCGGGTATGCTCCTCCATGCGACTGCTTGCATCTCTACCGGCAAATTTCCTCAACCGATCAGGGAAAGAGAGAGCACGACACATCGAAGCTTAAAAGAATCAGAGGAGAGAGAGAGAGAGAGAGAGGATATTATTATTCTATTCCTTCCATGGATTTGCCATAGCCTTCATCGTCTCCTTCCATGGAGAGTGCGCTGGGTGTTGGAAGGAAGAAAGCCGCGAGGCCTGAAGAAGGGTTTCTCAGGAAAGAAAGCGGAAGAAAGAAATCTTCAAAAGGGCCACCAGTCCGACTCTGAGCATGGGAATTCCCGGAACTGGCAGATAGGGCTCCGATTTAGGGGTGGCAATGGGTCGGGTCGGGGTCGGGTTCGGGTCGGGTTGAGACATATGTATAAGGGCAAAACATCCAACCCGAGCCCGACCCGTTTAATAAACAGGTCAAAAATTTAAACCTAAACCCGACCCGCCTAATAAACGGGTTGACCCGACCCAACCCGTTTACTAAACGGGTCGGGTTGTGTCGGGTCGGGTTGGCTCGGGTTGCGTCAATAGAACCCATGTAAACCTGTCGAGTTGGGTCAAGGTCAAGTCAGATTGGGCCGGGTTTGGTCGGGTTGGGTCGGGTTGGCTCGAGTTGGTTCGGGTTGGCTCGGGTCGGGTCTGGTTGACACGATCCATTTGTTAAACGGGTCAAGTCGGGTCAATCGGGTTATAAGTACAAACCCGAACCCGACCCATTAAATAAACGGGTCAATCGGGTCGACCCGTTTTATGACCCGAACCCGTTTAGGCCAAACCCAAACCCGCTAACTTCTGGTCGGGTTGGCGGGTCGGGTCAAGAATTACCACCCCTACTCCGATTGGAGACGATATATTCGCACCTATGAAATTAGTGTTGGCACCCGAATCTGTCTTGGCCCCAACCCAATTCCAGTCCATCCTTGAAAAACCCCAAAATACCTCTGTAACATCAACGTATGGACCATCGGGAGGGAGCCGACGTCTTGGGACGACCCCCAGGAGTAAGGGTGGGACTTGGGCGGATCTAACCCGAGCCTGACCCGAACAATGGACAAACATGGGCAAAGCTAGTTAAAAACTTGGACGGATTTGGACAAAAAAAGATCAACCTGATTTCAATTTAGACAGATTTGGACACTGATCTTCCCAACCCGAGGAACCCGAGAAAGTGACACACTAAGGTTGAACGTTTTGGTAGTTTTTTTTATGGAAATCAAAGATGGTATGTTGATGTTGAATGCTAAGAATTCCTTTGAAAAATGTGAGGATATAGGTTGGACTTTATGTTTTCATTATGCAATTTGAAGATTTTTTTTAATCCAAATCAAAATTTTGTTGGGTTTTTTATTTCCATCTATGTATGTGCACAAATATTTCTAATTGGGCAACCAGCCCAACCTGTCCATTACTAGTGCATGCCCGTGCATGTCGGCACTGCAGCGGGCCGTCTTCAGTGGCAGACACCCCCCGGGCATCACCACCCCCACCCCCACTATCGTATTCGGCAACAACACACCTCACCGTCTTCGGCAACAAAACACTTTCGACGGTAACACCGACCCCATTTCGACGAACCGACAACCACGACACCACCAACAATGGTCATTGTTGGGACATTCGCTGCCACCTAAACAGCCGCCTTCGACGGCAATACACCTACACGTTGCCACCGAACGCCGCTGCGGCTACCGGAACTGCTCGCCGCCGCCGAACCGAACCAAACCTAGTTAACTTTTTATCATGTTTTGTCCTAGTCAGCATGTAGATAGTCGTCCCTTGTTATATGAGAAATGCTATTTAGCCTGAAGGTTTTCTTGATTCTGCTAAGCCTGATTGACATGGCAGCATGCAACTGGTGGTGTAAAAGATTTAAATGTTCGAGAGAGATGAACGGCAGGGATGGTTTAAGAGAAGAGAGTTTGAGCGAGAGAGATGATCGTGTTAGAGGGATCGGATGGGGGGGGCTGGTTTGCATGGATGCCATTGCGAGGGGGAGTCAGATGAGAGCGAGATATAAGTTCGGCAGTTAGAGAGAGAAAAGAAAAGATATGGAAAGAGAGAGAGAGAATCAAGGAGAGGGAAGAGGATCAGATGTGAGAGAGGGCTGGAATCACCAGGAGATCCGGTCGGAGGGGGCTCGCGATAAGGTCAGGATTTGTGGGCTCAAGAGAGAGACGGAATTAAAGAGAGATAGTTTCAGTTGAGAGATTTAAGGAGAGAAAGAAGGAGACAGAAGAGAGAGAATCGGATGGGGCAAAAGAAAGTCAATCAGGCTGGCAGAATCGGAAAAACCTTCAGGCTGAATAGCCTTTCTCTTGTCTATATAGATGATAGAGAGAGGTGTGAGAAGGGTTCGAGAGAGATGAACGGCTGGGATGGTTTAAGAGAAGAGAGTTTGAGAGAGAGATGATCGTTTGAGAGGGATTGGATGGGGAGGATGGTTTGCATGGTTGCCATTGTGAGAGGTAGTCAGATGAGAGCGAGAGAGAAGTTCAGCAGTTAGAGAAAGAAAAGGTCATGATGAAAGCCATGGAATTGAAAAAAACAGAGGATCATTTTTAAAAAAAAAAACAGAAGATCAAGTTGCTAGAGTGTGAGAGGGAGAAATGGTACCTTGGAGCGTCAGCTGGGTTTGATTTAGTTAGGTGGTGAAGGCTCCACTGATTGAAAAAAAAAATAGAGGATCAATTTTTTTAAAAAGAACAGAAGATCAAGTTGCGAGAGAGTGAGAGGGAGAGATGGTACTTTGGAGCGTGAGCTGGGTTTGAATAAAGTCTCTCTTCAATGAGCCTAACCTGCCATGAACACTACGACTATAGAAACAGATAACTGGGGATTAAAAACAAAATCAACAATGAAAACAATATGAGCGAGAGAGGTGGGAATGGGATATTAGAGAGAGAGAGAGAGAGGTGGGAACGGGATGCTTACGTCCGGCAGAGGGAGGAGCTTTAAATCAGATTCTCGTTGTTAGAATTGGTGAGGTCTACAGCTCGTAAAACCTATAGTTTATCTATGTATGGTTGATAGTATAGGAATGCATATTGGTACGTACCTTAGTACGTGTTCTGATTACAGAACAGAGAGCCATGGCTACATGGTAATCCACTTGAGTGGGAGACTCAAGGAACTGGTCCCATGTAACCTAAATACGTTCGCAGCTCTGATAAGGGTTGGTCGCCCTATCAGGATAAGCTGTTGGGATGACAGAGCGTGGGTGTCTCCACCACGGTCATTACCAGGCACAGTGTCTGTGGCCGAACGAAACCAACACGGTGCATAGATCGATGAGCAGACATCGGTGCACTAAACCGTGTTTCTGCTTAGGGTAAAACGGTCCTAAACCCTGAGGAACCATGTCTGGTGGACTAACCAGTTGCGTGGTGCTTTGGTGCACCAATGTGTGAGGATCCGGATGCAGTGATCCAAAACCACGGTGTACTGGGTTACCCGACTGGCGTTGCATCAGCGTGTCACTCCTGCAGGCTATCCACACCCCTAACGGGAGGTGCGTTCCTTGGTCTGACCTATGTCGTATTAAACCCTGGCCAGGTGGTCATCAGTTGGACTGATGATGGATCCGGTTGCTCGGAAGAGTAATCGGAGGTACGATGTATGTGGTCAACCTGGAAGGAACCGAGTCATATGAGCACTCAAGTCTGACGGTATTCTTCACCGCTCGAGTTGAGTCATGGCACCAAGTGGAGGGACATCGGGTTTACCATACTAAGCGGAGAGCAGGGGTATTAGGGAGAACATAGTAAGTCCGGGGGAATTGGAGTGCAGCCTGCGTCGCACTCTGGGTGCTACACAGGTTAACTCGGACTTAAGGATCGATGGTACACTCGGGTAGTGTGTCGATCGAGTCTGAGTTGGAAGCCATGAAGCCTGGTCCCTGAAGGTTCCACCTTATCGACATTATGTATGGTTCTTATACCATCTCGTCGAAACACAGAACATAGTTAGAGGAAGTGAGAAGTCCAAGCCTACGCTCCGTGAGTGCTTCGCACTAGTGCACGGTAGATGCGTAGCTACGTGTGTGCACTAAGGGGAAACCCTAGGTTAGTGCAGAGACGCATGTAGCAATTCCTTGTCATAAGTGGACTTTGCCACATGGGTGCGATGCACCGGGATATGTTGCGAGTTGACTAGTTGACTTCACTAGGGGCACCCTACGGGAACCTCAGAGAATAGTGAAATCACTGGTGCACTTCACTTATGTGCGCCTTGCAAAGTCTCGTACATGAGGAACGGCCAACTAGTGACATAAGGGCGTTTTGATTATACTATGCGCCACTATGCACTAAGGGGGCCGTCCCTGAGTGGTGAGAGACTGGTCAAGGCCGGCCCTATTAGTTTCAGGAGGTTGTTGCCTTCGATGAAAGGGTCGGTCAAGAGGCGCAGAAAACGGGCTGGTTTTGACCGTTTTCGAAAACAAGGAAAAGATAGAGATAAAAGAAGAGATATATAGGGAGAGGTTTGAATCAGTCAATCCTATCCGCTAGGCTTATCCGTAAGGATAAGGCCGGCCCTATATAAGGCATAGGGAGAGAGGGGGGGACGAAATTAATGAGCCATGCAAGCCCTAGGGCCGGCCCAAGCCATGGGGGAAACCCTAGCCACCCCCTCTCCTCTCTTCGCATCTCCTCTCTCGTCTCTCTCTCCCTCGCTTGCGTCATTGGATGGCGACTCGTCTTCCTCACGTGGTGTTTTGTAGAAGGAGAAGGCTCGTCGTTTGGAGGCACTCAGAGATCCATCGACGAGGTGCCGTGCATCGTGTGAGATCGGGTGAACTAGAAGGCGTCTCCCGCAACCTTTTGCTGTCCAGAATCTGCACAGAAAATCAGTATTGTTTCTATGATTCTGGGAGCTACAGAAGTCCAAACGACGTGAAACTTGTTTCAAAAGTTGCGTCTCGAAGTTGTCTACCTGCAGTCCAAATTTCAGCCCAAATGGAGTTCGGATCTGAAAGTTATGGCCATCGCACCGAAGCTATGTCGAGCAGATCCGTAGCCCGTCTCCATCAACAAAGAAGAAATTTGTCGCGGTGAAAGATTCCGCACGCAGGTATGATCTCTAACAAGTAGATCTAACATAATTAGAACATGCATACATGCTATATTGTTCTTTTGCGTTAGATCGTCGTTAGGGGTTAGCGTAGTTGCCATGCTAGTTTCATACACGCATATGTAGATCGTTTCGATGAAAATTTTGATATGTAACGCACACCGCTCACGGTCCTCGGACCTTCACTTTGCTTCCGCTGCGAGCCTCTACCATGGATTTATTTCCAACACTCGTAGGTGATGCCAGGTGGGGATTAACGTTATAAGGTGAGTGAACAATGTAAATTTGGGAGAAAGTTTGAAGAAATCAGATGCTTGAACCCATTTAACCAACCCGAGTCCCTCTTGCTCATTCCCTTCTCTTTCTTATTTCACCATTGTACCCATCGTGACCGTTATACAAGCAGTCGCTCATAAGCTATCATGGCAAGGACTTCGATCGAATCACACAAACCTTAGGTCTTTAAGTCTTGTACCCAACCTAGCCGGTACCCACACCAATCTCTCTTTCATTATGCCATTTAGGAATTCATCGTAGCCTTCCATGAGCTCATAAAACTCATGCACAGCCATCCATTTATCTCTCTCATTTTCTCTTTCTTTCCCTTGTACCCAACCTCTTAGCCATGAAGCATCGCATCCGACTCACCTTGGACTCAAGATTGGACATTTGGACTCTATCTACCTGAATTAAATCGTAGTCGTCCATTTTGCCCAACCAAAATCCTATCCATGCAACACTCATGCATTTCTAGCACATCACTTCTCCTTTCTCTCATGTGTACAACCTTTGACCCATTGTACCCCCTGCAAAGTCCCTCACGGCCAGCTATCAAGCACCTTTGGATTCTCTCTCTCTCTCTCTCTCTCTCTCTCTCTCTCTCTCTCTCTCTCTCTCTCTCTCTCCATGTCAACCATCTAAAACCACACATCAGCCCAACCCATGCACGCATGCATGATCGCACCCGTCCGTGTCCTAAGATCCATGCGATCTCAACTCTCTCTCTCTCCTTCTAGATTCATTTCTCTCCTTCTCACTTAATCTCAACCGTCCCTTAAGTTCGTACCCATGCAGGTCCCTCCCTCTCTCTAAAAACCCATCACAACCGTCCCTTGCATCCATGCAACCCAGAGCCGTGCGAATTTCTCTCTCTAAACCAATCACACCCCCCTAAAAACCTGTCGAACCTCTTTCCCTTGTCTGATTCTCTCTTTTCATCTCCTTAATTTCTTATCGATCTCTCTCTACCTCTAGTCACGAAAATCTCTCTCTCTAACTAACTAATCACAACTATATCCCCACCTCATCGCAGTCGTCCATGTCACTCATCCAAACCGCGAGATCCCAGTCGGCCTACTCTCTCTCTCTCTCTCTCTGATCTTCTCTATCTTTCTAACTGTCCGTCTCTCGATCTCTCTCTATCCTTCTTTTCTCTCTCTCTATTCCCATTTATCTCCTCTCTTAATCGTCCTTTATACCTAGCTGTACCCGGCTGCAGGATTTTAGGCGCGGGGTTTGGCCGCATGGAAGAGAGGATTGATGAGAGGGGGGGGGGGAGGGGGGGGGAGGGGGGGATCTCATCGGCTGAAAAAGGGGGTGCGTGAGGGTGGGCATGAATGGATTTCCATATTTGGAATTGAAGGTGAGGGAGTCAGCTGTTTTTTTTTTAATTTCCTTTTTTAGAGATTTGATGGGGGTGAGTTGGGTTTGGAGGGGGGCTTTTGGTGTAGTCAGCTTGGGTGAGAGGGGCTAGTTGAATATTTTGGTCTAATCAGCGTTGTTTTTATCTAGTCACCTTGTCCTAGTTGTGGGGGAGGATTTCGGCCGTCGTTCGTGACCCTCCTCCAACAGTCGATTGAAGGTTTGACCCTTCGGGATGTGGCGCGCTTCGAAGCACTGAGTTGTGACTTGCTGGGCTATCACACAAGCACTATAGAGTAGAAAGGGAGAGAAAGAGATGACACAGGATATGGTGACGAAGTTCGGCCGAAGCCTACGTCTCCGTGCGGTAAGACACAACCTTTGAATCCACTATCTCTAAGTAAATAGTAAAGCTACTCTCGACAGGCCGAGGAGTGCTTCTTACAAGTAATCAGAGGGTGGAAAAGGAGTATGAAAACTAGAAAACTCAGGGAGCTCTGGAAAACAGAAAGTGGGTTTCTGGTCTGAAATTTCGGATATGGAATCATTTACAGGGTTTGCTATTTATAAGGGCTTAGTTTCTCTGGGTAATATTCTAGGAATATTCCCAGGAATATCTAGGGTTTGGTAAATACCCGAGGGGATTTACCAGACCTCAGATAGTACAAGTGGGCCCCAGGCAGGGCTGCGGGTCCCACCGTTGGGCGTTAGCCAGATTTTGCACCCACAGTTACCCCCTCCCAGCTAGATAGGTGTTAACCTAGCTGGTTGGGATTTCCTGGTACAAAGCTGGTCGCTCGTCTGCCGATTCTCTGTCCGGGGTTGGTCGTCATCTGTCTGTCGACCTGCTACGTAAGGCCGATCGTTGGGCCCGCCGACCCCCTGCCAGGGGTCGATCGGGTGCACGTTTGCCGACCAGTTGCATGGGGCCGACCATAGTCTATCTGCCGACCCCCTGTGTGGGGCCGACCGTTGTCTGCCTACCGGCCCCTTGTCCGGGGCCGACTGTTGTGCGTCTGCCGACCCATTGTGCGGGGTCGACCATTGGTGTGTTACCCCCTCCCAATTGGGTAGGTGGTAACCTGGTTGACTGGGGTTACAAAAATAGCTGCGCGCAAGTCAGTTCGAGCTAAAAAACCTGGGGGGCGTTGGTCAAAAAATATTAGGGGTAGGGGGTTTTGTGCAAAAAGTTAGGGTAGTGGGTTTTGTGTAAAAGGTTAGGGGCAGGGGTGGTTTGTGCAAAAAATCATGGGGCAGGGGAGTTCTATGCAAAAAAGTCAGGGGTAGGGGTCCTGTGCAAAAAGTTAGGGGCAGGGGGGTTTTTGTGCAAAATATCATAGGTAAGGGTTTATTTGTAAAAATTCAGTTGAAATATTGGAAAAAATAAGAAGTAGGGGGGTTTGGTCAAAGATTCTAGGTGGTAGGGGTTTTTTGTAAAAAATCTTGAGCTGTGTTTATTGTCAAAAAATGATAAAAGGGGTTCTGGGCAGAAGTTTTAGGACTGGGGGGTTTTTTGCAAAAACCCAGGTTGGGTTTTGGAGGGTCGGTAGAAGTGTATAGGGAGACTCCCGGGGTAGACCCAAGAGCACCCGGGGGTGGTAGGTGGGGTTTTCTCCTACTGGGGGTCGGTAGAAATGCTGACCGTTTGATTACATGCAATGAAATCGAAACCACACGATGGAATCATCGTGAGAATGCTGTGCACCCAGTCCGAATCAAACGGCTGTGATCTGAGCCACCTCAGCCTCTTTTGTTTTTAGCGGGTCGGTAGATGGGATGGGTTTTTTTTTGTCGTGTAGGGGGAGGATTTCGGCCGTCGTACGTTGGGAAGGATTCTGGTCGTCGTACATGACCCTCCTCAAACAATTGATTGAAGGTTTGACCCTTCGGGATGTGGTGTGCTTCGAAGCGCTGAGTTGTGACTTGCTGGGCTGTCACACAAGCACTATAGAGTAGAAAGGTAGAGAAAGAGATGACACAGGATATGGTGACGAAGTTCGGCCAAAGCCTACGTCTCCGTGCGGTAAGACGCAACTTTTGAATCCACTATCTCTGAGTAAACAGTAGAGCTACTCTCGACAGGCCGAGGAGTGCTTCTTACAAGTAATCAGAGGGTGGAAAAGGAGTCTGAAAACCAAAAAACTCAGGGAGCTCTGGAAAACAGAAAGTGGGTTTCTGGTCTGGAATTTTGAATCTGGAATCATTTACAGGGTTTGCTATTTATAAGGGTTTAGTTTCTCTGGAGAATATTCTAGGAATATTCTCAGGAATATCCAGGGTTTGGTAAATATCCGGGGGGATTTACCAGATCTCAGATAGTGCAAGTGGGCCCCTAGCAGGGCTGCGGGTCCCACCATTGAGTGTTAGCCAGATTTTGCACCCACACTAGTCAACGGTTCCGTTTTGTCTAATCATCAGAAAACTGACGTCTCTTGTTATATAGATTTTGCAAATTGGACAATCCGAGAAACCAAGCAACTAGAATGGGCAAGCACGAGTTGGGCTTCCATGGGTTCCCCGGGTTTCACGAGCAAAATGGGTTAAGGTTTGTGCAAGTCGGGTTGGGCATGGGCAGACCATTCAACCCGCTCAAGTCCCACCCCACTACAAAAAAAAACAGTTATTACCGATGGACAATATCCGTCGGTAATATTAACATTCCGTCGGTAATATTCTATAGCGACGGAAGATATTTCCATCGCTGGCTGTCGGGAAAAAAGGCGTCGGGGAAAACAATACGACGGACCAAATATTACTGTCGGTAATAATAATTAATACCGACGGTAATATTAAAGCCGTCGGTCATACTTAATCACTTAAAAATTAATATAATATATTATTACCGACGAAACTTAAGAATCCGTCGGTAATATATAAGCATTTTACCGACGGTTAAGGTTTATACTGTCGGTAATACTATATATATTACCGACGCATATATATATTGTCCGTCGGTAATAATATATATATATTACCGACGGATATTATATGCCGTCGGCACATTATTTAAAATTTAAAAAAAATAAAAACATTATTACCGACGGAATAATTAATTTTCGTCGGTAATAAGTATGTTTTTTTTATAATAAATTTACCTAAATAATGTTATTTAATTCCTGTGATTTACAACAATACCACAATATATTACCACAATTTATCAAATATTACCACAATTTATAAAATATTACCGCAAATTTAAAAATATTACCTAAATTGATAAAAAAATTACAGCAAATTATCAAATATTACCACAGTACCCGGCCGACAATTATAGACAAGAACAAAAAATAACCACATATTACAAAATAATATTTACACAATCCAGAACTGAGAGATGATACATGCCCTATCTCAACCACCCCCACCCGCCACCAACGTTGGTGCTCTCATCGATCCCCTGACGCCGCCCTATCTCAACCACCCCCGCCCACCACCAACGCTGGTGCTCTCATCGATCCCCTGACGCCGCACTGCTCCTGCAATTAACATGTATTTGTTAAAAAAATGGTTTATATCTATAACTGAGTCTAAGCGTTAAAAAATGATAAGTTAGCGTGTTTCGGTTTTGAAATAGGTTTGGATTCGATCGGATCGGCATCCGATAATTCGAAGTTGGAATTATTCCGTATTTCGGACTTGCGAGCGGGTTCTAATTGGATATTTGACCAATTTACGCTCCGATTCACCGATTTAGAGTCTAAGTGTTGGAAAATCATAAGTTAGCGTGTTTCGGATATGAAATAGGTTTGGATTCGATCCGATCGTCATCGGATCGGCATCCGATAATTCCAACTTGGAATTATTCCGTATTTCGGACTTGCGAGCGGGTTCTAATTGGATATTTGACCAATTTACGATCCGAATCACCGATTTAGAGTCTAAGTGTTGGAAAATCATAACTTAGCGTGTTTCGGATATGAAATAGGTTTGGATTCGATCCGATCGTCATTGGATCGGCATCCGATAATTTGAAGTTGGAATTATTCCGTATTTCGGACTTGCGAGCGAGTTCTAATTGGATATTTGACCAATTTACGCTCCGATTCACCGATTTAGAGTCTAAGTGTTGGAAAATCATAAGTTAGCGTGTTTCGGATATGAAATAGGTTTGGATTCGATCGGATCGTCATCGGATCGGCATCCGATAATTCGAACTTGGAATTATTCCGTATTTCGGACTTGCGAGCGAGTTCTAATTGGATATTTGACCAATTTACGCGTTGATTCACCGATTTAGAGTCTAAGTGTTGGAAAATCATAAGTTAGCGTGTTTCGGATATGAAATAGGTTTGGATTCGATTGGATCGGCATCCAATAATTCGAACTTGGAATTATTCCGTATTTCAGACTTGCGAGCGAGTTATAATTGGATATTTGACCAATTTACGCTCCGATTCACCGATTTAGAGTCTAAGTGTTGGAAAATCATAAGTTAGCGTGTTTCGGATATGAAATAGGTTTGGATTCGATCGGATCATCATCGGATCGGCATCCGATAATTCGAACTTGGAATTATTCCGTATTTCGAACTTGCGAGCGGGTTCTAATTAGATATTTGACCAATTTACGATCCGATTCACCGATTTAGAGTCTAAGTGTTGGAAAATCATAAGTTAGCGTGTTTCGGATATGAAATAGGTTTGGATTCAATCAGATCGTCATCGAATCGGCATCCGATAATTCGAACTTGGAATTATTCCGTATTTCGGACTTGCGAGCGGGTTCTAATTGGATATTTGACCAATTTACGATCCGATTCACCGATTTAGAGTCTAAGTGTTGGAAAATCATAAGTTAGCGTGTTTCGGATATAAAATAGGCTTGGATTCGATCGGATCGTCATCGGATCGACATCCGATAATTCGAACTTGGAATTATTCCGTATTTCGGACTTGCGAGCGGGTTCTAATTGGATATTTGACCAATTTACGATCCGATTCACCGATTTAGAGTCTAAGTGTTGGAAAATCATAACTTAGCGTGTTTCGGATATAAAATAGGTTTGGATTCGATCGGATCGTCATCGGATCGGCATCTGATAATTCGAACTTGGAATTATTCCGTATTTCGGACTTGCGAGCGAGTTCTAATTGGATATTTGACCAATTTACGCTCCGATTCACTGATTTAGAGTCTAAGTATTGGAAAATCATAAGTTAGCGTGTTTCGGATATGAAATAGGTTTGGATTCGATCGGATCGTCATCGGATCGGCATCCGATAATTCGAACTTGGAATTATTCCGTATTTCGGACTTGCGAGCGAGTTCTAATTGGATATTTGACCAATTTACGCTCCGATTCACCGATTTAGAGTCTAAGTGTTGGAAAATCATAAGTTAGCGTGTTTCGGATATGAAATAGGTTTGGATTCGATCGGATCGGCATCGGATCGGCATCCGATAATTCGAACTTGGAATTATTCCGTATTTTGAACTTGCGAGCGAGTTCTAATTGGATATTTGACCTATTTATGCTCCGATTCACCGATTTAGAGTCTAAGTGTTGGAAAATCATAAGTTAGCGTGTTTCGGATATGAAATAGGTTTAGATTCGATCCGATCGTCATCGGATCGGCATCCAATAATTTGAACTTGGAATTATTCCGTATTTCGGACTTACGAGCGAGTTCTAATTGGATATTTGACCAATTTACGCTCCGATTCACCGATTTAGAGTCTAAGTGTTGGAAAAACATAAGTTAGCGTGTTTCGGATATGAAATAGGTTAGGATTCGATCGGATCATCATCGGATCGGCATCCGATAATTCGAGGTTGGAATTATTCCGTATTTCGGACTTGCGAGCGGGTTCTAATTGGATATTTGACCAATTTACGCTCTGATTCACCGATTTAGAGTCTAAGTGTTGGAAAATCATAAGTTAGCGTGTTTCGGATATGAAATAGGTTTGGATTCGATCGGATCGGCATCGAATTGGCATCCGATAATTCGAGGTTGGAATTATTTCGTATTTCGGACTTACGAGCGGGTTCTAATTGGATATTTGACCAATTTACGCTCCGATTCACCGATTTAGAGTCTAAGTGTTGGAAAATCATAAGTTAGCGTGTTTCGGATATGAAATAGGTTTGGATTCGATCGGATCGTCATCGGATCGGCATCCGATAATTTGAACTTAGAATTATTCCGTATTTCGGACTTGCGAGCGAGTTCTAATTGGATATTTGACCAATTTACGCTCCGATTCACCGATTTAGAGTCTAAGTGTTGGAAAATCATAAGTTAGCGTGTTTCGAATATGAAATAGGTTAGGATTCGATCGGATCATCACCGGATCGGCATCTGATAATTCGAGGTTGGAATTATTCCGTATTTCGGACTTGCGAGCGGGTTCTAATTGGATATTTGACCAATTTACGCTCTGATTCACCGATTTAGAGTCTAAGTGTTGGAAAATCATAAGTTAGCGTGTTTCGGATATGAAATAGGTTTGGATTCGATCGGATCATCATCGGATCGGCATCTGATAATTCGAACTTGGAATTATTCCGTATTTCAGACTTGCGAGCGAGTTCTAATTGGATATTTGAACAATTTACGCTCCGATTCACCGATTTAGAATCTAAGTGTTGGAAAATCATAAGTGTGATAATATGATCTAAACTCAAATTAGTAAGATTCATATTTTTTACTAATATTATAAAGATTAGTAAGTACCTGATCATGAGCCACCGCTAGACCGGCTTATGAAGTCATTAAGCCGACGCTCCAGTTCTTTGCGAGTTTCTCTTTCCTCATCGAGGGCCTTCTTCTCTGCCTCAACCCTCTGCTCGAGGGCCTGCCTCTGCTCTCGCTCCGCCTCAATCCTCTGCTCGAGGGCCTGCCTCTGCTCTCGCTCCGCGTCTAGCGCAGACTGCAGCTGAGTGATAGCACCGGTCTGGGTGTCCTGTGCCCTCGAGCGCATACCCTCTCGTCCAAAGTAGGAGGAGGGCGTGACTCCAAGGCCCGTACAGAGGACGCGGCCGTGCGTGGCAGGTCTCAGCACAGTATTCATCGCTGAGTCGACAGATACTGAGCTGGAGGACGAGCCGGCCTCGCCCGACGGGGTCACCAGAAGTCGCATCCTCTCCTATATAAAAACAACCAATGATATTCAATGATATTTTATGGCATATGTATAAGAATATATTAACAGTAATTTAATTACTTACCACTTGCGAGGCAACCCTGTCGTCCATAAATGCCCCATCGATACGCCGCCTCCTAGAGGCCTCAAAAAGGTCAATCCTATTAGGCTCGTGGGCCAAGGACTGTGTCTGTTGGACATATAAAATAAATAGATGAGTTAATATAACATGTATAGAGCTTTAAATAATAACAATGTTTGTATCATTTACCAGCTGCTGGGCAAGCTGGGGCATGGAGGTCCTCCCCTTCACTGGAGCAGGTGTCGTCGAGGCACTTCTATTCTGCTTGCCTATAGCAGATTTCGCCTGTGTCAATCGATTAAATTTTGAAACATCAATACAAATTTTTAGTATATCATTAAAATAAGTATGAATCAATAAAATTATAATTATACCTGAAAGCTAGGGGTGGCCCAGTGAGCGACCAAAAACTGTAGAATGTGTAGCGGTGGCGCGTCTCTCGTCCCGACCGCAGCCTGTACCTCCTCAGCCGACTGGCCGACCAAGTAACCGTAGAGCTGGTAGAGCTCGTGACGGTAATCTCTGTACTGCTCACCCATCATCTTCCACAAGTCCTCCCGATGGGTGTCGGTTTCTATGTTCTCCTATTTAAATTTCTCCTGTAAAATCAATTTAGAAACAAGTCATTTTATCAAATCAAATTATAAAGAAGTACGATATTATTCTAAAATGCTTTAATGAAACTAATGTACCAAAAACTGCTGATACATCCTCTCCTTATAGGATGCATCAATGTTCTTCCACCCCCTTAACCCCACAATCGGGGCATTCCTCTCCTCCCGTACTATAATGCCGACCCACGTGGCGGCGTCAGAAGCGTGCTCGCCCACAAAGGTCCTGCCGCTCCACTGTAGGGACAGCGGCTCGCGTAAGGCCGAAAAGCGCCGGGCCGTCGTCACGCCCCGGTCGCCTACGTGCCTGGTCGACCCTGCAAATAAAATATATATCAGTACTGAAGAAGTATTTACAACATGTATAAAACTTTAGATCTAAACATTACCTGTGGGCGTAGACGCTGTAGCCGAGTGCTGAGCACTGCTCGAAGCTCCGGAGGCTGCGACCACAGCAGGAGCTGGTGTGGAGAGAGGAACAGCACTACCAGATCCGGACGGCTCAGCCTCAGACCCTGGGGTGGCAGCCGGAGCGCTCCGAGCTACCCCACCCCTGCCTCTGCCTCTACGAACATATGACCGTGATGCCATCTAAAACAATTTAATTTACATATGAAACAGTAAGTTTTACATATGAAACAATATGAAACAGTTTGATTTACATATGAAACAGTATGATTTACATATGAAACAATATGAAACAATATAAACCCGCTCGCAATATAAAACAATATGAAACAGTTAGACTCTAAATCGGTTAATCGGATCGTAAATTGGTCAAATATCCAATTGAAACCCGCTCGCAAGTCCGAAATACGGAATATAATTCCAAGTTCGAATTATCGGATGCCGATCCGATGACGATCGGATCGAATCCAAACCTATTTCATATCCGAAACACGCTAACTTATGATTTTCCAACACTTAGACTCTAAATCGGTGAATCGGAGCGTAAATTGGTCAAATATCCAATTAGAACTCGCTCGCAAGTCCAAAATACGGAATAATTCCAAGTTCGAATTATCGAATGTCGATCTGATAACGATCCGATTGAATCCAAACCTATTTCATATCCGAAACACGCTAAGTTATGATTTTCCAACACTTAGACTCTAAATCGGTGAATCGGATCGTAAATTGGTCAAATATCCAATTAGAACCCGCTCGCAAGTCCGAAATACGGAATAATTCCAAGTTCGAATTATCGGATGCCGATCCGATGACGATCCGATCGAATCCAAACCTATTTCATATCCGAAACACGCTAACTTATGATTTTCCAACACTTAGACTCTAAATCGGTAAATCGGAGCGTAAATTGGTCAAATATCCAATTAGAACTCGCTCGCAAGTCCGAAATACGGAATAATTCCAACTTCGAATTATCAGATGCCTATCCGATGACGATCCGATCGAATCCAAACCTATTTCATATCCGAAACACGCTAAGTTATGATTTTCCAACACTTAGACTCTAAATCGGTGAATCGGATCGTAAATTGGTCAAATATCCAATTAGAACCCGCTCGCAAGTCCGAAATACGGAATAATTCCAAGTTGGAATTATCGGATGTCGATCCGATGACGATCGGATCGAATCCAAACCTATTTCATATCCGAAACACGCTAACTTATGATTTTCCAACACTTAGACTCTAAATCGGTGAATCGGAGCGTAAATTGGTCAAATATCCAATTAGAACCCGCTCGCAAGTCCGAAATACGGAATAATTCCAAGTTCGAATTATCAGATGCCGATCCGATGACGATCCGATCGAATCCAAACCTATTTCATATCCGAAACACGCTAAGTTATGATTTTCCAACACTTAGACTCTAAATCGGTGAATCGATCGGATCGTAAATCGGTGAAACGGTATGATTTACATATGAAACGGTATGATTTATATATGAATCGGTGAAACGGTATGATTTACATATGAAACAATATAATATACATATGAAACAATATGATTTATATATGAAACAATTTGATTTAAATATGAAACAATTTGATTTACATACGGTCTAGTCATTTTCTGTCTCATCTCTGTCACTCTCATCGCTTTCCTCTTCTATTATTTGATCTGCATTCGCTGTCTAGTTTATATTGTCGATATCTTCATTTTCGTCGTGCACTGCGTCGACAATGATTATCTCATCATTCTGGTATGCATCCAAATCATCATCGACGACCCCCGCATCCTTGTCTCCCATGTCATAAAAATCTCTGGGTGGTGACTTGACTATAATTTGCCAACCTGGAAAGGTATTATCCGGTGCATAAAATATCTGTTGCGCTTGAAAGGTAAGAATGAATGGATCTTTATATTGGGTATTCAATCTCTTGCCAGTATTGATGCTGATAAAACCGTATTTGTCGACATTATAACCAGTCCCGCGATTATTAACATCATACCAATCGCATTTGAATAATACGATCCGATTTTGGCCAAGGAATTTAATCTCGAGAATCTCGTTGAGGACGCCGTAAAAGTCGATATTTTCTAATTCTTCTTGCTCACCGTTGACAACAACCCCACTATTTTGGGTTCTTCGTGATTTTTCACTATCTTTCGTCCGAAATCTATAACCGTTCACGATATAACCATCGTACGATATTGCGTCTTGCAAAGGACTACAAGATAAGCGCTAGAGATCCTCATTCATCAGCGGATCATGATTGTCGTTTAGCTCCTGTGCCTATAATAACCACATGACATTCATGATATGAACACATAATTATTGTTCGGTAATGGATGTCAATGAAATTCAGTAATGATGTGAATACTTACGTGTTTCTCGAACCACGATGTGAATTCACGATCATGAATTTGGGGAGCATTTCGAGTACCCCGATTATTAATGATGGCTTTATGCTTCCTGTTTTACCGGTTATGAATTAGATTATAATTAGCACATATACTTAATGAATGGACTGAAAGAATGAGTAAATGATCGTAAAATGCTTACTCAATGAATGGCCACACTTCATCACATTGGCGCAACACATACATATGTGCCTGTTGAATCTCATCTACAGACAATCGACGGGTTTTGCCTCCTCCTACAGGTCTACCCATTTCGGCAAATATAGACAGACCCCCATCGAAGTCTATTGGACCACCGTCATAGTTCCGCTCAAGTTGATTGAATCGCGTGTCTATACCATATATGTATCTTGAGCAGAATGTTAGACATTCTTCTGCTAGGTATCCTTCAGCAATTGATCCCTCCGGACGACTTTTATTACGAACATATGATTTCAATGTTCGTAAATACCTAATTTGAGAAAAAAATATTTGGATGAATATATCAAGACCAATCAAATACATTGTGCGAATGAGACGAGACGATTACCTCTCGATAAAATACATCCACCGATAATGAACTGGGCCGCCGAGTTTGGCCTCATTTGCCAAGTGAACGGTCAAATGCACCATGACATCAAAGAAGGAAGGTGGAAATATCATCTCTAACTTGCACAATGTGAGTGCAATATCCCTCTCCATCTATTCAAGTTGGTCCACTCTAAGTACCTTCGAGCACAACTGTCTGAAAAAAGTGCTGAGCTCAATTAACGGACCGGACACCTGTTCGGTTAAATTCCCACGTATAGCAAGAGATAACAATCGCTGCATAAGAACATGACAATCGTGGCTCTTTAATCCAGACAACTTCCGGCCGTTCTCTTGCACGCATCGTGCAATATTCGAAGAATAACCGTCTGGTGTTTTCACAGACCGTAGGAATGCACATAAGGCTGCCTTTTGCTGTGAGCTCATGGTGTAGCATGCAACTGGCAACACATACTTATCCCCAATCTCTTAGGGATGAAGTGATTTTCGGATGCCCAACTCCTTAAGATCGAGACGAGATTTAAGATTATCCTTCGTCTTACCGTCGAGATTCAGCAGTGTTCCTATAATGTTGTCACACACATTTTTCTCGATATGCATGACATCCAAGTTATGCCGCAAGAGTAGGCTGCTCCAGTACGGTAGTTTAAAGAAAATACTATTCTTCTTCCAGTTATGCTCACGCGTAGAATCTTCATGCGTTCTCTTCATTTTACCTTTTCCAAGTGCCACGGCATCAAGCTGATCCAATTCGCACAAGACTTCTACCCCCGAAAGCTGCTCCGGGGCCTTTGCAAGTTCCTTCTTGCCGTTAAAAGCTCTTTTGTTCTGCCTCCACTTATGGCCGTCAACAAGGAATCTTCGATGGCCCATATAACAGAACTTGCCTCCGTTCTTCAACCGTAATGAATCTGTCTCCTTATTGCATGTAGGGCACGCCAATTTTCCTTTAGTACTCCACCCAGATAAGTTGGCATATGCAGGAAAATCGTTGATGGTCCATAGAAGTGCCGCATGCATCCAAAAATTCTAGCGCAACGAGGCATCATACGTATCGGCCCCAACTTCCCATAACTCGTTCAACTCCTCAATCAATGGCTGCAAGTAAACGTCAATATCATTACCAGGCGACCTGGGTCCGGGAATGAGCAAGGAGAGCATTGTGTATGGCTTTTTTAAGCACATCCAGGGAGGCAAATTGTATGGAACTAGGACAACTGGCCAAATACTGTACGACACACTCATATTCCCAAAGGGATTGAAGCCATCGCTAGCAAGCCCTAACCTGACGTTGCGAACTTCACATGCGAATTCAGGATAGGTATGATCAAAATCTTTCCACGTCAGAGAGTCGGCCGGATGTCTCATAATCCCGTCATCTGTACGTTCTCGTGCATGCCACCTCATGTGCTCAGCAGTCTTCGATGACATAAACAACCTCTGAAGCCTGTCCCTGAGCGGGAAGTATAAGAGAACCTTTGCAGATACATTTTTCTTCCTTCGACTGGTACTAGACTCGGCATCGTCATCGTCTGTATTAATATTATCATCAGCGATCACTGTGTTTGAAGTTTCACCGTGAGCTGCCATGGGGACTGCATCTAGCTCCTCACCGTGCGAGAACCAACGGGTATAGCTAATGTCAATGCCACACATTACCAGATCAACCTCACATTCGTCTCGAACCTTCCTAGTCACCCATCCGCAGTCTATGCAGGGACACACAATTTTTCCATCAAGCGGTGCAAGACGCTCAAATGCAAAATCCAGAAATTTCCTGACTCCTTCTTTGTACTCTTGGCTCATGCGATTCGAATTACGCATCCAACTCTTATCGATCGAAGACATCTTCGTCTATCTGGCTATACAACACCACAAGTAATTTCAAACAATGTTATAAGACTCCGCACAAATTCGGTTTCGGTTCCCGGGTATGGAACACGGAACCGAAACTTCTACAGGCCTTTAAAACTCAAGGATAAACTTTACAAGACAGTAATAATACTCACAATTCTATATCAATGGATAAGACCTAAGAATACCATGGAAAATTAGAATGAGAGAATTGATCGCGATTCTCCAGATCATTCTAAAAGAACCCCAAATATTACCAAGAATAATAGGAAAAGATGGACTATACTTAGGGCACTAATTGCCCAATAGTGAAGTAGTTAAGTAGTGATTACTTCACGACTTCTTGCTAATAGTGTAGTAGTTTGCATGCTTTATAGGAACTATAATGGTTGCCCATCCGATGGTGTCAGTGTTGTACTTACCAACATTACCATGCTGATATCGATAGATACCCACTGCTACCCCTTTGGCATCTTTGGTGTGCTACCACCAACAACGACCAACGACTTATGGTTTCAGCATGGGAAGATGGTGGAGGAAGAAGAGAGAAGACGAGGAAGAAGGAGCACGGAGGGCGAAGGAAAAGAGAAGCAGAGGGGGCTGAGGGTGTTGTCGGAAAAGGGGGCGATAGAGGGGGTTGAGGGTGTCATCGAAAAGGAGGCGGCGATTGACACCGAGGCGGGCGACCGAGGCTGAGAGCAGTGGGGGCAGTATCAATGACGTACGACTGGAGGTTGGGGAGGAGGATAATCAGGAAATAGAAAAACTAAAGCTTTTTGGGTGCCATCACCAATTTGATGAGTTCAAATAGAGCGTCCCTCTTAAGTTAGGTTGGGTTACAAGATCGCTAGTCTTTTATTTTTTAGTTCGAAATCATGCTTCATGTGATTGATACGCATCACATTGGCAAAGCACTTGCCCTTCATTTAGCAGTCGTGATATTGAATCACATGAACTTTCCTCGCATCTTTACAACGGGCATATCTGAGTTATCTCCAGTCTTTATGGCGGGCTTATCCGTGCTCCTGTGTAGCAATATTACAAGCATGATGATGATTCAAACCTGATCTATCTTGTGCTCGAAGCACTAACAAGTGATAGACCGACCATGAGCCCCCTTTCCAAAAAAAAAAAGAGTGAATCATGCTAACTTAACTCTTTTGTATTGCTTACAATCCTTTCATTTAAATTATTGTGCATGACATATAGTTCTCATTAAATTATGCCTAGTAGTGATAGCTAAGCATTGTAATTTGAATGTAATGATCAGGATGAGTGACTCGGTTTGATGCTTTGAGTGAGATGTTTTGAACATGACTCTACAATTGCATGGTCCAGTTTAATTTGCAAGTCATATTCGACTCGCCTCTCACGCTCCTTTTCCATTTTGGACGGATCGGGTCATAACTTAACTTTGCAATCGCAGCCCTTACTCAAATTTGAATAATAGTATTGGCTTCTGTTTTAGTATAATAGTATTGAATTTGAATAATAGTATTGAATAAATAGGCTTCTGTTTTAGTATAATAGTATTGGCTTAGGGCATCTCCAGCCCTTACTCAAATTTGAATATGAGTAAAATCGTCTAAAAAACAGCTCCAACCCTTTACTCAGACCAAACTAAGTTTTACTAGAAATTTTCACCAAATCGGGGGAGACTCAAATCCCATACAAATTCTAACGATCATCTTTCAGGGCCTTCCTATTTACAAACGTGCTATCCACATTAGTACAAAAGTTCATTAGAGGAGGAGGAGCTCACCGGGGGGAGGAGGAGGAGCTCGCCGCTGGTCGCCGGGGAGGAGGAGGAGGAGCCCACGAGGCGGAGGAGGAGGAGGAGGACCTCGCCGCCGGTCGCCGGGGAGGGGGGGGAGGCCGGGGAGGGGGGGAAGGGGGGTCGCTGGGGAGGGGGGGGAGGCCGGGAAGGGGGGAGATTTAGAGAGAGAGAGGGGCGGCCGGGGAGGTTAGATCGAAACAGAACGTACAGAAGGGGATCGCTGAAAGTGAATTTATGGAAGGGTTTTTACCGACGGACTATTTTAAGTCCGTCGGTAAAAATATTTTTACCGACGGTAAAATAATATCCGTCGGTACAAATCAACGACGAAACTCAGGGTTCTATTTTTTCCAGAGGCTCGGTTTTTTACCCTGAGTTTCGTCGTGAAATTTTACCGACGGATAATTAATTCCCGTCGGTATAGTGCCGACGGACACATAATGTCCGTCGGTAAAAGTCTTTCTACCGACGGAAATATAACATCCGTCGGTAAAATATCCCGACGAAACACAGGGTACCAATTTATTCCAGAGGCTCGGTTGGACAATTTTACCGACGGATATTTAATTACCGTCGGTAATGTGCCGACGGACTCTATTTAGCCGTCGGTATAAAGTATTTTACCGACAGAGATAAAAATTCCGTCGGTATAAAGCATTATACCGACGGATAATATGTGGCCGTCGGTAATAAATGTGCAAAAAAAATTAAAAAAATTTAAGTTATAATACCGACGGAAATTATAGTAACCGTCGGTAAAAAATATATTATTACCGACGGTACTAATAATGTCCGTCGGTAAAGAACCTATTTCTTGTAGTGCCCCTAACCAGGAGTTCTTGCCAGAGCGGTTCTTCGGGCGGTTGATCAACATCAAGGGGCAGGACTTCGAATGCTACCTTTTGATTCTGGGTGACGGATGTGTCTCGAATACGGTCTGGGGCTGAAGATGATCATGGTGATCGAGGGAGGAGATATTCGGGTTCTTGATACCAAGGAAGGTGCCGCTCGAGGTCGTCGTCGAGCCGAAACTCCCACCCGGAGAGGAGAGGGAGAGGGAGAGAAAGAAAGAGAGAGAATAATGGGGGGACCATGTTGATTGTTGCCCCCAGATGCTCAGTTATGCATCTAGACTGTTCACTGAAGAGTAGCAGCTGTTAGACCTAAACTTTACTCCAAGCCATGACCCGTGCATGTTACCACATCAACGGACGGCTCTTTACACATCAGGGAATGGTCCAAGAGTTTTTTTTTTAGTTGCAGCTAGACTTTCACTGAAGAGTAGCAGCTGTTAGACCTAAACTTTACTCCAAGCCATGACCCGTGCATGTTACCACATCAACGGACGGCTCTTTACACATCAGGGAATGGTCCAAGAGTTTTTTTTTTTAGTTGAGGGGGGTACGGGGGGAGGGGGACAAGCATCCTGGAGTGTCCCTTGAGTTTTTTTTTTTTGCCCGAAAACCCTCGTGGAGAACACTCGTTTGCAATCAACGAGACAAGAGAGAAAAGGTCATGCAACTTGAAGACCCTTCCTCTCTTTCTCTCTTATTTGATCTAATGGATAGCGAGAAGCCCGAGAGTAGGGGGAGAAAATCTACAGGCCCTTCTCCTTCTCTCTCACCTTTCTACCATCCCAAGAGGATCCAGTGACGGGAAGGGGGGAGCAATAGGATGTAGTCCTCTCTCCTTTCTCTTCTTTGAGTTCAGGTAAGAGAGAACTGAAGAAGAGAGATAGAAGAAATTGGGGAAGATTGTGACTGCGATCTCTCTCTTTTCTGCTCGTCCAACAGAGGATGGAAGAGGGAGGGGGGGGGGGGGTTGATCTTATCGCTCTCTCTCTCTCCTCTCTCTCTCTCTCTCTCTCTCTCTCTCTCTCTCTCTCTCTCTCTCTCTCTCCTCTCTCTCTCTCTCTCTCTCTCTCTCTCTCTCTCTCTCCTCTCTCTCTCTCTCTCTCTCTCTCTCTCATGTTTTGCACGGACCATATAGAATAAAAGGAGGGGGTGGGGATTACAATTATGATCAACGCCCCCCTCTCTCTCGGTTTAATCGCACACGGAGAGAGAGGGCGGCCGGCTATAGTGCTTGACGCACGCCCCCGCCGCCCCCCCCCCCCCCCCCCCCCCCCCCCCCCCCTTTCCCCTTTAGTCGCATATGCAGGCCCGATTCCTCCCCTTGCCTCTTTAGATCTCCCACGGGTTCAAGCCTGATCACGGGGGTTACTAATGGGGTGCGCAAGGTGTGTCGCACCCCTATTGCACCGGAGTTGGGACCACACACCCCTTAAACCCTCGATCCAATCCCAATATCTGTAGGATTGGGCTTGGTTTAAGATTCATTAACCACATACCTCTGGACTAGATTAAGCTAATTACCCACTAAGCCCAATTACTTTAGGGGGCAATTGAGCCAAAACCCAACAAGGTTGAGAAATACAAATCCGGTCTCAATTTGTGTTAGGCTTGGGCAATCATCCACACTAACACGTATTTGTGTTAGACTTGGACAAATCCGGTCCAATCACGTATCCCTTAAGGGCCATTATTGTGTTCAATTTGTAACATCACCGGGTTTTTTTTTTTGTGTTTTGCAAAAAACCATGGGTTTCAATTCATCGTGCCCTGTTCCTAAAAGAAAATCTCGATTACAACTTAAATGGTCTTAGTTCTCAGGAATGGAGAAAGACACTTCCTCGGTACAAGAAACGCTACAATCCTTAGCAACAAATTATGCAACAAAGTCAAAAATATCCTCTGAAGTGAAGTCAACATTCCAATTGAAAAAATGAGCCGCTAATAGGAGGGCGACCTCATGTCCCTCACGAGGAATGCACTGGGTTCGAACGAAGGAAAAAAACTTAACAAGCCTCCTGCACTCCACTATATCACTATGGACATATCATGGATGGATGTCGTTCTCCTCCAACAGAAGAGTAATCATTGTATGGTTATCCCCTTTCAGAATTATGTTGTTTGGTTTAGCTTCTAAAAAAAATATTTTCAAAAAGTATGGCTAGGGGTGGCAATGGGTCGTGTCGTGTCGGGTTCGCGTCGTGTCTAGTTTCATGTCGTGTCCAAAACCCCCAGACCCGGACCCAACCCGTTTAACTAATCGTGTCTAGATCTTAAACATGTACCCGACCCGCTAATAAACGAGTAGACTTGATAAGACCCGGTTTCCACCCGTGTCTATTCAGTTGACCCGATCCGACCCAATTCGACTCGACCCAACCTGACCCTAAAGACCCGCTGGTATTATATATTATAGTATCGGATTGCGGGTAGACCCGACCCGACCCGTTGAATACTAAACGGGTCTTCTCGGGTCTACAGTGTCCAGACCCTAAACTCGGACCTGTCCCGTTTATTAAACGGCTCTATCGTTTACGACCCGGACCCGTTTAGCCCTGACCGAGACCCACTAACTTCGTGCCGGGTCTGCCGTGTCGGGTCCGAAATTGCCAGCCCTAGGTATGGCTAAGGTCTTGATTTCCAATGGGAACATTGGGAAGCAAAGCTCATAACACCACGTTGGATGATCGGTACTTGATAGTGGTTACCATTGCTTATTGGTCTAACTCGCCAAATCCGCCAACCCGACCAACCTGAACTCCGGTTGAATTTGGGCCAGTGAGCTACTACCCAACCCCAGGTGGGTTTGGGCTTGAGTTAGAGGGTTCGTTCCACCCGCAGCCCTACATGATCCAACGGTCTACTTGTCCCGCGAAGAATCCGAACCGACACGGCCGGACCCTTCCAACTTCCTAACCGGGGCCTCTCCACGCAACTCGGCGGGTGGACCGATGCGCAACAGATGCCGCTCGGCTGGATCCACGTGTCATATACGCACCACGTGGCATCTCTACACCGTGAGTACAACTGGAATTAGCTAGTCCCGTGACCCAGCAGTAAATGCCCACCCTCACCCACTGAACCCACCGCTCAGATATCGCCCCAAGAATCTTCTGGATTTTCTTTTTGCCTCCGACTCCGACTCCCCGACTCCGACTCCATTTGATGCGAGAGACTCGGTCCGGCCCCACATCTTTCGCTCATGACTGGCTGAGTGGCTGTCTATATAGAACAGGCCTCTCCCATCTTCTAGCCCACATCCAAGTTCCTTCTCTCTCTAGTTCAACCTCCTTCGAACAGGATCAGTGAGAAGAAACCCTAGGCCCTAGGGTTCTCTCTCTCTTTCTCTCTCTAAAAGGGTCATCTGGGTACACGTGGCTTAATGGGAAGGTCTATGTGCGAAGGGCTGAAGCCTGCGGCGGCGATGGTGATGGTGCAGGTGGCGTTCGCCGGCGTCAACGTCCTGTATAAACTCGCCATCAACGACGGGATGGATATGAGGGTCATGGTGGCCTACCGGTATCTCTTCGCCACCGGATTCTTGACCCCGCTCGCCTTCTTCCTCGAGAGGTAATCGCCCTCTGATCTTGATCGTAGTGTCTTCGATCGTTAGGGTGTTCTTCACCATTCCCAAATAGACGATATCTCGGGCTCGACTCCTCTGCAGTCGGCGGCGGTCGATCATGCATGTGCGCCGGGTGTAAAGAAAGACATATCACCCGTTCGATGGATGCGATTCACCCGATGGGGGTGCCTACCACCGAACGGCTGGTTCACCTGAGGTTCAGATGAACCTGATACGTGCATGGGTTTAAATGACATAATTAATGTTAATTTTCCATAAAAAAATAATAATTAATGTTTGTTATGAAATATATCCGGCTTATTTTTATATTTTTGAGGGTGACTTAATGAACAAGCATAACAATATATAAATATGGAGAAATGCTATTCAGCCCGAAGGTTTTTTTGATTTCGCCGATCTGATTGACGTGGCAGCATGCAACTGGTGTTGTTAAAGATTTTAAAATCGCTAGTGGGTTTCAGCCACCAGTTACATGCTGCCACGTCAATCGGGCCGACGAAATCGGGACAAGCCTTTGGGCTGAATAGCATTTCTTGTAAATCTGCAAGCAATAAATACGGAATTTGATATAGATTTCTAATTTACCAAAAAAAAAGTAAAAAAAAAAAGTTAAAACACCACAAAAAAGATTGAACAATATTTTACTTGGCTGCTGTCAAGTTGTTAAAATTAGTTTAAACAGTTAGTTATAGGGATTCTTTTATATAGCCCCATAAGACCTAGACCAATTGCATATTGATCTTTAAAAACTTTATATTTATATATTGACATCGTAAGAGCTATGTAATCTTTGCAAATCAACCCCTCAGGTTAATTGTCATCTCTTTGAACGAAAAATTCACTTATATTCATAGTTTATCGATCTTCATTCTTCACTCACCACGTATAATTACCAAATAGATGGTAGCCATGGGTTGTCTTTAACCAGTTGTCACAAATGACCATTTAACCCTTAATGCCAGATCGAGTTAATCCAACCTTCCCTAGTTGACCTAAATCAGGATTTTTTTTGTTAACCTACGGGTTGATTTGCACAAGTAATATAGTTTTTAACAGTTAATATGTAAATATAAAGTTTTTTAGGAGTTAATTTATAATTAGCCTAGTTCTAGAGGGCAATGTGCAATTAAAAATCTATGTAAATCATAATGTGTTATAGTTTTTATGTGAATGTCATTAGAATGGATAGCTTTTATTTGGAGAGTAATTAATATATTCTTCTTATAATTAATGTTCTTATTATCTTATCGTATTTATTTTTTCAATCGTATATGTGTGACGACCTGAGTTCCCTCCCAAAAGGTACTTCTTGAAGAGGGTAGTAATCGGGTATATTAAGGGCATGTTAATTGGTTGTTGTGTTTTCAGCATGTGATTTTGAAAACACATGTGTAAACATTTTAGAATTGTTTGGTTAGTAGGGTGTGACATGTGTAAACAGATGCACACTTGCTAAATTTGTACAGCTTTTACATATAAACCTGTGCAAATAAAGTTTCACCTAAATATATGAAACTTTAATTACACATGTCACATGTCCAAACAGATATACTCGCATCATTTGCACAACAACCAAACATCCCCTAAAGACAAGGATCTCCACTCTCATTATCGATGTGGGATTAAACCGTGTTAGACATGACCATCTCAACACCCCCCTTCAGGCGGGACACGCAAGGCAATGGCACAATCGGGCAGAGCTCCCAGAGTGAGTCCTAGCTCTGATACCATATGACAACCTGCGTTTCTCCTCAAAAAGGTACTTCTTGAGGGGTATATATATTAAAACAATGATCCCCACTCCCATTGCTGATGTGTGATTAAACCGTGTGAGATATGATCATCTCAACAAAATGCATTTAGTTTAATGTTAGAAACAAATATAATATTTTAATCATTGCTCATGATCGATTTGGTTGTCTGTGATTACAGGAATAGTCGACCCAAAATGACATGGAGGATCTTAATACAAGCATTCTTCTGCGGATTATTCGGGTAGGTACCACATCGTGTTTAAGTTTGATCTAATCATCATTAAAATAAAATCTCTTTTTATTATTTTAGAAATTCAAAAATATAAAAACTACTTTGTATTTTATTAAAAAACACATCAATGGTAGATCTCAGGCATCTGTCTAGGATTCATCCCATGGCTCCCAGATCGAATAATACTCCCACCACTACTGATGTATGGAAAATGTAACCAATTTAAAAAAATTTATTTCGCATGAAACTTATTACAGCCGCACGATGACGGACAACCCGAAATTGAATGGAGTCGGGCAGACTACATGAGGAGATCCGAACTCCTTTCCAACTGTCCTCATGAACTTATAGTCGTCGGGAGACTCTTTTGTCACGGAAAGTAGGTTCTCCGGACTGCACGGGGCCGGTTGGCTCTTCCTTGTGACTAAATTGCCACATCAGCACTATGAGTTGATGAGATTCTGACACGCGTCCAACAAAACCTGTGTACACAAACACGTCCAAATAAAGAAAGGATGGATGCTGGCTGGCTCCAGGAGGAGAACATGCAGCGTATCCATCCCTTCATAATGTTCCCATTGATGTAGGGCTGGCAATTTCGGACCCGACATGGCAGACCCGACACGAAGTTAGCGGGTCTGGGTCAGGGCTAAACGGGTTCCAGTCGTAAAGTGGTCGACACGATAGACCCGTTTAATAAACGGGTCGGGTCCGGATTTAGGGTCTGGACACGATAGACCCGGAAAGACCAGTTTAGTATTCAACGGGTCGTGTCGGGTCGGGTTGGGTTGGGTCTACCCGCAATCCGATACTATAATATATGATACCAGCGGGTCTTTCGGGTCAAGTCGGGTCGAGTCGGATCGGGTCAACTGAATAGACCTGGGTGGTAAACGGGTCTTACCGGGTCTACCCGTTTATTAGCGGGTCGGGTATGGGTTTAGGATCTAGACACAATTAGTTAAACAGGTTGGGTCCGGGTGTAGGGGTTTTGGACACGACATGATCCATTGCCACCCCTACATTTATTCCTTCTTTTGGGAGGCTTACCGGTTAGGAAAATGCTATTCAACCAGACTGAATCCTTTGAAGACCAAATCATAGCCATCCGATGCACCCGGACCTTTGCATGTCACCTTGGATCGACATTCAATAGACAATTGTGATGGGGTATGTCAAGAAAATATAAACCTTTTGTTAGGATGAATAACATTGCTGCCATATGACAACCATTTGTTCAAAAACAAAAAAAAACTTGGCTTTGAGTTATTTTAGCAGATACTATATTATTTAAAGGATATGTCACATTTTAATATTGTACCAGGTCCCTCCCAAACTTTACATGCTACATCAAGTCCGTCGTCCATTTTTAACCCCTAATGTGCTAAGAATATTGTATTCATTCATTGATTTGACACTGTGCATGTAGCGGTTGCTACATTGATTTTGCTATAGTTGATATAGTAATTTCACTGTAGTTGCTATAATGAAATCACTGTAGCGAGTGTCAGTTTCATTTGGTAAAAGTATCAATTTAGCGAATTGACTATTGTTACAGTGATTTCACTGTCGCTACTACAGTGATTTCACTGTAGCAAGAGTATCAATTGGCCGAATGGATACTCTTTCTGAAGACGAATGAATACTCTTGCTACAGTGAAATCACTCTAGCAACCACAATATACACAGTGTCACCCGGTGAATATATACTCTTGTTGATGATAAATAGATACTCTTTTCGTAGATGAATGTATACTCTTGCTAAAGTGTTTTCGCTGTAGTAGCTACAGTGAAATCACTGTAGCAATCGCTACATATATAGTGTTAATTGGAGAATGGATACTCATACCAAAGAAAAATGGATACTATTGCTGGAGTAATTTAAAAGATAAAAAAAGTAAACATTTTGGGTTAAGGATTTGCTGTACAAACATAGGAGAGATTTATGACTAATTTATCAAAAAAAAAAATTTATTGCAACCCTCCAAGGATGCCATCCGTCCAATGCACTGCCGGTGAGTTGGGTTGAGCGCATCCGAGGCTCTTCCATAATAAAGGACCTCCAATTATGGAAAAAAAGTTTTCAGACATTTGGTTTTCCACCCGAATGTTGCCATCCTTGTGTCCATTGCACAATACATTGCACCCACGAGAGAAGCATACTCTGTAACTCTGCCCCCATGGCAAGCCAAAGGACGGCTGTGATTAGGTGCCATGCTAGGGTGGCATGATTAAGATGAAAAACTGCATGATTGAATAGAAAGGAGTTGCCTGCAAAAAAAAGAAATAAAAGAAAGGAGTGGAACATGTTATTATGTGGAGTGTGCAATGCCAACATTGAGTGGGAATTGAACATCGATCATGAACATCCGAACATCACAGTCGTCAGATGCACAACTAAAGTGGGTGGCTGTGATCCACGGCCACGCCAAGATATTCTGGATTGGTGTTATTGTTGTCGGTGTAAACGGGAGGATACCATTAAATTAAATGTTGATGCACGCATCAGATATAATTTCTTTAAAGCATTATTCGTCTCTCTCACAAAGCGATCGAGATTGTACATGCTATAAGATTACTAGTGGTCCAGATTACGAGAAGTCTTTGTCGTTCTGCACTCGGTAAAATTGAAGAAACCTAGCTTCTTTAACAGAACATGAGGTATCCCTTGATTGCTAAGACGTGCAATAGTTTACAAGTCAACGGATGCCAGGAAGCATCGATCCTTGGTCCAATTGTAAGTCCCAGACGATCTCGACACCCTTAGCTAACTAGTTCCTCCAAGCGTCTTTTGAGCCAACAACTAGCCTAATCTAGTCAAACGGTTTATTACCAACCGTACTAGCTAGGGTTGACCCGACCCACTGAGTCGTCGAGTCAACTTGTAACAGGCCGGTTCAGTACAATCGGATCGAACCTTAGACGAAAGAAAAGGCCCTTGCTACAATGCGATCGTGTTAAATGCGCCTAATAAGTACCAAAGCCCTATAATTCATTACCCACGCTATGGGCATGCGGTGCGATGCTCAGCTCACATCTTTTCCCCAAACAATGACAAAATAAAATTTCGGAGGGGAGTGGGATGAAATCATATTTTCATTTGGTAAATAGATTTTGATAAAAAGCTTTAAAACATTGGTTTGAATGAAAAGTTCAAAGTATATATAAGACAAAATTATATCTTGCCAAAGATAAAACCACTCATATGTCCTCCATCACTTATATTAAACCAAACCCAACACCTACTCCATGTTGGAGTAGCATTTTCCTATTATGTGGTAACTCGATCAACTGATACTACATGTTGACCTAGCCTGCATGCATCAGGTGCAAACGCACTACACGGCTCGGGGCAAAAAAAAAAAAAAAATCTAACAAACAAAAAAAAATCATCGAAAAAATTTGATGAGATCTTTCGTTGGTAATCGGTGTCATCAAGATGTTCTATCGACTCAAACTATATAGATGAGATTGGACCCCGCAAATCCAGAGTATGTTTCGTTGATTTCATCTCTTATTTTTAAAACTGAACTCTTTTCCACCCTTCGGGGTGATGGTTATATCTCGCCCTAACGACTGACTTAGTGTAGCAGACAGTGCAATGGTGGCGAAGCACCGCTAAATTGGGGTACGGTGGAATTAGCATTGCTCTCTGTCTCTCTCTCTCTCTCTCTCTTTCTCTATCTCAATCTCAATCTCAATGATAAATTTTTATAGTATTTGAATGAATGCAGGGGTGCCCTAGCACAGAATCTGTATGTATCAAGCATTAAGCTGACGTCAGCAACCTTCTCCTCTGCTATGACTAATCTCGTTCCTGCAATCACATTTGTCTTAGCAGTCATATTCAGGTGATTATCTCATTTTTCATTTAAAATTACTAAAATAAATATTTCATAATTTCTAATGCTTAATTCTTTTTCTATTGTTTACCCGAAGGTTGGAGGTTTTGGGGATTCGAAGGATCTCCGGGAAAGCCAAGGTGGTGGGGACACTTGTTGGGGTCAGTGGGGCCATGCTCCTCACCTTCTACAAGGGGCTAGAAGTCAACCCGTGGTCAACGAGCGTCAACCTCCTCAAACCCGAGCACAGCCGGGGCGGCTCCGCCGCATCCGATGGGTCTCGCCAAGAGTCTGGTAATCGTGCTATGGGCTCCTTGTTGGCTGTTGCCAGTTGTTTCTCTTATGCAATCTGGTTGATACTTCAGGTGATCCTAACGCGACGGTGGCATCCTGGTGTATGGGACTGCAAATTCTGACCGTCTGATCTGTGTGCCCGCAGGCTAAGATGAGCAAGGGCTACCCGTGCCTCTACACGAGCACGGCGCTGATGTGCTTGATGGGTTCGATCCAGTCCGTCGGTTTCGCCCTCTTCACGGAGAGGGAGTGGGCGCGGTGGCGGGTTGGGTTCGACATAAGGCTCCTCGCCGTCTCCTACGCCGTATGATACATCCCAACTACTCATCCCAACAATAATTTTTTTTTTTTTTAAAGATGGCCGGCATCCCTATTTTAGTATTAGGTAGGGGTGTTCATGGTTCGGGTTGGTTCGGTTTTTTGATAAATTTGGAACCGAACCGAAGTTGATCGGTTCTCTAGAAAATGAAACCGAACCAAACCAAACCAAACTGGAAAAGTTCGGTTCGGTTCTGCGGGTCTTTCAAATCGATCGTTATCACACCGTGAGGCGTGAATGGTTGAGCTGCTGAGTTGGTTCAGATTTTATTTTTAAGCCTTTAAATTTGGGTGATGCTATTTGGCCCTATAGAATTACTAGTAATGCTCTTAATTTTTCACTTTGAGATATTTCATAAGTTGGGATTTGGGGTACTAGTAATTATGTGGGTAACACCCTTTACTTTTCAGTATCATCGATTTGGGGTACTAGTACCAATGGTCCGGGTTGGGTTGCTTCGGGTTAAAAAACTCACAATCCAGAACCGAACCGATCATAGCGGGTTTTTCTTTTTTGGAACCGAACCAAACCAAACCAAACGGTCAAAAATATCCGATCCAAATCGAACCAAATAGATTGGGTCGGTTCGGTTTGGCGGGTCAACCCGAACCGATGAACACCACTAATATTAGGAGGGGGTTATAATTAGTGGCGGACCTAGGATTTTTCAAGGGGAGGCATAAATATTAAAAAGTAACTACCGTTGTTGCCTCACAGTCAAAGCCTTCGGTTGGCGGTGTGACGACGTCCCAATTATCCTTCTTCCTTCGATCGCGCAGCAAAAGGCCCATAAAGATTTTACCTCGAGTGGAGGAGGGTTTCGGTCCTCGGAATCCTTTTGTAAATTTAGGGCTATATTTAGCTGACTCGGTCGGGTTGCATGCCGACAAATAGTGGCGGACCTAGTGGCATCGCCCTAGCTAGGTTTTTCATATATGGTACATACTCGTGGAGTTGTCTTGCCGGTTTGTTCCTTAGCTTGTTGAAATGGCTTTTTTATGTGACAGGGGGTGGTAGCTACCGGGCTGATGCTAACAGTGCTGACGTGGTGCATAAAGAGGAAGGGACCGCTGTACGCGTCTGTTTTCAACCCACTGATGCTTGTGATTGTGGCCTTGTTGGGTTCGCTCATGCTGAACGAGAAGCTGCACCTTGGGAGGTAAATTGATACATTCATGGCTCCTTGTAGCCTAGGACCGGTCACAAAGATTACCTAAAGGCAGGGGCGTAGGCAGAAATTTTTTTTGAATTGGGCTTAAACTAAACTAGTTTTTTTTACAATGAAACAATACTAAACAAAATTTCTTAAACAAATATCGACGGTACTGAAAATTATATTAATATAAAAAGGCTTAATTACACTTTGTTTTCCTGAATTTTAGCTCAAAATTTTTTAACCCCCCTATAGTTAAAAAAAACTACAATTTACCCCACTGAAGGCAAATAAAAATTACAAAATGAGTGAAATTAAGTAGTTGACAAAAGGAGTATTGTGCTAACGTTTCAAACTTTAGGGGAGCGTTTTGGAACAAAGTAAACTATAGGGGGGGTGTAAAATGTTTTTAGCGGTGATATACGTTTCGTGAGGACTCTGAGGCGATGGCGATTTACGTACGTGTCGCGAGAGGCCAAGGGTCTCGCTGGGTTGATGCGGGCTGAGGTCTTAGTTGAGACGGGCTGAGACATGTACTTAATAATATGGGATAGTTTTTCTCAAAATGCAGCCGGGCTATAGCCCGGCCGAGCCAACTATTAGGGGCCATGGTCATATGAACTGGCTGAATGCACTTTATTCTGGTTAACACAATGTAGACAAGTCAACTTGTTGATCGGATTAAGTCCTAGTCACCCTAGCCGGTTAGTCGTAAAGGCCGACATAAATCAGCTCTAGCAGCTTGATGTTCGGCTCCAACCAATGGATACATGTTATTGATGATGTAGTAACAAACTAAGCGTTAGGAAAATGATTCGGTTCGAAAAATATCTAAAAAGTTCGGAATAGTTTCGGAAGAAGTTCGGAAATATAAAATATATTATATTACAGTAGTAATTCTATATTAATGGATGTAAAATTATACATAAATAACTAAAAGAAAATTGGTAGCCAAGGAAAAAAGTAGAGAAATTTATAAATTATTCACGAATAGTTTGGGAATTACTTGGGTAACCCCATATTGCTTAATAATACAAAGAATAATTCGTTTACACTATAATTCTACTAATATTGTTACTATAAATGATAGGGGCATGCCACCAAAAGATGAGGAAACCTTCAATGCCACGGCCTTGCCTGCATCGTAGGGCTGAGCGCTAATCATGGGTGGGGCCCATCTGCATCGGAGGGCTGTGAGCAAGTCTCTCATAGTAATTGATAAACTTTTTTTTTTTTGGTACATCGGTCACCTAAAGACCTGTAGGCCCTCATGCACGAGGGCAGACAAAACCTAAGGGAAGTCCGATTCCCAGTACATATCCAGACCCCTTCCCTTGGCCTCTCGAGCCAACCAATGAGATGCACTCTTAGCCATGTACCCGTTGAATCGAGACCTCTTTAAGAGAACCCCAGGCACTCATACACGACCCAATAATAGGACGCATAGCCATGGGTACCCCACGACCCTGGATGAATGCATCCCTACCACAAGGTGCATCGGTTAGCACCACCTGCTGAAGCTGACAGCGAGCCATCTTGTTCAACACCGCATGAATAGCCCACAACTCCGCCATGAGGGGGAAATCAACCCTTTCATCTGAAAGCCACCTTAGCACACAGCTGTCCGATGGAGAACCCATGCACCACTGGCAATCTCAGATGGTGATAGAAATGAGCCATCCGTCCAGATATAGTACTGCACGTCTCCTATACCTCCCCGAACCACCATTCTGTCTGAGTCACTGATAATAGGTGACCCCTTCTGTCAATCGAAATGAACCATCCGTCCAGATATAGTAATTGATAACTTAATAATAGGTGTTGAACCTAACTAAGTTTTTTTGAATTGAAGTCTCATTGTGTGAAATTTTTGGTGATTTTGTAGTATATTGGGAGCCGTCCTGATTGTCATTGGGCTGTACCTAGTATTGTGGGGAAAGGGAAGGGAAGCGGCGAAGGCGAAGGTGGCGGAGTTGCCGGCCTCCGAGTCGATCGATGTGGTGATAGCTCCTGGAACCACCCTTTCCCCGGAGCAGTGTTCAGTGCCAGGCGATGGCGATTCTGAATCAAGGCACAAGGAGGCCCCTTTGACTTCTTAGAACAAGAACAGACTGGAGGAGTTGGTTGATTATGAGCTAGCCGTGGCTACTGCAGACCTTAAAGCAGTTTTGCCGAGGGCTCACTTTTGTATTTAGTTTTCTTTTTTAAACTTTTATTAGGTTATGAAATTTCTTTATACTACCAAACTGTTCGAAAATGCATGTGGGTGATGTTGGAGGGTATTGCTAGTGATGTGGGGTAACGTAAGGGTCATTCTACAAGGTGGAGGACATGCCAATGCTATAAAAGGACCCCCATGGCATTTAAAAAAGGGCTTGATCATTCGATCAAAGAAGGATGATTCCAGAGCAAGTGATAGAGCTCAATTCTCCACTTCTTGTTCTCTTCTAGTTGCTCCGCGCAATACCATTATACAAAACTTATCTCGGCCTGTCGAGAGAACGCTTCCTTCTCCTTACTCATATTATAGTGAAGATCATGTGGCACCTCACGCCCGGAGACGTAGGTCGTAAGACCGAACTTCAATAACAATTTACTGTGTCATCTCTCTCCTCTTATAGTACTTACTCTATACTCTAATCTCTGCATCACTCATAACATCCACATTCAATCAAGGCTGTGGGGCGGGGTTCCCGATCAAGGCGGTTCGAAAATTACTCTCACACTCTATCCTCAGTTTGGGTTTCGATAGGCCAAAATCTCAACAACCCACACCTCCACCCCCAATAATAGAAGCAGCAACCCTGGTGAAACACCTGATCGAAAGTCCTCCACTGCGATGACACCCTCCAGATCGGCCAGTTTAGTTTCGAAGGTTGGGTTGTTGCTCCACATGTGTTTATTTGTTTCTCCCTAGTATTTTGGTACAATACCTAGCTAGTATTATTATTTATAATTTTTTTTTCTATGAAGGTGCTGAAAGAGTTTGCCTGGAAAAAGCACATGAGATTGAGTAGGTTGCTAGTCGTAGGCTTGTCAATCTAGCTCTTTGGAGAGGGTACCCTGCCCGACTTGGCCCTCTAAAGCCCTGACGTTTAAGGACCTGAGGGTCGGGCCGGGCCCAGTTTTCATAAGCCCTCTAAGATGAGGGTCGGGCCAGGGAAACCTATGGCCTAACCCTGCTAGCTAGCTAGGCCCTGGCAGTCCCTGCCCTCCATATACATAAATTATATAATATATATAAAACTTATTAAGGGGGCTAAATCAACAGTCAAGTGGGACTAATCTGTAATTAATCGGTCACTAACTGTAGCCCTATAGGAATTGGAGTTATCAAGTTTGAATATATTAGTATTAGAAGTATTATACAACACTCATAAGACTTATAGTACTTTTTAAGTTGTATTATCAATCTCAAGCACGAATAAATGAGTGGACTTGTAAACTAATGCCAAAAGCCTAAAGGCCAGTGGTATAAGAGTAGTTTAGGAAGAAATTTTTTTTTAACCCTTCCTTATTGACCTCACTGAATAAATATATATGTCGATAATCCTTATCTTAGTGATATCAACTTGGCCCTGATCCATGAAGGGTCGAGCTAGAGCCCATCATTTTCTAGCCCTGAAGGGCTAGGGTCGAGCTAGGGCCTACCTCCTAAAACAAAGGGTCGGGCCTAGGGGTGGCAATGGGTCATGTCGGGTCAGGTTCGTGTCGTGTCCAAACCCCTAGACCCGGACCCGGACCCGACCCATTTAACTAATCGTGTCTAGATCCTAAACCCGTACCCGACCCGTTTATAAACGGGTAGACCAGATAAGACCCGTTAAACCTGTTTACCACACGGGTTTATTCAGTTGACCCGATCCAACCCGACCCGATCTAACCCGATAAACCCGCTGATATATTACAGTATCGGATTGCAGGTAGAGCCAACCCGACACGACCCGTTGAATTTTAACCGGGTCTTCCTGGGTCTACCGTGTCCAGACCCTAAACCCGGACCCAACCCGTTTATTAAACGGGTCTATCGTGTTGATCCGTTTATGACCCGAACCCGTTTAGCCCTGACCCAAACTCGCTAACTTTGTGTCGGGTCTGCCGTGTCGGGTCTGAAGAGTTCGCTGACGGTTGTAAGAAAAGGATAGTTCTAGGAGAGACAATGGAGGAGGAGGGTGTAGCGGATCCGAAAAATTCGCTGACGGTTGTAAGAGCAACTCCAATCGTACTTTAAATCTCTAAATATAGAGATTGCGCGCACCCCTCCGACCGTGCTCTAAAAGAGATATGTTGATCTCTAAAATTTAGAACAAACTTTTTTTAAAAAAAATTTAAAAATTAAAACATGCCTCTAAATTTTAAGACGTAGGGGGATTTCTAAATCCACTGTTCACCCACTACTTATTTTTTAATGCTTTATATTTCTCATAATATTAATTCTTTTATTTCTCATAAAGTCTAACTGATTAACTGAGAATAAGACAACCAAAAAAAGATAAATATAAACAAAATAAAAATCATGGTTGTAGTTGGATGGTCTCTTGATCTTTAAATTTAGCGCATGCTGATGGATTCTGGACAACGGTTGTAGCGTACGTAGGATGTGCTGAAAATTTTCCGATCGTATAGCGATCAGAGTCTAGCGGGTTTGACTAGGCGGTTCCGCCAACCCACAAGCCGTCCGGGCTGAGTGGGTTTGACCTGTCGGGTTTGGGCTGCGACGCACGGGCGACGGTTGTACTCAGCGGCCCCATCAGGATGGGCCCCACTGGACGGAAAATAGGTTGGCCGAGCGACACAGCCCCACAAGCAGCCAAGTACAAAGGATCCATCTTCCAAGTTTTTGGATGAGAGACTGCGTCAACCCTATAAGAGAACCAACGCCCTACTTGTTGGCATGGCCGACGGCGACGGGGAACGTGCACACACACACACTCACTCCTGCTCACGACTCTTGTTGCTATAAAAGACTCTCTCTCTCCCCACACACACACACACATTCACTCTTGCTCAGACTCTCGTCGCTATAAAAGAGGAGTCTCTCTCTCTCTCTCTAAAACAGGAGTCTCTCTCTCTCTCTAAAACAGGTCTATATATTGAAAAGGGTAGCCTGGGAACACTGAGGCGTGATGGGAGGGAATCGGTACGAAGAGCTGATGCTTGCGGCGGCGATGGTGGCGGTGCAGGTGGGGCTCGCCGTCCTCAACATCTTGTACAAGCTCGCCATCAACGACGGCATGAGTGTGAGTGTCATGGTGGCCTACCGATATCTCTTCGCCACTGCGTTCATGGCCCCTCTCGCCCTCTTCCTCGAGAGGTAATTAATTAATCAACCTGTTCTTGATTGTACAGTCACCGTTAGGGTTTTCTTAACAGATGTGATATCGTTCACGTGAGGTTCTGATACGTACATGAGGATGTGGGCTTAAATGAAATAGTCAGTTAACCGTCCCAGACAAAAAAGAGACCCGTTAAGGCTATGTACTTTGAAATGCATTGGATAAAATTGTCCTCCATATTATTTTAAATTTTTTTCATGCAACCGAACCAGTGAAGTCAATCATCAAACTGCTCATCGCCGCTGGACCTGCTCGTCGCCACCGAGCCATCGAACCGAACCACCAAACGCCGCCACTAAACCGAACCAAACCTAAACCTAACCCTAACCCTAACCCTGAGATCTATAGACCATGGATGTAGGGGTGGCAATGGGTCGTGTCGGGTCGGGTTCGTGTCGGGTCTAGTTTCGGGTCGTGTACGTCCAAAACCCCTAGACCCGAACCCGACCCGTTTAACTAATCGTGTCTAGATCCTAAACCTATACCCGACCCGCTAATAAACGGGTAGACCCAATAAGACCTGTTTACCACCCGAGTCTATTCAGTTGACCCGATCCGACCCAATCCGACTCGACCCGACCTGACGCGAAAGACCCGCTGGTATTATATATTACAGTATCAGATTGCGGGTAGACCCGACCCGACCCGATCCGACACGACACGTTGAATACTAAACGGGTATTCCCGGGTCTACCGTGTCCAGACCGTAAACCCCGACCCGACCCGTTTATTAAACGGGTCTATCGTGTCGATCCGTTTACGACTCGAACCCGTTTAGCCCAACCCAGACCCGCTAACTTCGTGTAGGGTCGTGTCCGGTCTGCTGTGTCGGGTCCGAAATTGCCAGCCCTAATGGGATGTATGCTAGACCTAAGATCTTCCATCGAATCGAACACCGCTGCCGGAGGTGCTCGTTGCTGCCGCTGCTACCGTCACCTCTACTGCTCGTCAAACATCACCGCAGCTGGAGCTAGCTGCTCGCTGCTGCCCCCGTCGCCTCTGCTGCAACCGCCACCGTCGGAGCTGCTAGGGAAAGATGGGAGAAAAAACCGAAAGGGTAGTTTTCGATTTGCCAAAAAAGACATGGACCTTAGATTAAATAAAACTTTAAGGTGTCATGTTCATTAGATGGATATGTTGTCAGTGACCTCTTACACATTAACCCAAAAATGTATGAGATATTCCCATGTCATTATTATATTTTTGAGGGGCGTATTAATAACAAAAATTTGATAAGAAATCGGCAATTCTATAAAAATACGGGAATTGAGATACATCTCTAGCTAATTTGCCAAGAAACATTTAAAAAAAATTAAAACATAAAAAAATTGGAAAATATTTTACTTGCATACTGTCATCCTGCTGTACGTGTTAGGGGGGGATTCCCCGTCGGCCACACCCGATCGTCAGATGGAGTAGCTCGCCTCCACCTCCTTCCCGTGGTACCTGTAAGAAGACCGAGGCTCATCTCTGAGCCAAGGCCCCTCCGACGCTCAAGTCAGGGAAGGGAACGAACGCAAGCGTGGTCGAGGGTTCGGAATCGTGAGATTGCTTACTTGGCCATGAAGGGGCGCGGTTCTTTTATAGCTCTTCTCATACGTGTACGAAATTCTCGCGGAATATCCTCCGAGAATCTCGGGCGGTTAAGGCGGATCTTTCTTGATCATACGCCCTTCACCTTTTTCCGTCTATGCTCCCATTAGTTGTGGGTCTGGCGCTGATCGTAGGCTACCCACGATCATAACAGGCCAGATATTGCCAAGGTCCTCCAGCCTGGCGAATTCTCTGATGGTTACAGGAGCTTTCCGGCCATTATAGCCACCTCCTGATCTTTCCTCGCCTAAGAGCGGCGCTCTGCCGCTGACCAGGTCGGGTCTCTTGAGGGTTCGGATAGTCGGGCCAGATCCATGGCCTGCCCGACTCTTTCCCCGACCTGGTCTCTGCCTGAGAGCTTGGGCTCCTCTGATTTTCTTCCAGGGCTGAGTCTTCTACAGAGGTTGCAGCTCGTGGACCGAGTTGGGTCGATCGGACCCAATCCGACCGGTCCGGCTCTCCAGACCTTCATGCTCGGTCGACCTTGGCGACTCTGTCGTACACATGTCATCATCTGATCAGTGTGGTGGGAAAGCCCTTCTACACATGTCCCGAATGCTCAACCCGAATGATGTGGCATCCAATCACTGTACGTGATGTGATCCAGACTCATAATTCTAATTGACAATTGGAGAAAAACGCTTTGAAAATAATATTTTTATATTTTCTAACCATGTATTTAGTTTAAGATTAGAAACAAACATAAAATACATTCTGATCGCAGCTCTTGATTTGGATGTTTGTGATTACAGGAATAGTCGACCCAAAATGACATGGAAGATATTGATACAAGCTTTTTTCTGTGGATTATTCGGGTACTATATCATGTTAAAGATTCATATATTCGTCATTAAAATGGCATCTCGATCTATTTCTTTACAAATTTTAAGTCTCAAAATTCTTGTACTTGTGAAAGAACTCCTAAACATGATGCCAATATTAAATGTGATTTTGCTAGTTAGCTTGCCTCGCATCCTAGCTAATGCTGAGTCACACCGATATGATGAGCATGTCTTCTTTAAAGCTAAGTTGGTGGCTCATGGTTAATTTCTCGATGCGTGATATAGGATCATCAAAGATCTGGACTAAATACTATGCCGCATGAGCCTTCGAATCCGTCAAACAGTGCTCACAGACACTTGGCTCCATCCGTAGAGAAACATAAATTTTTTGAATAAAAATAGTAAATAGTTGTGCTTCCCATTCATAATATGTTGGCTCGCACAATTCTAACATGCTTATCACAATATATTTATGGTACGTTGGTTTCATATATTATTTTCGAAAGTGAACTCTTTGAACTTTAAAAAAAAACTCATTGTACTTTATAAATTAGAAATAATCAATTAAAGGAGATTATGTCCTACACATTTAGAATATGTATCGTTGGCTTCATGTCATGTTTCCGAAAAGGGTGGTACTATATATATATATATATACAGTTCACAAAATACATTTGTCTATATAGGCCACCCTCTCTTTTACCAAAAGTAGCCACCGTCTAAAGGACACCCCCTCCTTTTGCCTCTGTTATCCGTGTGCTCGCCACCGTACTGGCAACCCATCACCGTCGGTCCACCCCCTCATCCTTCTCCTCTTTCCTCTTGTTCCCTCCCCCATCCTCCTCCTTTTTCCTCCCATGCTCCTTTATCTTCTTTCTTTCTTCCTCCTCTTTTTCCCGCTCCTCTTTCCCTCCTAATCCTGAAAATCATAGCATCCGTCCATACTAGTCCATATGCACTTTCTGTGCATTCACCCGAGGTGTGGCTAAATGCACGAAAAGTGCATTTGGATTGGTATGCCGAATGTTGTGATTTTACGTAGGACGTGGGTGGAAGACGAGGAGGGATGAAGGAAAGAAAAAGGAGGAAGGATGAGGGATGACGGAGGAGGAGGAGGAGGAAGAAAAGAAGGAGGAAGAGGAAGAAGAAGAAGGGGAGGAGGGAGAGGATGCTGTGGTGGTAGCTTGTCGGCGGCAGAGGCCTGCACATGGCTGGTGATGGGTGGTGGGCGTGTGCTGCTATCAGCAAGATAACAGGACTGAAACGGGGAAACATCGGTGATTTTATTTTTCAAATTTAAGTTAGGGCTGTCGTAGGTATTTTGTGGGCTTTAAGTATCCCCACCCTTTTGAAACTGAATTCAATCAATCTTTTCGACCCTTCGATGACATGGTTATATCTCTCTCTGTCTTATGGTGAAGCATAGTATTGTGGAAGGGTACGGTGGAATTAGCATTGTTCTCTCTCTCTCTCTCTCTCTCTCTCTCTCTCTCTCTCTCTCTCTCTCTCTCTCTCTCTCTCTCTCTCTCTCTCTCTCTCCATCTGTATGCGTGTGTGTATCACTCACTCTCATTGATAGTTTTTGGTAATAAATATTTTAATTAATGAATGCAGGGCGAGCCTAGTGCAGAATCTCTACACAGTAAGTATCAAGCTGACATCAGCAACCTTCACCACAGCCATGGGTAACCTCATTCCTGCAATCACATTTGTCTTTGCAGTCATATTCAGGTGATTCACTCATTGTTCAAGTGAAATAAGGCCTACTATATAAAATACTCTTCTCTCGGTAGGATCCCACGTGATTGCGAAGTTACATGTAATATAATAATTAAATGCCATAGAAAATAACAGCATAAATACCAATGTTCCCTTATCCTCTACTCGTTATTGTATCTCCCCTCTTTTTGAAGATGTGATTTGTTAGGATCTATAATTGGAATATCAATAAAATAGTCCACATATCCCTACATCTCTCTTATCCTCTCCCTAGATCTACTAGATATGGGCACCCTATTGGGATTGGTACTTAGTGTCTAGGTTGAGAGTAGGATGAGATTTGAGAGGGCTGGTTTTGAGTGCAAAAAAAATCTTATTGGAAGTTTATATAAGATAATGGGATGAGAAATTATTCCTTAAAAAAAAACTATGTGTCGAGTAAGAAAAGAAGAGATGCATTTTTTTGGATAAATTTGATTTAGCCCCCCAAAATTATATGCTAATTAGTAAGTCATCCCTTTTTAATCGTTATTAGAGTTACCCCTAAAAATCTGACTTACACATCAATAACTATATGATATTTAGGTATACAACCCCATAACTATATGATATTTAGGCGTACCCCCCATTCGGGCTAATTAGTATATATTGATTTTTGGGGGTTAAGTGAAATTGAGGGTCTAATAACGATTAAAAAGGGGTTGGCTTACTAATTAGCATATAATTTTGAAAGGATAAGTCATATTTGTCATAACTTTTAAAACAAGACTTTTCAAAGTTGAACCGAAGTTAATTTTTGGTGACAGACAGACTAGAGAAAAAATTATAGTAATCCTGAGATTTGGTACAAATGTTGTGACATTCTTTAACGTTTGAGAAAAATATTGAAGGGGGCATTTGACGCAAGCTGGTCCGGCGTGGTGCGAGTAGGGTGGCTATTCTCACCGACACTTCTAGGCCAGGGATACGTTGGTGCTTGGTAGGGGTGGCAATTCTTGACCCGACCCGCCAACCCGACCCGAACCCGACCCGAAGTTAGCGGGTTTGGGTTTGGTCTAAACGGGTTCGGGTCATAAACGGGTCGACCCGATTTACCCGTTTATTTAATGGGTCGGGTTCGGGTTTGTACTTATAACCCGATTGACCCGACTTGATCCGTTTAACAAATGGGTCGTGTCAACCCGACCCGACCCGATTCGAGCCAACCCGACCCAATCCGATCAAACCCGGCCCAATCCGACTTGTCTTGACCCAACCCGACAGGTTTACATGGGTTCTGTTGACCCAACCCGAACCAACCTGACCCGACACGACCCGACCCGTTTAGTAAACGGGTAAAACGGGTCGGGTCGGGTCAACCCGTTTATTAGGCGGGTTGGGTTTGGGTTTAAGTTTTTGACCCGTTTATTAAACGGGTCGGGTTCGGGTTGGGTGTTTTGCCCTTATACATATGTCTCAACCCGACCCGACCCGACCCATTGCCACCCCTAGTGATTGGTAGGGGGGCAGCGATGATACGTTACCACTCATCTCCGATTGGTTGACATCGTGGCAGCAACTGATGGAATCCCGAGTCCTATATATGGGCCCCTAGGATTGCTAATAGTGCGGCTCACTGGCAAGCCAAGATGACTATGTACCTTGTGGGGGCGCGAGGGGAGTCTCCTTACGGGGATGCGAGTGTTTCTTTGATGACAATCCCCGCTGTATTAATCATCTTAGATGGAGAGGACGTCATGACCACCCAAAATTAATAATATATATTGAAATAAACTTTCCCAAGGTTTCGTTTTTTTGGCGAAAATCTCTAATGTTTTAGCAATCCGCTATGAAGTCAAACAATTTTTAAAGCCTTTAACTTAGTCGTCCTGAACCACGGTGGTCCGACCATAGATGCTTGTTATTTCGGTCCGATTGAATGGTTCCGGATTGTTGAGATCTACTGACCACCGAGAGAAACCCAGGGGGACTCCCATCATAAGGGCCGGATGATCGAACGGGTATAGGTGTCGTTGGCTAGACCCCAAACCAGAGTGGTTCCGTGGTTCAGGGTGATTATTTTAAGTCGTTCGTACAATTTTACACATGTTTTCAAATATATCAGGGAATGACTAATTTTTTCTTATTTAAAAAATCTAAAAAACAAAAATTCAAATGAGCAAGAGGTGCGATTTTAATTAGAGACTGTGGACACCTTAATGGATTTATATTTTTCAATCAGGAGTAAAATAGGTATTTTATCAAATTGGTAAGTGTAACCTTCCCTATATTTAATATTAATGATCAACTTCATATCACAATCAAATAATGAAGTTATATTTTTTACTTTTTTTTATTTACTCGAAGGTTGGAGATTTTGTTGATTCAAAGGATCTCCGGAAAAGCCAAAGTGACGGGAACACTTGTGGCCGTTGGCGGGGCCATGCTCCTCACCTTCTACAAGGGGGCGGAAGTCAACCCGTGGTCAACGAGCATCAACCTCCTCAAACCCGCACACAGCGGGGGTAGCTCCACTGCGGCCGATGGGTCCCACCAAGATTCCAGTAATCCTGCTCTGGGTGCCTTGTTTGCTGTTGCCAGTTGTTTATCTTATGCAATATGGTTGATACTTCAGGTGATCCTACAGCAGCAACGGCCTAGTCTCGATCTTGGTACACGGGCTGTAAATTCTGACCGTATGATCTGTGTGTCTGCAGGCTAAGATGAACATGGACTACCCGTGTCCCTACACGAGCACAACGCTGGTGTGCTTTATGGGTTCGATGCAGTCCGTCGTCTTCGCCCTCTGCATGGAGAGGGAGCGGGATCAATGGAGGATGGGGTTGGACATAAGCTCCTCACCGTCTCGTACACGGTATGATAATATTATCAAAATTGATCACCACAAAAGGAAGCAACACCTAGGCCTGACACGGGAACCATCCAACAAGATCATATCTAGGGCTGGCAATTTCGGACCCGACACAAAGTTAGCGGGTCTGGGTCAGGGCTAAATGGGTTCGGGTCGTAAACGGGTCGACACGATAGACTTGTTTAATAAACGGGTCAGGTCCGGTTTAGGGTCTGGACACGGTAGACCCGGGAAGACCCGTTTAAAATTCAAAGGGTCGTGTCGGGTCGGGTCGGGTTGGGTCTACCCGTAATCCGATACTGTAATATATGTACCAACAGGTCTAGTAGGACTGGGTCGGATCGGGTCAACTGAATTGACCCGTGTGGTAAACGGGTCTACTCATTTATAAATGGGTCGGGTACGGGTTTAGGATCTGTTGGTTATCCATCCCCATAAGGACAAGACCCAAGTTCGGCATCGCATTTGTTCTCGGATCATTCTTGCAACCGGCCACTGCGTGGAACCGGCTCTGCAGGGACTGATCTTTGAGCATATGCAGCAGTTGATGGAGTTGAAGTTTGGCTTAGGTGTCTACATAGAAGTTGTAGAGGACATGTCAAGCTTTCCAACGGATTCAGAATCACTGAATTCTGATGAGTATTGAGGAAGATACAGCGATCTGAAGTCAGCCCTGTGATTACTTTCTGCACTCTGTTTTTAAGTGCAGATTTCAGTTTTATGTTTGGAGCCGTTGGATCAATCTCTTAATCCAACGGTCCACTTGCTTCATCTGCTGTATTTAATCATCCTATGGGTCCTTGGGGGCTATAGAGAGAGCATTTTGGGGCTTGAGTGAAATTGGGGAGAACACAAAAGAGGGGTTTTCTCTTGGTGAGAAAACCTTGAGAGCAAAGAAACATTCGTTGTTGCAGCCGAAGAAGAGAAAGGGGTAAGATCAAATCTTTTCTTTCCCTCCATTGATGGAGATGGTTCTTGAGATCCTCTTCTAGTTGAAGAGAGGGATTTCTAGGGTTCTTTGAATCCTAAGAAGGTGGGGGTTTCAAGCAAGGAGGAGAAGACAAGGTGTTGGGTGTAATCCATGATGTCTTTCCATTATTGCTAGTGAAACCCGATCTTCGGCTCATCGTGCCCGTGGACGTAGCCCAATTTGGGGTGAACCACATAAATCCGTGTGTCTCTCTTTTTGTGCTTGCTTGGTTTGTGTTTCTTTCTCGTGCTCACACTCGCATACAAGGTGTTTGTTTCATTTCCACACAAAGAGGGAAGATCAAGGACTTTTCCCATCAAGTGGTATCAGAGCTAAGGTTTCGCCTACAAGGTGTTCGACGAAAGTCTTGTGTGAGAAATGGAGGCTAGTGTGAGTCGGATAGTGAGCTTAAATAGGAATAATTGGATGATATGGAAGGCAAAGATGGAAGACCTCTTGTATTGCAAGGATCTCTATGGGCCGGTTGAAGGCGACGAAGCAAAGCCGGAGGGTACAAATGATGTTGATTGGAAAAAGCTAGATCGTAAAGCCGTGGGCTTCATTCGGCAATGGTTGGATGATACCGTGTTCCATTATGTATCCACCGAGACGTCCGCACATGCTCTTTGGAAGAAATTAGAGAGTCTTTATGAAAGAAAGACGGCCGGAAACAAAGCATTTTTGATCCGGAAGCTAGTGAACTTGAAGTACAAGGAGGGGTGCTCCATAGCCGAACATTTGAACGAGATGCAAAGTGTGCAGGTGAATCAACTTTTCTCTATGAAGATGGTGCTTGATGACTAGTTGCAAGCACTATTGCTACTTAGCTCATTGCCGGATAGTTGGGAGACGCTTGTGGTGTCGCTTAGCAACTCGGCTCCGGATGGGATTGTCACTATGAGTCAAGTGACCGGTAGCTTGTTGAATGAAGAGACAAGAAGAAGATCTTCAGGAAATTCGCACTCGGAAGCACTTGTTATAGAAAAACGGGGAAGGAGCAAGAGTAGGAAGCCTTACCATCGAGATGGATCAAAGGGGAGATCAAAGTCAAGGAAGGGCATCAAATGCTACCATTGTGGCAAGGAGGGCCACATGAAGAGAGAATGTCGCCAATTCAAAAGAGAGCAAAAGAAGAACCATGATGAAGAGAAGAAAGAGGAGAAGTCCGCAAATGTAACTTTATCGAATAATGATATCATTATTGTGTCTGATGACAACTTTGTTGGTCTAGCATGTGACAACACTTGTTGGCTTGTTGATTCGGGTGCATCATTCCATATTACTCCACGAGCGGATTTCTTTGCATCCTACACATCCGGTGATTTTGGCCATGTTAGGATGGGAAATGAAGGTATGTGCAAGATCGTCGAAAAGGAAGATGTGTGCTTGAAGACTAACCTTGGGTGCAAGTTGGTACTCAAAGATGTGAGGCATGTCCCGGACATCCGCCTCAACTTGATCTCCACCGGCAAGCTTGATGACGAAGGCTATATCAACCATTTTGGTGGCGGACAATGGAAGCTCACAAATGGTTCATTGATTGTAGCAAAAGGGAAGAAAGATAGTTCTCTCTATACCACGCAAGCAAGCCTATGCAAGATAGAGGTGAATGCGGTAGAGAAGAAGACATCCACCGAGCTATGGCACAAGAGGCTCGGTCACATGAGTGAAAAGGGGATGCAAATTCTTGCAAGGAAGGAGCTTCTACCCGGCATTGGAGGTACATCTCTTGACACTTGTGATGATTGCCTAGCGGGTAAGCAACATAGAATCTCCTTCAAGAGAACTCCTCATTCTAGAAAGTCTAATGTTTTGGATGTAGTTTATTCTGACCTTTGTGGCCCTATGAAAGTTAGAACACTTGGAGGTGCACTTTATTTTGTGACATTTATAGATGATCACTCCCGGAAGGTTTGGGCATTTGCATTGAAGTCCAAGGATCAAGTGTTGGACATCTTCAAACACTTTCAAGCAATTGTTGAAAGAGAGACCGGAAGAAAGTTAAAGTGCATTCACACCGATAACGGCGGAGAATATTTGGGTCCCTTTGATAGGTATTGTGCCGAGCAAGGGATTAAGCATGAGAAGACGGTTCCCAAGACGCCTCAAGAAAATGGTGTTGCCGAGAGAATGAATAGAACCATCGTGGAAAGGATCCAGTGTATGCTCAGACATTCCAAGTTGCCAAGATCCTTTTGGGGTGAGGCAATAAGGATGGCGGTTGATTTGATCAATCTATCTCCTTCGGCTTCATTGAACGGGGATGTTCCGGACAAGGTTTGGTCGGGGAAGGATGTTTCCTATAAGCACTTGAAGGTGTTTGGTTGTAGGTGTTTTGTGCACATTTCCAAAGATGAGAGGTCAAAGCTTGACGACAAGGGGCGGCAATGCATCTTCATTGGCTATGCACATGAAGAGTTTGGCTACAGGTTTTGGGATCCGGTCAACAAGAAAGTGATTAGAAGTCGGGATGTCATTTTTCTTGAAGATCAAACTATTGAAGACTTTGAGAATGGTGAAAAACAAGAAGCTTTTGTTGATGATCTTATGGACATGGGGTTGGAGCCTTTACCCATGGTTCATAATGATGATGATAGAGATGAGCAAACTATTTCTAATGATGCAGTTGATGAACAAGAGCCTACTAGTGATGGTGAACAAGAAGACCATGTGGAGCAAGAGCCACATGTTGAGCCTCAAGTTAGGAGGTCCACTAGAGAGCATCAACCTTCAAGAAGGTATTCTTCAAATGAGTATGTGTTACTCACCGACGGGGGAGAACCGGAAAGCTACCAAGAGGCCTTAACACATGAGCACAAGAGTGAGTGGTTAAAAGCCATGAAGGAGGAGTTCAAATCCCTACATGAGAACCACACATATGACTTGGTGGTTTTGCCAAAGGGTAAAATAGCACTCAAGAATAAGTGGGTGTACAAGTTGAAGACCGACGAAAATTGCTCACATCCAAGGTACAAGGCACGGTTGGTTGTGAAGGGCTTCGGGCAAAAGAAGGGAATTGACTTTGAAGAAATTTATTCTCCGGTAGTAAAGATGTCTTCAATCCGGGTTGTTCTAAGCATTGCGGCAAGCATGAATTTGGAGATTGAGCAACTAGATGTGAAGACGGCCTTTCTCCATGGTGACTTGGAGGAAGAAATCTATATGGAGCAACCGGAAGGGTGCAAAGTCAAAGGCAAGGAACATCTTGTGTGTAAGTTGAGGAAGAGCTTGTACGGCCTAAAGCAAGCTCCACGCCAATGGTACAAGAAGTTTGATACATTTATGATCGAGCAAGGCTACACGAGGACGACATCGGATCATTGCGTCTTCATGAAAAGGTTTGATAGTGGCGATTTTATCATTCTTTTACTCTACGTTGACGATATGTTAGTCGTTGGAAAGGATGCTAGTAAAATTGCAAGTTTGAAGAAGGAGCTTGGCAAGTCCTTTGCTATGAAAGACTTGGGATTGACAAAGCAGATTCTCGGCATGAGAATATCCCGAAATCGGAAGGAATGCAAGATTTGGCTATCTCAAGAGCGGTACATTGAAAAGGTACTTGAGAGATTCCATATGGATAAGGCAAAGCCGGTTGGTACTCCACTTGGTAGTCACTTCAAGCTTAACTCCAAGCAAAGTCCTACAAGTGAGAAAGAGAAGAATGACATGAAGAAAATTCCTTATGCATCGGCGGTCGGCTCTTTGATGTATGCAATGGTTTGCACAAGGCCCGACCTAGCATATTCGGTCGGAGTTGTGAGTCGGTTCCTCTTGAATCCGGGTCAAGAACATTGGTTGGCCGTGAAGTGAATCTTACGGTATCTCAGGGGCTCTTCGAAAGCGTGCTTGTGCTTTGGCCATGGAGAGCCATTGTTACAAGGCTACACGGACGCCGATATGGCGGGAGATGTTGACACACGAAAGTCCACATCGGGGTACTTGATGACATTTGCAGGAGGAGCAGTTGCTTGGAAATCAAAGTTGCAAAAGTGCGTGGCATTGTCGACAACCGAGGCCGAGTTCATAGCGGCGATGGAAGCTGGCAAAGAACTATTGTGGATGAAAAGATTTCTACATTAACTTGGTCACAAGCAAGAGCGGTATGTTCTGTATTGTGATAGCCAAAGTGCAATACATTTGATTAAGAACTCGAGTTTTCACTCAAGGACCAAGCACATCGACTTGCGGTATCGTTGGATCCATGATGTGGTGGAACAAAAGAAATTACAAGTTGATAATATACATACCGATGATAATGGATCGGATGTAATGACGAAGTCACTACCCAAATGGCGGGTTTGGTGACTTCTCTTTGTTAGCCGAGGAAACGAGACATAGAGATCCCTCCTCATGGGTCTGGAGGGGGAGTTTGTTGGTTATCCATCCCCATAAGGACAAGACCCAAGTTCGGCATCGCATTTGTTCTCGGATCATTCTTGCAACCGGCCACTGCGTGGAACCGGCTCTGCAGGGACTGATCTTTAAGCATCTGCAGCCGTTGATGGAGTTGAAGTTTGGCTTAGGTGTCTACATAGAAGTTGTAGAGGACATGTCAAGCTTTCCAACGGATCCAGAATCACTGAATTCTGATAAGTATTGAGGAAGATACAGCGATCTGAAGTCAGCCCTGTGATTACTTTCTGCACTCTGTTTTTAAGTGCAGATTTCAGTTTTATGTTTGGAGCCGTTGGATCAATCTCTTAATCCAACGGTCCACTTGCTTCATATGCTGGATTTAATCATCCTATGGTCCTTGGGGGCTATAGAGAGAGCATTTTGGGGCTTGAGTGAAATTGGGGAGAACACAAAAGAGGGGTTTTCTCTTGGAGAGAAAACCTTGAGAGCAAAGAAGCATTCGTTGTTGCAGCCGAAGAAGAGAAAGGGGTAAGATCAAATCTTTTCTTTCCCTCCATTGATGGAGATGGTTCTTGAGATCCTCTTCTAGTTGAAGAGAGGGATTTCTAGGGTTCTTTGAATCCTAAGAAGGTGGGGGTTTCAAGCAAGGAGGAGAAGACAAGGTGTTGGGTGTAATCCATGATGTCTTTCCATCATTGCTAGTGAAACCCGAGCTTCGGCTCATCGTGCCCGTGGACGTAGCCCAATTTGGGGTGAACCACATAAATCCGTGTGTCTCTCTCTTTTTGTGCTTGCTTGGTTTGTGTTTCTTTCTCGTGCTCACACTCGCATACAAGGTGTTTGTTTCATTTCCACACAAAGAGGGAAGATCAAGGACTTTTCCCATCAGGATCTAGACACGATTAGTTAAACAGGTCGGGTCCAGGTCTAGGGGTTTTGGACACGACCCGAAACTAGACACGACACGAACCCGACACGACCCGACCCGACCCGTTGCCACCCCTAATCTCATCCTTATGGAGAGGGGGTCATTTGTAGACACCCGCACGCCCCAAAACCCAAGCCGTATGGAGTGGTCCGCCATAGGGTACATGAATTTGTCATCGCCCAGCCCCACGTAGCCGATGTGGGACTAACCACATGAGGTTAGGGCTGGACATACTCAGAGGGCTCCCTCTCTTGTGCCTGACCGAAATGAGTTGGCCGGTTCCCAGTTCTGATACCATTAGTAGATACCCTCTCACACCGCAAAAATCCGGGTTGAAAAGGAAAGATCAAAGACAGGTATTTAAATACAACATCACACAATCCCTTGACCGATGTGGAACTAAATCCCCAACAAAGGATTCTATATATACCACTTTACTTGATGGCTGGGATGGATGGAATTAGTTGGATTTTATTTAAATTACTGATTTCTATGACAGGGGATGGTAGGAGCCGGGCTGGTGATTGCAGTGGTGACCTGGTGTACGAAGAAGAAAGGACCGTTGTATGTCTCTGTTCTCAACCCACTGACGCTTGTGCTTGTGGCCTTGTTGGGTTCGCTCATACTGAACGAGAAGTGCACCTTGGGAGGTAATTGATGCATTCATGTTTGATTTAATTGCTTCTTACCTACGAGCGGTCACAAAGTCGATCCGATTGATCCGACTCGACCCGACTTGACCCGATAGTCCCGCTAGTACTACATATTACAGTATCAGATTGCGGGCAGCCGGACCCGACCCGACACACCCCGTTTAATTTTAAACGGGTCTTCCATGATCTACTGTGTCCAGACCCTAAACCCACGCCCGACCCGACCCTTTTATTAAACGGGTCTATCATGTCGACCCGTTTACGACCCGAACCCGTTTAACCCAGACCCGCTAACTCCGGGTCGGGTCTGCCATATAGGGTCCAAAATTGCCAGCCAAGGCGCACTACGCATTTAAATTTTGGGTTATTTTGACTTTGCCCCCTAATGTTGCGTTGAATTACACTTGACCCTCCATATTTTCATTAATTAGACTTTACCCCCCAAAACTAACTGTTCCGTCAGATCACCCCCCAAAACTTTATTTCTTTTCAGTCAGCTCATCATCTAAGAGAGAGTGTAGCTGACGGAACAGATAGTTTTGGGTAGGGGTGTTCATCGGTTCGGGTTGACCCGCCAAACCGAACCAAACCGGTCTATTTGGTTCGGTTTGGATCGGGTATTTTTGACCATTCGGTTTGGTTCGGTTCAAAAAAAAAAAAAAACCCCGTTATGGTCGGTTCGATTCTGGGTTGTGAGTTTTTTAACCCGAACCAACCCAACCTGAACGATTGGTACTATAACCTCAATAGTTACTACTAAACAATGTACAACCTCACTAATATTGTACATTACATGGTGGTGACCCAATTGCCACCATTCGGTGCATTCAAAACTTTCAAGTGTTCAACGGTGTGATGAAACTGAAAAGTGAAGGGTATTGCTATTTGCATCCACATAATTACTAGCACCCCCAAATCCCAACTTATGAAATATCTTAAAGTGAAAAATCAAGGGTGCTGCTAGTAATTCTATAGAAAAAAATAGCAGCATCCAAATTAAAGGCTTAAAAATAAAATCTAAACCAACTTAGCGGCTAAACCATTCACACCTCACGGTGTGACGACGAGCGATTTGAAAGACCCGCAGAACCGAACTGAATCGAACCAAACAGAACTTTTTCGGTTTGGTTTGGTTCGTTTTTACCAAGGAATGGTTTGGTTCGGTTCCATTTTCTAGAGAACCGATCAACTCGGTTCGGTTCCAAATTTATCAAAAAACCGAACCACCTGAACCATGAACACCCCTAGTTTTGGGGGGTAAAGTCTAATTAATGAACAGATGGCGGAGTAAAGTCTAATTCAAGGCAAAGTTTGGGGGGAAAAGTCAAAATAACCCTTAAACTTTTGAAGCTACCACGTGCATTGGGGGGGGGGCTGTGCAAATAATGGTTCAGACCCACCTACATCGGAGGGCTGTGAGCAGCCCTCCCACAATGGGGAGCAAGTTCTCCCATGTAATTGAAAACTTGTGTGTCGAAAAGCACAAGATTTTCAGTCACTCATAACTTAAATCTCATTGTCAACAATTTTTTTGTGAATTTGCAGTATATTGGGATCCGTGCTGATTGTCATTGGGTTGTACTTAGTATTGTGGGGAAAGGGAAGGGAAGTAGCGATGGTGGCGAAGGTGGCGGAGGTTCCTGCTGACATATCTGTCGATGTGGTGGTACTTCCCGCAACAACCACTTCCCCGGAGCTAATTTTAGGACCAGGCGACGGTGATCCTGAATTCGAAAAGGTATTAGGAATTGGTTGATTAGGAGATACAGCAATGACAATTGCGGAGCAATGTTTTAAAAATCGGACAGGAAGGCAAACCGAAAAGGCCTCCGATTAGGTTACAACGGCTTCAAACCGCCGACTCAGCTGTTTGAAACGCATCAATAAATGGATTTTGTAAAATTAATATGGACTAAATGCATCAATGAAAAGTGTGACTTCGTGATTAACAAGTTAAGTTTTTCAACCATTGGTATACTGTTCAAAGCCCAACAACTGAACTTTTTCAACATAATTGCACGTAAACTAATTTTTTTTTCAAAATTTTAGAAATGAATATCGGTTTATTCAAAGACCAAACCAAAACCTCTTCCGATTCAGGCCCGAGCCGATCAAATCGTTCAATCCGGTCCGGTTTTTCAGATCACTACTGTTGAGAAACCCAAACGTAATTGTTTCAAATCTCAAATCATTTTGCTAAGGGCTCTTTTTAATTTGTTTTTGTTTTTTGATCAAGGCTGTGGGGCAGGGTTTCTGATCAAGGCGGCATGAAAATTCCCCCCCCAGCCCGATCGGTTGAATTTGTCCAAACAGACAAGTTGGTGGCCAGTCTTGTCATTCAGAATTGCTTCGCAAGTATTCTGTAACACCAACCCTTGGTAGGGGGTTTGGATTTTGCACCTGGATTCCAAGTCAGCCAAATCGGCCTCTAGCTAACTTGGAGGGGGTAACTGTGGGTGCAAATTTTGGCCAACTCCTAACAACGGGACCCACCAGCCCTGCCTGAGGGGTCCACAAAGACGACAGCGGGACCCACCAGCCCTGCCTAGGGGGTCCACAGAGACGACAACGGGACCCACCAGCCCTGCTTGGGGGGTCCACAGAGACGACAACGGGACCCACCAACCCTGCTTGGGGGGTCCACAGAGATGACAACGGGACCCATCAGCCTTGCCTGGGGGGTCCACAAGGACGACAGCTGTAGAAACCGCCTTCTACCCCGGATTATATTCCCAAAAACTCTATAAATAGCAGACCATACAACTGTAACAGGATCGAATCTTTGATTGCAGAATCAGACTTTCAAAAAAATCCTAGACTTCAGACTTCTTAACCCCTCGATCTGCTTTTCCAAAGAGATCAGTGATACTCGGTCTGTCGGGATCACTTTGAGTAAAGTGTTAGTAAATTCAGGTTGCACCTTACAGCACGGAGACGTAGGCTTCGGCTGAACTCCGAGATCATACCTTATGTCAATCTGTTCTCTCTTTCTCTCTCTCTCTCTCTCTCTCTCTCTCTCTTTTAATTCAAAGGTAGTACACGAAGACATCAACCTCCGAACCTGCAGACTAGACAAACGTTCGATCAGACATTCGACTTGACTCGATTGACTGGTTGGGTGGAGTCTTCGGGTCGGCACGAAGATCATCCCCCACAGGTCCAGGAGCGGAGGCAGGGGTAGAAGACTCGCCGACCGAGCTGGAAGAGACTACGACCGGCTCCGGCGGCAGCTACTGAGAGGGGCTCTGCTGAGGAGGGGCGGGTGGGCCAGAACCCCGGGCGTCCGAGCCAGAGTGTGGTTCGAGGACCCCCTCCCCCAGGCTCGAGCCTCCCAGATCATGGGAGAATGCCGGGGAGGAGAGTGGTGGGAGATGACCTCTTGATGGATCTAAAGGAGGTAAAGGTGCTGCCCGAGGAAGATCCAGCAACGCTCCGGGATGCGGTGGGGGAAGCGGGTCTCCAACATGATTGAGCAGTGGGATAAATGCCTGGCCCCCTCTAGGTCGCAGCTGGTTGAAAGCATTGTCACGAATTGCCCCGCCCAGGAGCTCAACGTTGGCGAGTGCCATGCATGGTGAGGGAGGCCCGAGATACGGAGCTCGACCATCACCACCGGGATGCGCCCCTCTAAGTCGAAGTCCAGCGGTTCTCGCGGAGGGAGAAACCCTCGAGGTCGAAAGGTCCTCTGGATGAGAAGTCGTTCAGAAGGTGGGTGGAGGGGAAGATGACCCTGAAGCATCTCCCCTGACGGTCCATCCCCTGGGTTGGCCACTGCCAAAGAGTCGGCAGGGAATCCTCGCCTCGCTGCTGGGAACCCCAATGAGAGAGCAGCAAGGCCGAGAGGGGAGCCGGGTCTAAAGTCCCGCGAAGAAAAGAGATGATCCCTATCCTCGAGAAGCCGCCAAGGTAGGCGTCCCCCCCCGCGGGAACTCCTCTGCGTCCCGGCGGTCATGGTTTCAGGCAGAGGGGGACACGAGGACGCGGTCAGAGGAGCCGGAGGAGGAGGCGCGCCTGACTAGAGGGAGGCCTTGTATGCGGGCGGGGCACCGTTTGGCCATGTGCCCTAGACCCCGGCAGTGAAAGCAGATCATCACGTTCCGACAGTCGTGGATCATGTGATCTCGGTCTCCGCAGCGGAAGCAGGAACCCCGGGGTAAAGGGGCGGGAGGATGAGTTCTAGGGTTCGAGTTCCACTCCGGGTGGAGTTTTAGGACCTCAGCGTAGGAGCGAGGAGGAGCGCAAAAAGGGTGGGGCTCGACGGGGGGGCCCAAAGGGCGATTAAAAATGGGTGGCGGAGGAGGTCCCGATGGGTGACCCCTAGGGTTTCCGCACGCCCGCCGACGCCTGGATCTGCGACGCTTCGAGGCTTGGGACTGGCCACGAGATCAGCCATCATGAGGGCCCCTAGGGTCCCCCCCGCTGTCGCCTAGGGAAGCTGCGAAATCGGGGTCACTTTCGGGGAACCCCACAGTTCGTTTTCTGAGAGAGAGAGAGAGAGAGAGAGAGAGATAGAGAGAGAGAGAGAGAGAGAGCCATTTTTTTTTCTAAATGTTTTAAAAAACGTTAGTGAAGAAAAGTTCAGATATAAAAGGAGGGACACATGTGATGTTGGCTTCGGACAAATCTGATTAAATCGGGCCCGTTCGGACAATCCTCAAGCCAAGCCGTCCGGGCTGAGTGCGACCCATCAAGCATCTTGATTGAAACTAGGACGCCTCAGACCCTCAACCATCCATCTTCGAAATATTGGTCTGCACGTGTTCAAACCTTAAAGGTATGAGAGACCGGGTCAACCCAATAATTCAACACGCGACACATAGAAAGCCATCTAAGAGCATCTCCAACCGGCTCCGAAGGAGAGCTCTGAAGGCCCACGTGGCACTCCGAAGGATTTTGGACGCTCCAACCGGCTCCGAAAGAATCTCCCAAGACCTACGTGGCATGCCACGTAGGCCACGTACCCCCTGGACCTCCGAAGCCCTCCACATACAACAGAGGTCCTTCGGAGCCTCAGAGTGAATAAAAAATTTTGGATTTTTTTAAAAAACCCCCCGGATCTTTCATAAATTATTTTATAAAAAAGCCTCCAAAGGCCTACGTGGGTGGGCTTTGGAGTCAAATTGGAGAGTTTGGATAACTTGAAAATGGGTAGGGTGTTTTGTGCAAAAGCCTCGAACATCCGGTTCGGAGGCGGTTGGAGCTTACCCTCTCACCGAAGAGGCCTCCGATGAGGTGGCAGCAAAATGCGGGCCCCACTTGCTTCGGAGCACCTCCGAGCTTCAGAGCCGGTTGGAGATGCTCTAAGAACCAACGCCCTACTTACTTGTTGAGCCACGTGGACCTCTCCACGCTGCTCGGCGGGTGGGCGGTAGGGGTGGGACTTTGGGTGGGTTGACGGGTCTGCTCAGTGGGCGGTAGGGGTGGGTAGACGGGTCTGATCATGTCCAATCCGACTTGCACAAATCTTAACCGGTTTTGTCCAGGGAACCCGAGGAAGCCCAATCCTTGCTTGTCCATTCGAGTAGCTCGGGTTGCCCAATTTGCAAAATAATAGACGGGTTGCCCAATTAGAAATGTTTGTGCACATAAATAGATAAAAAAAAAAAAACCAAACATATTTTTGAATTGGATAAAAACAATATTTGAATTGCATAACGGAAACATAAAGTCCAATCAATATCCTCACATATTTCAAACGAATTCTTAGCATTCAACATCAAACAGAAAGTTGATTTTCATACAAAAACTACCAAAGTATTCAACCTTAGTGTGTCACTAGCTTCCTCGGATTCCTCGGGTTGGGAAGATCGGTGTCCAAATCTGTCCAAATTAAAATCGGGTTGATCTTTTTTTTTCAAATCCGTCCAAGTTTTTAACTAGCTTTGCCTATTATAGTCTATTGTTCGGGATGGACGGGTCGGGTTCGGATCAGACCCGCCAAAGTCCCACCCTAGTGGGCGGCCGGTGCCCAACAGACGGACGCCTTTAAGATTCCGACTCCATTTGCCACGAGCGACTGGGTCCCCCCCAACACACAAGCAAACACACGTACACACACTTATGCTCGACTCTCGTTCCTGTAACTATAAGAGGCCTCTCTCTCTCTCTCTCTCTCTCTCTCTCTCTCTCTCTGACTTCCTTAATACGAAAAGGAGAAGTGCGAAGACGAAATCCTAGCTGGGCTCTTCTTTCTTGCTCCGCTCTCACTAAGGGTAAACTGATACACGTGGCATAATGGGAGGGAATCGGTACGAAGAGCTGAAGCCTGCGGCGGCGATGGTGGTGGTGCAGGTGGCGCTCGCCGTCATGAACATCTTGTACAAGCTCGCCATCAACAACGGCATGAATGTGAGCGTCATGGTCAGCTACCGATATTTCTTCGCCACCGCGTTCATGGCCCCTCTCGCCTTCTTCCTCGAGAGGTAAGTAATCGATCGGCCTGTTGTTGATCGTATGGTCATCGTTAGGATTTTCTAGCTTCCCCCATGAACGATATCTCGGGTCGGGTTCCACTCCATTGCAATCGCCAGCAGTAAGTGATGCGCGTCGGGTGTCACGGAAGGCATCGATGGATGCCCTGTTGGGAAATTAAGTTGCCATTCACCCGTTCATAACGGCTGCGATGCCATGAGGTTCTGATACGTGCATGAGAACTTGGGTTAAATGAAATAGTTAATGGGCAAAATATTATGAGATATTTCCATATCATTATTATATTTTATAGGGGCTTATTAATGACAAAAATTTCACAATAAATCGATAATTGTAAAAAATAGGGAAACTGAGATTCATCCCTATCTAATTTACCAAGAAATATATATATTTTTTTTTAAAAAAATAGGGCTAATTAGTCTTAAATCTTTCACAAGGTCTTAATTTAAGATAAGAGACATGAATTAGTCACGATATTGCCTCTCCTTTATTTTTCGTAGGGTACGAAAGAACATCCATTCGTCATCAACAAGAGCATATATCTATTCATCGAGTAACACAATGCATGTAGCAAAAGTATTCATTCGGCTAATTGATACTCTTACCAAATCGAATTGATACTCTTGCTATATACAGTGAAATCACTGTAGCAATCACGAATTCGCTAAATTGATATATACTTTTACTAAATCAAATTGATACTCTTGCTGCAAAGAAGTCCCTGCAAGTGTCAACCGGTGAGAATGTATACTCTTGTTGATGACAATTGGATACTCTTTTTGGAGACAAATGTATACTTTTTCTACAGTTAGGGACTTGGTGCAGCACGTGTTGTTTCGAGAGGGACTTGGTGCAATATTGAAACAGTGTATGTCCTTTAGCTAATATAGCATATGCTAAAAGGACTAAAGGCTAAGTTTTCCAAATAAAATAAAATACAAAAATATTGGACAATATTTTACTTGCATGCTGTCAACCTGCTGTCCTTCGACACTAGCTCCCAAATAAGATTCCAAGCAAGCAATTTTATAAATATTGACCTATTACCACCCACAATCTTTTGTCTTTTCAGACAAAATAAGATTCCAAGCAAGCAATTTTCTAAGAGATGCTATTCAACGTACCAAAGACCGAAGAGTTTATCCCGAATGCTAGCTCAACCCGAATGATGTGTCATCCAATCAATGTGCCCCTTTGCATGCTGGTTGGGGCTCGGTGCGATTCACTAGTCTGGGTTGGATGCAATGGACAGATTCATGTGATCCGGACACATCATTCTGGTTGACCATTCGGGATAGACGCTTCAAAACTGGTATTTTACATTATCTAATTATGTATTTAGTTTAAGATTAGATTCGAAGTAAACATAATATTTTAGACGCTGCTCTTGATCGATTTGGTTGTCTGTGATTACAGGAATAGTCGACCCAAAATGACATGGAAGATATTGATCCAAGCATTTTTCTGCGGATTATTCGGGTACTATATCGTGTTTAAGATTCATCTATTCGTCCATTTTTTTTTTGAGAATTAAGATTCATCTATTCGTCATTAAAGTGGCATCTCTATCTATTACTTTAAAACTTTTAAGTGCGGTCAGAGCTGAGTCAAAAATTTTGTGCTCGTGGAAAAACTCTGAACTTGATTATTTAGCTCGTTAGCTTGAACCGGATCCTAGGTAATGCTGAGTCAAACCGATATGATGAGATTGTCTTCTTCAAAGTTAAGTTGGTGGCTCGTGGTTAATTTCTCGATGCCTAATACGAGATAATCGAAGATCTGGGCAAAATGCTATGCTGCATTAGCCTTCAAATCTGTCGAACAGTGCTCGCTGATAGGACTGTTCACGGTTCGATTCGATCGGTTTTGAGGGTCTATTTACCACTGAATCGATCGTGTCAGTTTTGAGTTTGACGGAACCGAAACCGAATTGACTTCGATAAATCTACATTGATCGACCGATCCGAAATCGGTGATAAGTTTGTTTGGTTCTGTTTTAAAGATTAGTAAGAAACTCGGGCAATGCCCGGATGAACTAGATGCACGTCACTTGGCACAAATGATATTAGTCATCGAAAGAAGTGTGTAATCTGGAATCAATGTGATTCACTCGCTCGAGTATGATTCACTTGTTAGAGAGAGCAAGAAAGATAGTACTAATGATTTTTTTTATTAACATCAAATAATCATTAAATATCATTGTATGAGTATTTATCATATTTATAATAGGTTTTTAATAGAATTTATGATAGAGAGCTATGTTCATACAAGAAAGAAGGATTCTGGCTCTTTCAAAAGTGGTTCACATGTCACAACACAGAAGAGAGGGCTCCATTTTAGTATTTCACTATTATATGCGATCATTAACTAATCACCTTAAATGATATTGTATTTCCATCCATGATCTTCCAAGTTGTGTTCATTGTTCAAAGTTATTTCAAAATTATACCTATAACAAGTAGCCTTAAGCTATGATATTAATTGATATGTCTAAATTCTGTACCAAATCATGTTTTTGTGCATAGTATGCTGATTATCAGATTGGCCAATAATAGAAAATGTTTTTCATAGTAAACATCTTTAGTTCTGTTCGGTGTGAAACAGTTTTTTTTTACAAAACCGAAAACGAACCCCAATTATTTTACATTACATAACCGAAACCGACTTGTGTATTTAAAAATCTGACCACTAACCGATTTTTCAGCTCAGTTCGGTTTGATTTTTCAGTCCAGTCGGTTTTTTGAACTGCCCTACTCGCCGACACTTAACACTTGGTTTTTTTTTAGAACCCCTCCTTAAGGAAGGTCAGGCAACCCCCAACATGTTATATTAATTCAAAAAGCTCAAGATACAATACGCTTATAGAGATTATGTGCCTTCTCGCTAAAGGAGCCCACCCATGGAATAATCTATAACTTGAACATGGAGATAACTGATCTCCTCAGTTCCTCATCCCCTGAAGCCTTGTATTAAAGATACGATTATTTCTCTTCAGCCAGATAGCCCAAAGAAGTCCCATTACTAGAATGTCCCAAGGCCCTCGAAGTTTTTTTTTTTTATCATCCTCCTCGTCCATGAGAACCATAGTGCTTTCAGATTTCGCTAGTAGGAAGAGATCTCGCATCTGCTCTCAAAGTGATCCCAAACCAACCATGCTAGAGGGCATCCGATCAAGAGGTGAGAAGCACTCTCTTCTATGGTGTGGCTAAATGTGCATTGAGAGTCTGTGACATTGGGATTCCTCCTCCGAAGTAAGTTCGCCTTCGTTAGAATCTTATTCCGAGTGGCCAAGAGGGAAAATATTTTAATCTTCAATGGGGCTTTAGATCTCCAGATCGCTCCCGAGGGCACAAATTGACCAACCTCTAGCACAAGCTTCTGATAGAAGGGCTTGACTGAGAAGACGCCTGACGCATGCCATCGCCACCTTACCCTATCCGCAGTTGGTCTAAACGTCGCCACCAAGATGAGCTGTAAAAGGTCCTCTAGATCGTGCCTTCTCTCTAGATCCAGCGGCTTGACTAGTCACACCCTCCATCTGCAAGCACCTCCGAAAAGTCATGCCTGTGACCGTACCGATGCCCCTCGTTTTCGTGCTAAGGTGGACAAATTTAGGAATAAACTACTGAACGACACTTCCTCTAACCAAGCATCTTTCTAGAATCGTATCTGATGCCCACCACCCAACGTGATCAAATTTCCATGTCTATAAAGGTCACAAACCTTCAGAATGTCTCGCCAGAAATGAGAGATTTTGTCCGAAGCTATACTTTTGACCTGATGGGAGAAAATAATCTAAAATATTTAGCTAAGAGGATGTTTCTCCAGGAACCACCATCCTCCTGCTGCAATTTCCAATACTAATTTCCTAGCATTGAAACATTGAATCTTTGGAGGTCGAGTGCACCCAAGCCCTCTAAGGCCTTAAGAAGGCAGACTTGGTCCCATCTTAGTAAATTGTAGGAACCCTCAGACCCACCAACTCCACGCCAAAGAAAGGTTCACCTGATCTTATCAATCTTCTCTAGCTATATATCACTCACGAAGGTCGATAGTAATATGCCAAGTAGTAAGATGGGATGACAGACAAGACTGCATTAACCAGTACAAGTCAGCCACCTGTCGAGAGGAACCACCCTTGCCATCCTTCAAGTCAGATCTCAATCTTCTGAATAAGCTTTTCCCAGTCCTCCTTCTTCAAGGATCAGTCACTAACCGGAATACCCAAGTACTTCATTGGTAAACTCATTACTCAGCAGTTCATTATCTCTGCAAAAGCCCTGTAGCTCACCTCCACTGCCGATAAAATTAAGATTGCTCTTGAGGAAGTTGATCTTCAGACCTGAAGACATATCCAGACCATACAACAAAATCTTCAAGCATGTCAGTTGAAGGGGGCAAGCCTCGAAGAAGAGAAGAGAGTCGTTGATAAAGTGGAGGTTGGAAGTTGGACCAACCTCTTCCTTCTATTCCCTTCAGGATCCCCTTCGAGTTCGCTCTCCTGATAAGGGCATCAAAAACATCAACCACGAAGATGAAGAGATATGAGGACAGAGGGAAGCCCTGCTTCAAGACCTTATAGACCTTGAAATCTCTGTTTGGCACCCCGTTCACCATGCAAGCTATCTTGGAGTACTATAGGATGTCTCGCACTCCAGCTATCCAAGAGTTCGAGAAGCCCTTGGCTCCTAGCAGATCCAGCAGAAAAACCCACCTTACTTGATCAAAAGCCCTCTCGAAGCCGAGCTTCAAAAGGATATTGTCTTTGTCTGTCTCCTTCAGATGGAAGATCGTCTCATGGGCCACTGCTACGCTATCAAGAATCATTCTACCCTTGATGAAGGCTGATTGTGAGAGAGACACCAATGACCAGATCGATATTGGCCGCCAACCTATTAGCTAGCACCTTCGAGATAATCTTATACAAGCAATTAGCCAGACTAATCAACCTAAAGTCCCAAAGAGAGTCAGCACCATCATTCTTAGGCAATAAAATGATCTAAAATTAATTCAAACAGTGGATGTGCACTTTACCTTGAAAGAAGTCAGAAAGTAATCTGCAGAGGTTTGACTTGACAACCTCCCAGAATATCTGGTAGAAACTCATTGGGAATCCATCAGGACCCGGAGCTTCATCGCCTTTAAAATAAAAAATTGCCCTCCGGTATACCTCTTCCATGAAGGCAGCCTCCATGGCAAACCTAGAAGAAGGCGAGGCATGTCGAGAGAGGACCGATCCACCATAGCCCGTTATCTCTCCTCGCTTCAAAAGGCGTCCTTGAAGAAAGAAGTAACTCCACACACAATATCTCCGGTCGACGAAAGCAATGAAGTTCTTCCTCCTCCTCCCGTTGGCCACCCTGTGGAAGTAAGGTGTGTTGGAGTCGCCCAGCTTCACTCACTGCTCCCTCGATCTTTGGTGCCATATGACCTCTTCCTTCCTGAGGGTCTCCCTTAGGGAAGAGTTCAACCTCTTGAGCTCAGCCCTATCTGTAGCTAACAATCCCACCCCTCACTTCTAGGGCAAGGATGGTAGCCAAGAGAGAAGTCTTCTGCCTATTGATGCTCCCGAAATGCTCCCTGCTCTAAGATTTCAATTTCTTCTTCATGAATTTGAGTTTGCTCATCATAATTAGGGCTGAATTCTGAATGGTGGTAAATTCATTCCAACATCTGGACATGCCAGGGGGTCACTAAATCCATCCTATAGAGTCCACATGATCTCAAACCTGAAGGGGGCGCACAGTAGGTAACGAGTTAGTAGCCAGGAGGAGAGGGACATGGTCCGATAAACAAGCCACAAGTCCCTTCTTAGATGTCTCTGGATATATGGCATTCTATTCCACTGAAATAAGAAATCGATCTAGCCTTGCTAGGATCGATTTCTCCCTCCTGTTGCTCCAGGTGAAGCTTCACCCATCTAGCAGCAGGTCCATCAATTCCTGCTATCGGATGAACTCACAGAATGCCCTCATGGCCGACATGTTGCCATCACTACCCAGCCATTCATCCACAACGTTGGTCACGTTGAAGTCCCCGGCAATGACCAAGGGCCCCAGAAAATCCAATATGAGGCAGGATAACTCCAAACAAAAGTCATCCGCCTGATTGTGGTCTGTCGGTCCATACACCGAGATAATCATCCACTCCTTCCCATCCAACATGTTTTGTAAGACAAGAGAAAGCAAGAAGACCCTGACAACTGATTTCTTAAGCAATAGAAGGTAATCTCTATAGTAGATGAAGATCCCCCCTGATGATACCGATGCATCTTTGAATTGATAATGTGTCCTAGTGAAATCGTAGACCCAGCGAGCTCAGAGCGCCCTCGCTTCTCTCCCCCCCTTTTCCTTCGCGTTTAGGGTTAGGGTTCTCCCCTCTTGCCCCCTCCGGATGTCGACGGTGGCACCGGGGAGGCCAGGGGGTTTGGTGTGGTGGCTTCATCGAGGGTCAGAGAGGGCCCGTCTCCATCCCCATTAATTAGGGGCTCTCCTCGCCAGCGCTACATTTTGTGTTTGGCGATCTGGCAGCGCGAGGCAACCACCTGCTCGGATCAGCATCTGATGTACTCGGATCGGCGGAATCTGGCCGGCGTGTAGTCGTATAGGTGGTGTTTGGACCTCTGCCGGAGTATGCAGGTGTTTTCCAACCCCTACGCTGAATCGGTGGAGGATATCCGATGTTTTTCATGGTGGCAGAGCCGATTCGTGGCAGATCGGGGGCTTGGTGATGCTATCTTCTCAGCTGGAGCTGGTGGTGGTGGTGGATCGGGCGTCAGATCCTCTTTAGGTTTTATCTTTTTTTTTCTTGTTTTTGTTTCCGGTAAGAGCATCTGTTAACTCCTTTTTGGGTTTATTTCCTCATCATCGGCGGTCTGACGGCTGGTTGGTCGCTGGGGTGGCGTTGATGGGTGTTACGCCAGGTTGGAGGCCTGTGGTGTCCCTACCATGTGGACGGGCTATGGTTTGTCACCGTGAGGTGGTTTGCTTGTGTCCTGGCCGTCAGGGCCTTTGTCTACTCGCCGAAGTGGCGAATCTCTGTTGCTTGCACTAGGTTGTGGTGCCTCCTCAAATCTGTTGTGATCTCCCCTTCAAAGTACCAAAAAAAAAAAAAAAGTGTCCTAGAGTATTGGTGAAGTCCACAAATACACCAAGATCCATCAGTAGAGAAAGAGACAAAATTTGAAAAAAATAAAAGTAAATAGTTGTGCTGCACATTGATAACGGGCATACATTTGTAGAGTTAATATAGAAGAATCCTGTTTTTTTTGGCATCCTTCAAACTTTTAAATTTTATTATTAATTTATATTAGTTTTTAAAACATAAGAATCATTTTTTACCGTTGCAAATTCTAGTTTTTATAAATGGACATGTGACGGCTGACACAATATATTACGAATAATGCTATATAGCCAACTCGTTAGCCAACTTTTGTTGCCAACTCCACGTGATGTGGGGTGCTGGCAGGTCCTCGTTGCTGGGAACAATTTGTGGGGGCCACAGGATGAACCCTAGACGGATGCCACGTAAAGTTGGCAAACTAGCAATTCTCATATATTGCCGCAGGATCAAATAGATAGTGACAAATACCGAGTGAATTCTGCAAGTGTCTTAGGAGTCCGTACGAGTCATTAAATCAAGCGAGCGCGAATCGTGAACTCCGAGTCCTTGGAGATGATCTTACTTAGGGGTAGCAATCTTGACCCGACTTGCCAACCTGACCCAAAGTTAGCGGGTTTGGGTTTGGCCTAAACGGGTTTGGGTCATAAATGGGTTGACCTGATTGACCCGTTTATTTAATGGATCGGGTCAACCCGCACATTTATTTAATGGCCTATAAATTTTATAGCAAAAACATGAGCTCAGAGCATTTACATCAGGTTTTTAGTTATTTGCATTAGGTTTTTAATCTATGAATAGACCAAACCCAGCTGATACGTCCCGACCCGTTTATTAAATGGGTTAAAAGGGTCAGGTCGGGTCAAACCATTTATCAGACAGGTCGGCTTGGGTTTATGTTTTTGACCCATTTATTAAATGATTCGGGCTTGGATTGTACGTTTTGCCTCTGTACCAATGTTTCAACCCAGCCAAAACCCGACCCGATCTATTGCCACACCTCCACTTACTTGATGCATGGTGGTTGAGAGGATCGGTGATATGAAACGAGCTGATGTCATGTTGATTACAATACGTTGGCTCGCACGTATTATGTAATGCAGGAGACTTGCTCGGCTGTTCGCTTCTTACGAGATGACTCACGCCAATCGAGAATATAACCAAGAGGCTCTTATTTTAGCTTCTCATGCTCTTCATTGTAATACCAATGTCCCCCTATCCTCTACCCCAGGTTGTATCTCTTCTCTTTTCAGAGAGGTGAATCGTAAGGAGTCGATATATTTGGAATATCAATGAAATAGTCCACCTACCCCCAAATCTCCCCTATCCTCTACCTAGATCTATTGGCTCTGGGCAATTCGTTGGGATTGGTACCCAGTGTAGAGTATGATGAGATTTGGGAGGGTTGGTTTTGATTTCAAAAAAAAAAATGCAAGATTTATTAAATCATCAAGAAAATTTGATGATTGGTTCATGTCTTATTTCTGAAACTGAACGCTTTGAACTTTCAAAAAAAAAAAACTCTTTGAACTTTATATTGTATACACAATCTCTGTAGATGAGATTTGATCCTACACATATATAGTATGTTTGGTTGGCTTCATGTTTTTTTATTTTTTATTTTTGAAAAGTAAATAAATATTTATTAAAACTGAAAAGAGAGAATGCATGTCACGGCTTAACTTCGAATGAGTAAGCAGAAAACAAGGAAAGACTCCGACCAAAGAACAAAAACATGCTCAGAATCGAGCGCGCCATCCACAAGTCCACACCACAAACAACATGGCCACAGCTAATCAACGATAGCAAGTAGAGAGGCTTTCAATCAACACCACCACCAGCTCCAAGAAGCTAGCAACCAACTCAACTAGCACCCTTACTCCTTGTAACTCTGTCAGAAGGGCCTTTAGGCCAAGACTCCTCGTTGCCTTCATGTCTTGTTTCCGAAATGGGTGGAGCTATATATATACAGCCCACAAAACACCTTTAGCAACCACCGTCTATATAGGCCAACCTCTCTTTTACCAAAGGTAGCCACCGTCTAAAGGGCACCCCCTCCTTTTGCCTCTGTTGTCAGCATGCATGCCGCCACTAGCAACCCACCAACACTGGTCCATCCCCTCATCCTCCCCCACTTTCCTCCTAATCCCTCCCCCATCCTCCTCCTTTTTCCTCCCCTTCTCCATCCTCCTCCTCCTCCTCATTTTTCCTCCCCTGCTCCTTCCTCCTCTTTCCTTCTTCCTCCTCCTTTTCCCCCTCTTCTTTGCCTCCTCATCCTAGAAATCATAGCATTCGGCCATACCAATCCAAATGCATTTTATGTACATTTGGCTGAGATGTGGCCAAATGCACAAAAAGTGCATTCGGACTGGTATGGTTTAATGCTATGATTTCATGAAGGACAAGGGGGGAAAGAGGAGGAGGGTGAAGGAAAAGAGGAGGAGGGAGGAGGGGAAGAAAATGGAGGAAGGACGAGGGATGGTGGAGGAGGAAGAAGAAGGGGAGGACGAGGAGGAAGCGGAGGTGGTGTGTTTCCGGTGGCGAAGGCCTACAAATGGCCGGTGACGGGGTAGCAGGTATGTGATGCTATCAGCAAGATAGCAGGACAAAACTGGGGACACATCAGGTATTTTTTCAAACTTAAGTTAGGACTGATGTAGGTACGTATTTCATGGGCTCTAAGTATCCCAACCCTTCTGAAACTGAAGTCGATCGATCTTTTCCACCCTTCGGTGAGATGGTTATATCTCACACTTTCGTGTAGAGAAGCATAGCGAAATCATAGTATCGTGGAAGGAAACGGTGGAATTAGCATTTCTCCTCTCTCTCTCTCTCTCTCTCTCTCTCTCTATATATATATATATATATATATATATATATATATATATATATATATATATATATATATATATATATATATATATATATATATATATATATATATATATATATATATATATATATATATATATATATATATATATATATATATATATATATATATGAAAATGCTAATGTGCGGCGGATTAACATGAGGCTAACGTGCGGCCAAGTGAATGGCCGCACGTATAGATTTTTTTAAATTTTTTTTTTTTTCGAGGATGATCACCTACCCCTTGATGAGAAACATGTCAAAAATCAACTCATTCTAAGACCTATAGGTGCTTCAAATGTGCTCGGCTTTTTTGACCGTTCATTTGAACGGTCAAAAATGCCGAGCACATTTGAAGCACCTACAAGTCTTCAAATGAGTTGATTTTTGACATTTGGCTCATCAAGGGGTAGGTTATCACTTTCGAAAAAAAAAAATTAAAAAAAAAATGTACACGTGTCCACCATTGAGGTGGCCGCACGTTAGCCTCATGATAATCCGCTGCACCATAGCATAACCCTATATATATATATATATATATATATATATATATATATATATATATATATATATATATATATATATAAAGAGAGAGAGAGAGATGCTATAATGCAGCATGCGGTAAGTGCGGCACCTCACCGCAGCCTTCCGCTGCGATGTGGCATCACATATATATATATATATATATATATATATATATATATATATATATATATATATATATATATATATATATATATATATATATATATATATATATATATATATATATATATATATATATATATATATAGGGGCGTGCTATAATGCGGCATGCGGTATGTGCGGCACCACATCGCAGCAGAAGGCTGCGGTGAGGTGCCGCACTTACCGCATGCTGCATTATAGCATATCTCTCTCTCTCTTTATATATATATATATATATATATATATATATATATATATATATATATATATATATATATATATATATATATATATATATATATATATATATATATATATATATATGGGTCAGGTTCAATGGACACTGTTTTTGCACTCAATTTTTTACACCGATTTTCAAACCATTAGATAGAGATTTCAGAATTTCTTGATTTTTTGTGAGCATAATCATCTTGTCTTAGATAACACATCTACAAAAAATCAGCACATTCTAAAACCTCTAAACTTATTAAATGTGCTCTTCAAATTAACGATTAAAATGGACGGTTGATAAAGCTTTTTAGTTTTGATGTACTTGGAGGCTTTAGAATGTGCTGATTTTTTGTAGACGTGCTATCTAAGTCAAGTTGATTATGCTCACAAAAAATCAAGAAATTCTAAAATCTCTATCTAGTTGATTTGAAAATCGGTGTAAAAAATTGAGTGCAAAAACAGTGTCCATTGAACCTGACTATATATATATATATATATATATATAGGGTCGGGATCGGTTGACCCAGCAGAAGAATGACCCAGCGATGACACCATTTGTCAGCCGTTCGATTGGGTGATCGGAGGGCTGCTGGTTACTCAGCAATGACCCAGCAATATACCCAGCACCTTTTGATGCACCTAGAGGTTATAGAATGGGCTGATTTTTTGTAGGGATGTTGTCTATGGTATGTTGATCATCCTCACAAAAAATCAGCCCATTCTAAAACCTCTAGGTGCATCAAATGGTGCTCTTCAAATCAACGGTTAAAATTGACAGTTTCAAACCGTTGATTTGAAGTGCGCATTTGAAGTACCTAGAGGTTTTAGAATGGGCTGATTTTTTGTGAGGATGATCAACATACCCTAGAGAGTATGCCTACCAAGTTTCATCAAATTCTAAAACCTCTAGGTTCATCAAAAGGTGGTGGGTTATCGCTGGGTCAAAATTTGATGGGTCAGCCGATCCCGACCCATATATATATATATATATATATATATATATATATATATATATATATATGGGGGCGGGGAGCCTGCACCCGAGGTGCAGCAACAATGCTGCACCTCGGCCTTGTTTTACCTACCTAGAAGTTTTGGAATTGGATGAAATTCGGTGAGGGTGTTGTCTAGGGTAAGATGATCATCCTCACAAATTTTCATCAAATTCCAAAACTTGTAGGGGGATCAAATGGTCGAAGCAAAATCTGCAGATTTTAACGGTGACTGCGGATGGCTGATTTTGCTTCGACCATTTGACCCCCCTAGAAGTTTTGGAATTTGATGAAAATTTGTGAGGATGATCACCTTACCCTAGACAACACCCTCACCAAATTTCATCCAATTCCAAAACTTCTAGGTAGGTAAAACAAGGCCGAGGTGCAGCGTTCTTACTGCACCTCAGGTCCAGCATCCCCGCCCCCTATATATATATATATATATATATATATATATATATATATATATATATATATATATATATATATATAGAGAGAGAGAGAGAGAGAGGCATGCGGTACGTGCGGCACTACACCGCAGCTGTCTGATGCACGCGTTGCGTGCAAGCGATGCACGCAGTGGTGTATCATACGGCTACTATGCGGTGCCGCACTTACCGCATGCCGCATTATAGCATGCCCCTATATATATATATATATATATATATATATATATATATATATATATATATATATATATATATATATATATATATATATATATATATGTGTGTGTGTGTGTGTGTGTGTGTGTGTGTGTGTGTGTGTGTGTGTGTGTGTGTCACTCACTCTCATTGATAAATTTTGGTAATATATATTTTAATGAATGCAGGGCAGCCCTGGTACAAAATTTCTACACAATAAGTATCAAGTTGACATCAGCAACCTTCTCCACTGCTATGGGTAACCTCGTTCCTGCAATCACATTCGTCTTAGCAGTAATATTCAGGTGATTTGCTCATTTGTCAAGTAAAATAAGGCCTACTATATACGATACTCTCTACTCGACAAAATCCGTTGTAGTTGTGAAGTTACATGTGATATAGTAATTAATTACCATAATAGCAACTTAAATACCAATGTTCCCATATCCTCTACCCTTGGTTGTATCTCTCCTCTTTTTGAAGAGGTGATTTGTAAGGAATCTAATTGGAATATCAATGAAATAGCTCATTCTCCCCAGATCTTCCCTATCCTTTCACTAGATCAACTGGCTCTAGGCAACCCGTGGGATTGGTACTCCGTGCCTAGTAGGTGAGTATGATGAGATTTGGGAGAGTTGGTTTCAATTGCAAAAAAAAATCTTATTGGAAGTTTATACAAGATAATAGTGCGGCTCATTGGCTAGCCAAGTAGACTACCTTGTGGGGGCACGAGTGGTTCTGCGACGATAAATTCCCTGCTATATTAACCTTAGTTGGAGAGGACTTTAAGGCCATGATATCTTGACCACCGTTTCGTGTACATAAGAAAAAATTAAAAAATTGCGCCGAACTTTCCCAAGGCTTCATTTCATTATCGAAAACTTCCATTATGTTAGTAATCCGTTATGAAGTAAAACATTTTTACACATACCTTCAAATATAGCGGAGAAAGACTACTTTTTTCTTATTTAAAAATCTAAAAAATAAAAATTCAAATGAGACATGCTACTTTAATTTGAGACAGTGAACACCTTATTGTATTTATATTTTCACTATCAAATTGGTAAATCGCCAGTTGTTCAAAGAAATAAAGTCATCTTTGATAAATGAAATGCTTACAGTTTTTTATTTTCAACATGAATATTGGATATAATTATATAAAAGAAGTGTTTTATACACTAGATAATGACTTTATCTTTTCTCTTTTTTTTTCATTTACTCAAAGGTTGGAGATTTTGTGGATTCAAAGGATCTCCGGAAAAGCCAAGGTGGCGGGAACACTTGTGGCGATTGGCGGGGCCATGCTCCTCACCTTCTACAAGGGGGCGGAAGTCAACCCGTGGTCAACGAGCATCAACCTCCTCAAACCCAAGCACAGTGGGGGTAGCTCCACTGCGGCCGATGGGTCCCACCAAGAGTCCAGTAATCCTGCTCTGGGTGCCTTGTTTGCTGTTGCCAGTTGTTTCTCTTATGCAATATGGTTGATACTTCAGGTGATCCTACAGCGGCAACGGCCTAGCCTCGATCTTGGTACACGGGCTGTAAATTCTGACCTTATGATCTGTGTGTCTGCAGGCTAAGATGAACATGGACTACCCGTGTCTCTACACGAGCACAACGCTGGTGTGCTTTATGGGTTCGATGCAGTCCGTCATCTTCGCCCTTTGCATGGAGAGGGAGTGGGATCAATGGAGGATGGGGTTGAACATAAGGCTCCTCACCGTCTCGTACGCGGTATGATGGATCTCAATTAGCCGTTGCAGTAATAATATTATCGGAATTGATCGATCACCCATGGATCTCAATTAGTTGTCAGCTCTGATACCATTTGTAGATACCCTCACGTCCCAAAACCTAAGTTTGTAAAAAGAGGTCCACCAAGGAGTATATGAAGTAGTCATTGCCCAACCCCCCTAGCCGATGTGGGACTAACTCATCGTAATGGAGATGGGATACATCTTCAAAGCAGTTACGAGATGGATTATTGGTAATGGACAATCTATGCACTTTAGGACACCGGAAAACCTTGCTAGAGGGAGCCGTTTTGCCAACCGTGCATGTATTTTAGAGCATCTCCAACAGACTTCTTGATAATGAATTCCTTCAGTACTACCGGGAAAATCTGTGGATCCACCCTGAAAACGACCCTCCAGCGGGCTTCTTGATGTTTCGTATAGATTGGATTTCCCTACTCCCCTTGTTGGTGCTGGGAGAGGAGTAGAAAAAGTTTTATGGTGGATCCCCCTTGGTTTGAATATAATAATTGTACAGAAGTTACACACACTATTTAATTTTCTGAAATATCTTTTCCCATTTGTTGTGTTGGCCAAAATATAAATAGGAGTAGTTGGTCTTAAATAGGGAGAGATTTGAGGAGCCCATTGGAGTATTCACCTTGCTCTATAATTCCCACTCCATACTTTGCCAATATGGTAGCTCGGAGCTCCACGAATAGAGAAACACCCTAGGAGGCCATTGGAGATGCTAGCTCTTAGGACATCTCTTCCACTGCATCTCTCCTCCTTCTCTTCTCATTGATACCCACCTCGATCCCCACAAACCATATTATGGAGAAAGGTATAATGTGAGTATTTAAATGCAACATCACCCAGCCCTTTAACCGATTGTTGTACGGCTAATTTGCCACTCAAAAAAATATTATCAGAATTTGTTGGATTTTGTTTAAATTATTGATTTCTATGACAGGGGGTGGTAGGGTCTGGGCTGGTGATCACAGTGGTGACCTGGTGTATGAAGAAGAAAGGACCGTTGTTTGTCTCCGTTTTCAACCCACTGATGCTTGTGCTTGTGGCCTTGTTGGGTTCGCTCATACTGAACGATAAGGTGCACCTTGGGAGGTAATCTACATGAACTGCCTAGCTAGATGAACTTGATTCTGGTTACCACAAGGTAGCACAAGTCGTATTGATGCTCGGATTAGGCCATGGTAACCCTAGACGGGCCAGAAGCCGTAAAGGCGGACTCGACTCTGCTCCGGTAATGAAAATGGCTAGTATGTGGCCTGCAGTGCCCATGTTCGTGCTATGTGGAATCTATCGCCACGATGCACTAGGGCACCGTTGATTCCGCATAGCACAAGCATGGGCACTACTTGCTGGTTACTGGTCGTTTTCGTTACTGGAGCAACTAGTAAGAAACCCGGGCAATGCCCAAATGTGCTTAATGCACGCCATTTGGCAAAGACGACATCGCAACAGTTCGAAGGGTGTGAAATCTGAAGTGAGTGTGACTCACTTGGTACAGAGAGTGATTAACATCAAATGACCATTAAGTACTATTGAATAAAAATTTATCATCTTTATGGTAGGTTTTTAAATGGATTTAAAAACCTACCGCGTTCACACACGAAAGAAGAATTCTAGCTCCTTAAAAGACGTCCACGTGTCACAAAACGGGAGAAAGGCTTCCATTTTAGTATATACTAGTAAGAAACCCGGGCAATGCCCAGATGAGCTTGATGCACAGCCATTTGGCAGATATGACATCACAACTGTTCGAAGAAGTATAAAATATAAAGTGAGTGTGATTCACTTGTTAGAGAGAGAGAGAGATTAACATCAAATGATAATTAAATAACATTGAATGAGTGTTTTATTATCTTTATGGTAGGTTTTTAATAGAATTTAAAATTGAGCCGTGTTCACACATGGACGAATGATTATGGTTCTTTAAAAGACGTTCACGTGTCACAATACGGGAGAGAGGCTTCCATTTTAATATATATATATATATATATATATATATATATATATATAGAGAGAGAGAGAGAGAGAGAGAGGAATGGGATGCTGCCTATCAAAGCAGCGTTTTTTGCTGCTTTGATACATTGTTTGACCATCCTAGAAGTTTTGGAATTTGATGAAATTTGGTGAGGGTGTTGTCTAGGGTAAGATGATCATCCTCACAAATTTTCATCAAATTCCAAAACTTCTAAGAGGGTCAAATGGTCGAAGCAAAATCTGCAGTCACCGTTAAAATCTGCAGATTTTGCTTCGACCATTTGACCATCTTAGAAGTTTTGGAATTTGATGAAAATTTGTGAGGATGATCATCTTACCCTAGACAACACCCTCACCAAATTTCATCAAATTCCAAAACTTCTAGAATGGTCAAACAATGTATCAAAGCAGCAAAAAATGCTGCTTTGATAGGCAGCATCCCATTCCTCATATATATATATATATATATATATATATATAGAAAACGGGATATAGGCTGGCAGCTCATTTTTTGGTTTGGGCTGCCAGCTAACAGCCCTCCGATCCTCATCATCTGCCGTCCATTTTTTTTTAAAAAAAAAACTGTTTTCTTAACAGCTGTACAACACTTTCTCTCTCTCTCTCTCTCTCTCTCTCGAGCTCGAGCTCGAGAACCAGCCCGACCACGTCCGGCCCGGTGACTGCTCCGGCTCACTGGCGCCCCCCCTCCGGCCCCCCGGCACCTCCGTCTCCTGCTCCGGCACCGCCACCTCCGGCTCCTGCTCCGGCGCGGCCGATCGCAGTCCTGCTCCGGCGCGGCCGATCGCAGTGCTCTGTCCACCGCCCCCCTACTGCGCCGTCCACCGGCCTCCTACTGCGCCGTCCACCGGCAGCCCTCTTCATCCCCTCCGGCGACACAGTGAACCCCGGCAGCCCTCAAACCGCCCCCTCCGGCTCCGGCAGTACCTCCGACCACCGGCCCCCTCCTGCTCCGTCCACCGGCTGCCTCCGACCACCGGCCCCCTCCTGCTCCGTCCACCGGCAGCCCCGACGCCGACAGCACCCCCTCCGCTCCGATCTTCATTGTCGATTGCCCGATCTTCATCCCCGATCGCAGCCGCCGGGGTTCACTGTGCCGCCGGAAGGGATGATGATCGGGCCGGCGCCGGAGGAGGGAGAGGGAGCGACGGGGGGCTGACGGGGGAGGGGGAGAGGTTGAAGGCGACGGCGGGTCGAACCAGAGAGAGAGAGGGGGGGATCGTGATTTACAGTGAGAGAGAGAGAGAGGATTGAGTGGATTTTTGTTTTTTGATCGGAAGGATATGATCGATTGAATTGAACGGCTAGCAGCTGACAGCCTAAATTAAAATTGGGCTGTCAGCTCATACCCCATATTCTCTCTCTCTCTCTCTCTATATATATATATATATATGAGGAATGGGATGCTGCCTATCAAAGCAGCGTTTTTTGCTGCTTTGATACATTGTTTGACCATCCTAGAAGTTTTGGAATTTGATGAAATTTTGTGAGGGTGTTGTCTAGGGTAAGATGATCATCCTCACAAATTTTCATCAAATTCCAAAACTTCTAAGAGGGTCAAATGGTCGAAGCAAAATCTGCAGTCACCGTTAAAATCTGCAGATTTTGCTTCGACCATTTGACCCTCTTAGAAGTTTTGGAATTTGATGAAAATTTATGAGGATGATCATCTTACCCTAGACAACACCCTCACCAAATTTCATCAAATTCTAAAACTTCTAGGATGGTCAAACAATGTATCAAAGCAGCAAAAAACGCTGCTTTAATAGGCAGCATCCCATTCCTCTCTCTCTCTCTCTCTCTCTCTCTCTCTCTATATATATATATATATATATATATATATATATATATAGAGGCGTGTTACGTTGCGCTGTGCGCTGCCCCGGCTGGGAAATGCGCTGCGCAATTTTCAGCCGTCCGATCGCGCGGATCAGCTGCAAAACCGTGAGAAAACCCCCGCCCGTCTGATCCCCTGGGCCGCGCCGTCTGATCCCGTGCCGCGCTCCCCCGCCCGACCGTCTGATGGTTCGGCTGGATTCCCGGCCGTCTGATGCAGTGCAGTGCACCCCCGCCCTGCATATTGTTGTCTGTTCGATTCCCATCCGTTGGATCGATGGGAATCGAACGGTCAAATATGATTTTCGCTGTTACTGTAGCGGCTACAGTAACAGCGAAATCCATTTTTGCCCGTTCGATTCCCATCGATCCAACGGATGGGAATCAATTTGATTCCCATCCGTTGGATCGATGGGAATCGAACGGGCAAAAATGGATTTCGCTGTTACTGTAGCCGCTACAGTAACAGCGAAAATCATATTTGACCGTTCGATTCCCATCGATCCAACGGATGGGAATCGAACAGACAAATGAACTGCTGGGCGAGGGTGCGCTGCACGGGATCAAACGGCCGGGAATCCAGCCGAACGATCAAACGGCCGGGCGAGGTGCGCTGCACGCAATCAGACGACCGGGCTCCAGGGGATCAGACGGGCGGGGGTTTTCTCACGGGTTTGCAGCCGATCCGCGCGATCAGACGGCTGAAAATTGCGCAGCGTATTTCCCAGCCGGGGCAGCGCACAGCGCAACGTAACACGCCTCTCTCTCTCTCTCTCTCTCTCTATATATATATATATATATATATATATATATATATATATATATATATATATATATATATATATATATATATATATATATATATATATATATATATGTCGAGCCAGATAAAGGCTGATAAAATCAGCTCTAGCAGCTTGATCGATCATTGCCTCCAACGTTAGATCCATGCATTCATGGTATGAATGGAGAGCACTTTTGTTCACTCTTGGTGAACATTATACGTACCCTCCAATGTGAACCGCTGGATGCACTGCACATTTAAACTTTGAAGCTGCCAAAAGTGCATCCAACGGTTCACATTAGAGGGTACAATTTTTGATGCGACCAGGGGCTGTGCAAATAATGGGTCAGACCCTCCTGCATCAGAGGGCTGTGATTTAAATCAAGATTTTCAGTCACTCGTAAATTTAAATCTCACTGTCTCTAATTTTCTTGCGGTGAATTTGCAGTATATTGGGATCCGTGTTGATTGTCATTGGGTTGTACTTAGTATTGTGGGGAAAGGGAAGGGAAGTGGCGATGGTGGCGCAGATGGCGGAGTTGCCGACCAACAAATCGATCGATGCGGTGGTAGTTCCCGGAACAACCCCTTCGCCGGAGCTAATTTTGGGGTCGGGCGACGGTGAACCGGAATCAAGACACAGAGAATTCTTCGACTTAAAATTAGGAAAAAAGTAGGAGGAATGGGCTGATTAGGGCTATTGTGGAACAATGTTTTTAAAATAGCATGAAAAACTATTGGTCTTGTGCAAAGGTTTTTCAACCATTGGTTTAGTGCTCAAAGCACGACAAATGAACTTTTCTGACAAAATAGCAAGTAAATTACTAGTAAATGCCTGTGTCAGTCGGCACTCGAACGGCCGTCTTTGGCCGCCACAGTTGTTTTTCGGGGTATGATTCACTTATTAGAGAAAATACTAACCTTTAAAAATACTAATTAACATCAAATGGTCAGTGAATGTCATTGAATATGCACTTACCATCTTTATAGTTATTTTTAATATATTTATAGTAGGTTTTTAATAGGATTTATGAGAAAGTCGTATTCACACATAGGAGAGAGAACTCCATTTGAACTCTCTCTCTCTCTCCATGTCCAAATTGACAACTAGATCTATCACGTGCATTTTTGTCCTAATCAACTTGTGAACAACAGTTACATTTTATATAGATTTTTAATGGAATTTTAGAAATGAATTGGTATATTCAAAGACCAAACCGAAACTGTTCCAATTCAGGTCCAAGCCGATTAAATTGTCCGATCATGTCCGATTTCCAGAACACTATCAATTGAGAAGCCCAACCGTAATTGTTTAAAATCTCAAATCATTTTGCTACGGGTTTTTTTTTTTTTTTGAAGCCCTAAATGCGAGAGGGGTTATGCGTTGAATTTTAAACGGAACTTACCGTGTCTACCTATGGATTAAAATAGTTGGAATGTACAAAAAACCAACCACTATCTTATCAAAAATTATAAATGACATGTATCATAGCTTGGACAACCTTGTTTGGCACTAACACAATCCATTGCTCTATTAGATCCCCGATATTATGCAGGATTGACCCTAGGGCTAGCAAGTTTGGACCCGACACAACCCGACACGAAGTTAGCGGGTCTAGGTCAGGATTAAACGGGTTTGGGTCGTAAACGATAGACCCGTTTAATAAACGGGTCGGGTCCGGGTTTAGGGTCTGGACACGGTAGACCCGGTAAGACCCGTTTAAAATTCAACAGGTTGTGTCGGATCAGGTCTACCCGCAATCCGATACTATATTATATAGTACCAGCGGGTCTATCGGGTCGAGTCGGATCGGGTCAACTGAATAGACCCGTGTGGTAAACGGGTCTATGCGTTTATAAATGGATCGGGTACAGGTTTAGGATCTAGACACGATTAGTTAAACAGGTCGGGTCCGGGTCTAGGGGTTTTGGACACGACTCGAAGCTAGACACGAACCCGACCCGACACAACCCATTGCCACCCGAAATTGACCCCCAATTGACTTGTTTACTTGTGAAGATTCTTATGTTGCGCTCTAGCTAGATAGACCACACGGTGGCGGCTACGATCATGCCCCATCCTCTCTTTGCTTCTTTAGGCACGAATATGCAACACCATGTCGTCCAAAGCAAGAGAAAGGTTTTAGGCTCCCTCGAGATCCCCAACTTGCCCCTAGCATATCTCAAGTGGATTCACCAAAAGGGCAGATAAGGAACAAGTGATCTCTCATCTCCGGCTTTGCACCACACATCGGGCAATCTAGGCTAACTAACGGAACTATCCGCTTAAGGAGATTGTCCTTGGTGGGCTAGGATCTTGTCATGGATGGCTAGCCAAGAAAAACATATTGCCTTTGGTGGGGCTGGACTTCTCCTAAGATATTTGGCGAAGGGACATCTAGTTCTCCCGTCGTTGAGGAATTTGTAGACCTAGCAAGATTCAAGCACTTCCAGCAGTTCCCTCCTTTGCTCGTCTGCTAGATGGTTGAGCATAAGAAAGAAGGTTGGGGGTCAAGAGTTATCTCTTTTTCTCAATCGCTGCGATGCAATTGTTGCCCCTCAGTCCACCACCATCTCGTAGGCGGCTACGAACATAGTTTTGATAGGCCTTCCCCCAACTAGATATCCTCCCAAAATTTGACTTTGCTTCCATCCCCCACAGCAAACCTGACGTCGCATTTGTATGGCGCAACCAACTTTATGATCCCTCCATAACGAAGAGATCCTACTCGACACCCTGAAGCGCATTTGGTTGGGTGAGAATCTCTTAAAATATCGGGCCTTGATGATATGGGACCATTTATCCTTCTGGTTGGTTTGGAGCCTCCGCCACCATTTTTCGAGCATGACTATATTGAAATATCGCAAATTGAGTACTCTCATCCCTCCTTGCTCTTTTGATTTATAAACTATTGTACCACTTCATTAGAGGTAGAGAGCCCTTCCTACTGCCAGACCCCTTCATGAAGTAGTTACGTCTTATGCGATCAATCCACTTGATGACCCAAGCTGGCAAGAAGTTGTCTGCTAACATGCGCCGTTTCAAAATTTGAAAGCTCGACCACATCAGGAGTTGCCACGTGGTACAATGACGGAAATTAAAATCCCCATGTTTGACACAGAAAGCTAGACAAGAAGTTAGCTATCGATCGACAACACCTGACACTAAAATTGAGACAAGAAATCAGTGAGGAATTGCTAGCAATGCAGCACGAGAATTGAGACAAAGTATTAATCTTGACTGGTCGGAAATAACAGAATATCGACCGATCAGGAGGAGGTATTATGTGTACATACATATCGAAGAGAGGACCTATAGAAGCAGACACGTGGGGGGTCAGAATCAACAATCGACTGGTTGATTTTATTGCATAAATCGACTGGTCGATCGCATCAAGAGACCAATCGACTGAAAGTCCAGATGCAGAACATTCGACCGGTTGGATAGTAGAGACATTAATCGACTGATCTGCCAGTTCATAGGCACTGGTTGATCGACTAGGGCAAAATTGCGGCGTCAATCAACCAACGGATCAGTCGACCGATGTGTGTCGACTGATCAGCCATAGAAGGAACCACTGGCCGACTGATCGACCATAATCGACTGATCAACCATAGATCGACCATAGTAAGTCAGCAGAAAACCCAACCTACTGATCAGTCAGCCCGTAGGTGTCGACCAATCGGCCAGTGTAGCGGATGAAATTAAGGGGAGAATTATGAGGATTTTGAGATTTATGCGCCAAGCCAGCTCCGAGATTTGCGTACGTGGAGAGATGGTCTGGAAATCTCGCTTAAAAACGGTCCACAAATCTTGCTCAGGAATCTCGGTGCACGAGTGTGATCACGGCACAAGCGTAACCGATCAGCGATCTTCTCACCCTAACAGCATTTATGGAGTGACAACTCATGTTCTAGGATATTTGGCCGCATAGCAGATCGAAATGAATCTACAACAATAACTACCCTATATGTACAAGCAACCACATGGTGCCACTTTACCACCCGCGCGATGCGGCCTCGAAGATCACTAAGACACGCCATCAATCTCACCCTGCGAATAGCGTCAAAACTATATATCGTCTAACAACTGTAAAGGTGCACCTTCGAATTTTGGAAGGGGAGGTACTGCCACTTTTCTTCAAGAGTTTTGGCACTGAGAGAGGTTTTTGAGAGGGTCGACATTTCAGAGGTCAACTCTTTCTAGGTATACGCGGGTTTAGGGTGAGAGTTTGTAACCGTTTTCAAGTTTGATAGCGCATTTCTATCCTTGCCCTGTGGTTTTTTCTCTTTGGATTGCGAAGGGTTTTTCTAGGTAAACCTGAATATTTTGTCTCTTTGGTTTGTTACATTGCGCTTATAGACTCAAAAATTCAAATGGATGCATTGGCCCCTCAATGCTAGTCAAGTCATGAACTCCAACCTTGGCCACTAGGTCACCGTCAACATCACCTCCACCCTCAACAACAGAATCATCAGTCATTGTGAAGCACCTGAAGCTCCTTCGTCCTGACGACACCCTCCACATCGGCAAGTCAGTTTCGAAGGTTGGGTTGTTGCTCTACATATGTGTGTAGTATACCTACTACTATTATTTGTAAATTTACTTTTTGCAGAGGTGCTGAAAGAGTTTGCCTCAAACAAGGACATGAAGCTGAGTAGGTTTCTAGTTGCCTACAAAGAGAAGGGTAGCTCCAGGAAAGGCATCAGGAGAGGCATCAGGAGGAGGAGGGCGCATCGGAGATCGAACGGTAGATCCGAAGAGTTCGCTGACAACTTTAAGTGAAGCTTTAATTAATTTCTTACAAATTTTTTCAGAAGTTAAGAAGGGGAGACTTAGTGAGGCCCTTTTTTTAGGAAATGCATTTATGCTTCAATCCTGAGAATGTGTTCGTTTGGGGTCAACCCCTCCCTAAAAGACTCTTTTACATTAAACCTTTGTTGGCTTTTTCAACCCCTATCCAATGACAAAATTACTCTTTCATTACCCCTCGGGTTGCAGAGAATCAATAGTGTTTATACGGTGATTTCTACAGTGCTTTCACTGTAACAAATTATCAATCAATTGTTACAGTGAAATAACTATAGCAACCAAATTGATACTTTGATAACCCGAATTGATACTCCATAATTCTTAATTAATCTGCTACAGTGATTCTGGAGTATCAATTCAAGCCGTAGAGTATGTATTAAATTGGCAACTATAATGGAATCACCATAGCAGCTATAGTGATTTCACTATAGCAACCGAATTGATACTCTACTCCCGAATTAATACTTCAGAATTATTATTGTAGCAACTACAGTGATTCTGGAGCATTGATTTCATTGTAGCAGAATATCAATCGATTGCTACAATAAAATAATTAATTGTACCAGCTACAGTGAAATCATTATAGCAATCGAATTGACACTCTACTAACCCAAATTGATACTTCATAATTGTTAGTTTGCTACAGTGATTTTGGAGCATTGATTTCACTGTAGCAGAATATCAATCGATTGCTACAATAAAAATATTGTAGCAGCTTCAATAAAATCATTATAGCAATCGAATTAATACTCTGCTAACCCGAATTGATACTCCAGAATTGTTAGTCTGCTATAGTGATTCTGGAGTATCAATTCGGACAGTAGAGTAACAATTCAGTTGCTATAGTGAAACCATAGCAGCAACTTTAGTTGTTATAGTGAAATTGTTGTAGCTTTAGTGATTTTATTGTAACAACCAAATTGATACTCTGTTTCCTAATTGATACTCCATAATTGTTATAGTAGTAACTACAATGATTTTAGAACATCAATTTGGGCAATTGTTTACCCATTCGGTTGCTACAATGAATCATTGTAGCTCCTATAGTGAACTCACTGTAGCAACTGAATTGATAGTGGAATCACTGTAGCATGCAGTCATTGTATAGGCGCTATTACCGAATTGTTAATATAACTTACTGAGTTGATACTCGAGGTGTAAAATAGACATTTACAAAACAAAAGGGTAGGCATGGGTTTAAGGCTAAATGAACTAATGCTAATGATTTATTGTAATACTTGTTGTATCTTCAATCGCAAGAACTATCTTATCTTGTTAGAAATAACAAATAAGTAAGGAAAAGAAAACTTTACTTAGCGAATTAAGGGAGCGTAATCGATGTTCTAAGAACGAGAGTGCTCCTCTCGTACGGATTTGAACGGATCATTCGAACCCAAGGTATAATAAACCTAATCCGAGCTCCTCCTTTATTTTCGGCATGATCCGATCCAGGATGAGTTGACCCTTGTAGATAATGATTGCCCAAGCAAAATAAATAACTTGAACCTTAACAAATTGTGGCAGAATTTTTTAGAGAGAGAGAGAGAGAGAGATTTTTATTGGTTTGAGTGAGGTTTGAAGGGGGTATTTATAGTGGAAAGAAACTACCCGTTGGGTCCATTTAAGGATTAGGATTGAAACGTGGAGCACTTTCCTTAGAAGTTGGTTATAGGGACGAGAGTGAAGCCGTCCTTTGATGCTGATCGGGGTGAGTAGTGTGATTGACCTGTTTGGGCTGGGGTCCCACGGACGGCTGAGAAGCATTTTCCTTTACCACGTCACTCTGGTTAAACACTCGGGTTGAATAGCATCGCTCCAAACTGGTTTATATTCAACCCATGTGGTTTCTCAGTTAGGAACGTGTATGAGACATACGGAAGCCATCTAAGAGCATGTCGAACCTACTCCTATCCAACTTAGCCGTTATTTTCAAATCATCAAATTCGGAATGGAAATTGATTGTTCCGGAATGATTCCAAACACCCCCTAAGGCTTCATTGACATTTGTTAATGTTTAATCGATATTTCCATCGCTTCTATAAAACCATAATATTTTTATAATTTCAAAAAATTTCTAACCCAAAATTAGGAAAAAAAATTTCATAAAGTTGGTTGAAATCATCACTGTAGTTGTTTACTTTTTTTTTTAGTTAATTAAGAAATCAGGCCAGTTCCGATAATCCACAAGCCGGGCGGGCTAAGGGGCCATTTGGCTGTTAGAAAGTGAAAGAAGTGGTGGAAGTGGGAGAAATGCTGGAAGTGTTGACTGGGACTTTTGGCTGGAAGTCCCAGTTCCGCTGTTTGTTTTGATGGAAGTGGTAATCAGTGGCGGAGCCACGTAGTGCCCAGGAGGGGCAGCAGCCCCCCCTGAATTTTTTTTTGTTTCCTCTACCTCTTTGCTGACCTCATCCCATATTAACAACTCTGCCCCTCTATCAGCCAACTCGCCCCCCCTCTACGGCTTCACGAAGACCGTTTGATCATTCCTTGTTTGACTATTCTCCAATGCTGTCTTTCTCCACTAAATAGCATCGCAGCCGTTGAAGCAATAACGCATTGCATCTAAACTAGGTCTGACTTCTAAGGCTTAAAGATGGTACTGACTCCAGAGAAGTTGATTCCCATTAATCTCTCTCTCTCTCTCTCTCTCTCTCTCTCTCTCTCTCTCTCTCTCTCTCTCTCTCTCTCTCTCTCTCTCTCTCTCTCTCTCTCTCTCTCTCTCTCTCTCTCTCTCTCTCTCTCTCTCTCTCTCTCTCTCTCTCTCTCTCTCTCTCTCTCATTATGTTGGTTTGCTTTTTAAAAAATGTGAGTCATATGACAACCAACCCTTTTTCCATCCATATGGAGCCATCCTGATATGGGACCTGATACATCTTTCCATTGCACCTAGCTCAGCCAGATGAAACACACTCATCCTGGCAGACAAGGAACAACTATGATCAGGTGAAACGTCAGTATAGCCAATCTGAATGAAAAACATGATGGATATCATTGCTCTTATTTTTTTTTCCTGAAGAAAACATCATATCTGTTTGTAAGGGTTGAAAAGAACCCTACATCATCCAACCCAATGTTGGAACATCGATGCTGAGCAGCATCTGATCCACTGAATGCAGAAGTTCAAACCCCTCCAATATTTTTTCCCTTCTTGTAGCTAATGCTACTGTGTTAGGGAAAAATTTTCAGCACATCCTGCTTACACTACAACCACGGGGCCCACTGCAATTCAATAAAGATGGGGTAGTAGGCCCCAGCACATGGGGGCAGTGGCTCCCAGCACTTACAGTGTGCTGATAGGTTCTAGGCAACAGTTGTAGCATACGCAAGATGTGCTAAAAAATTTTCCCTGTGTTAGGGGTTCTTTGATCCTTCATCAATCCCCACACTAAAACAACAAAATGATCCAATCTTCAAACTATCGAAAAGGCCGATGAAATCTTATGGTAGTTTTATTTTTCATACCTTTTCTCTTAATTTTTTTATTTTGTAATTTTGGTTGTAAAAAATTATAGTTTGCTTATTAGACTTCAACATCAATTTTTTGTATTTCTTACAAAAAAACATCAATTTTTTTGTATTAGACTTACTATCAAGTTTATACATGCAAGATTCTTTTTTGGGTGGATCATAACTTGATATTTCATCTTAGTTAGTTTCTTGCCCCCCCTACAAGAGAATCCTGGATCCGCCCCTGGTGGTAATACTAAGAGTTATAGTTCTGCCATTTCCACTGTTTGTTTTGACGAAAATGTTATGCAAGGAAGTCATAGAAATGTAGAAAATATTTTGTAGGGATGATGTGGTATAAAATTTTAGCAAAAGTGTTGTAAGGGAAATGAAAAAAGTGTAAAAAGTGTTATGTAGTTATGATGTGGCCAATTCGGACCAAAAAAGTCTGAAGTCGAGCAGTTGAAAAAGGAGCCTTTGAGGGTTGACCGGAAGTCCCACTTCCGACTTTTGCAGTCACTTACGTCGAAACAAACAACTGAACTGCTCGAGTTCCGCCACTTCGACAACTTCCGCGGGCACTTACGCCGAAACAAACAGCCCCTAAGTGCGACTAATTTGTGGGGGGTGCGACGGATCAACCAGCCCATCAGGATAGCCCACGGAAAACACGATAGCCGAGAATCATTTTCCATTGCAGCCCAACAAGCAGCAGCCAAGTATAAAGCATCCATCTTCAGAATATTGGTCGTCTGTATTCGATCGAGAGACTAGATCTACTTGTTGGACTACGCGACACACAGAAAGTCATCCAAGAGCCAACGTTCTACTTGTTGGCCGACGGCAACCAGCCCCCCTGTGCTGTTGTGCCGGAGATAGGGACGATGTCGATCAGACGACGAGCGCGGGACACAAGAGCAGGTGCAAGACCGATGGGCGAGGGCTGGAGCCGGAGGAGGAGCGGCAGCTCGAGCGCAGGGCCGCAGAGAGAGCACAACGGATCAAAGTGCAGGGCACAAGGCTCAGGCGCAGAGGCGGTTGCGAAGAGCCGGCTAGGTGAAAGAGGGCCGGATCGGGTGCAAAGCACAGCCATCCGATGCAAATCGGATGGCTATGATCATTTATATAGAGAGTGAGTCGGAGACGGTAGTGGATGTGAGAGAGAAATCGATTGAGAGACAATAGCGAGAGGGTCGGAGACGATAGAGAGAGAGAGAAAGAGAGAGAGAGAGAGAGAGAGAGAGAGAGAGAGAAATCTGGGAGAGAGCGAGAGATCCGAAGATGAGAGAGAAGATCGGAGCGCACCGCGTGTGCGAGCAGCAGATTCGGCGAGGGCACAGGGCACGATCGGGCCGGCGGGGTCCGGATGCAGGCCGACGGGCGTGGGATTATGATCCGGTGGGGACGGCAGGCGACCGAAGGAGCAGAGCTGGGCACGGCGCAGGGCCGGGATCTGGCCCCCCGTGCTGTTGTGCCGGAGACAGGGATGGCGTCAGATCCCACGCAAGGGAGGAGGTCGACCGGATATGCCCTCCCCCCGTGCCGCGGTGGCAATGAATCGCAAGGGCAGCGTCCGAATCTGCGGTGGAGAGCCAGCAGAGGCGACGACCGGTCGGTGCGGCAGGGCGTGGAGCAAGGGAGGCCGTCCGGTGAGCAGAGGATCCGGCGAACCTGCTCGAGCGGTAGGGCTCGCACAGGTGAGTGATGTGCTGCGGGCTTGCGAGATCAGAAAAACGTTTTACTTTCCCGGCCTCCTCGATGTCGTCGACGACGACCGAGGAGGCCGAGGCCGGAGAGGAGAGCGTCAAAACCCTAGGCCAAGAGGGTTGGCTCTGATACCATGTTACGAAGAGAGGGAGAGAGAATAGGTTTGGGGAGAAAAACTCCTTGTATTATCTCATCAATCTCATTGTTGTTACATAAGACTACCTCACTTTATATAGAGAGAGAACGCACACCATTACATTACCACAACCGAGGTGGGACTAATAGAATACTAACACACTACATCTAATAATGTCATAGGCTCATAGCCATACATGACTACATGAGTACCCGGGTTCGGTTTGGGTCGGGTTGCTCGACCCCTCAACCCGAGCTCTACCCGAATTCAGTACTCGAGTTGAATTTTTTCAATCCTAACCCAATCCAATCTTCAAATACATCAACCCAAACCTACCCAAAACTCGGATTGGGATTGGGTTGGGTCGGGTCCAACCTGCCCAAGTTGCAGCCCTAATTCAGCCCGAAGCTCGAAGAGTTTATTCCGATTGCTAGCTCAACCCGAATGATGTGGCATCCAATTAATCATTGTGGCCTTTTGCTTGCTGGTCGGGGCTCAGTGCGATTCACTAGTCAGCGCTGGGTGCAATGGACAGATGCATGTGATCCGAGCACATCATTCTAGTTGACCATTCGGGATAGATCGACGCTTCAAAAATGGTATTTTGCATTATCTAATCATATATATAGTTTAAGATTAGAAGCAAACATCTGGTTTGGGGCTGCCTAACCCTCCCTCCTCTGTGGAGGGGTTCTCAAAAAAAAAAGATTAGAAGCAAACATAATATTTTAATCGCCGCTCTTGATTTGGTTGTCTATGATTGTCTATGATTACAGGAATTGTCGACCCAAAATGACATGGAAGATATTGATACAAGCATTTTTCTGCGGATTATTCGGCTACTATATTGCATTTACGATTCATATATTAATTTGTCATTAAAATGGCATATCTATCTATTACTTTATAAATTTTGAGTGCGGTCCTAACTGAGCCATAAATCTTGTACGTGCTCGTGGAAAGTGCTTCCCGACACTTGACTCTTGGTAGATAAGTTGTCCTAAAATGTTGGTGTAGTGCACAAATCCATGAGGCTCCATCGGTAGAGAAAGAAAAATTAAAAAAAAAAAGAGTAAAGAGTTGTTCTTGACATTTTTTTTTGTAAGATGGGAGATGGTCATTACATAACAACCTGGAGGTCTTCCCAAGCAAGGAAAGACAAAACATCTGAAACTAAAGACAGCCCATAACCCTCTGTCCCATGGAGCCGCGCTTCTTTCGCTAGATAGTGTGCAGTGCCATTTTCCAACCTCAGAATCCACTGCAATGACACCCCCTCCAGGTGCTGCCATATATTATGACAATCCAGAATCAGAGGGCAGATGTCGTCAGAGATACATTTGACGATCACCAAAGCATCCCACACCCTCATAGCATCAATGAATATAGCCACATTTTTGTGGCTCCGACCAGCGAGCTCCGTGAAAGCAAATTTGACAGCCCAAAGCTCGGCCTGCATGGGAGTATTTACCCTACATCGGAAGGCAGTCGCTGCAAGAATAGTACCACTAGTGGTAGCCAAGACCCAAGCACCACTAGCAAGTTTGCCCTGATCGGTGAAAGAACCATCTGTCCACATAACAGCTTCCACCCCCATCACCAAACTAGACCGAGTTAGGCTTCCTTGGACAAATCGATAGCGACATCCACCGCATGATGTGCGGAGTTCAAAAGTGGAGGAGCGGAATGTTGGAAAAGTTGAGCACACCGAGTCTTCCACATAACCCAGAGTGCAACCGCCACCAAATCCCTAGGTAATGGCGCGGCGTTGCTAACCTACAAAAGACTTTTGGCCCCGAAGCCAAGATATCAATGTCCGGACCCACAATACCAGTGATGCGACGGAACATCAGCCAAAAATCCACCGCCCTATGGCATTGCCAAAACATGTGAGCAAGATCCTCCTCCTCAGTCCCGCACCAAGGGCAAGCACCGAACCCTCAACCAAGACGGGCTCGAAGCAGGGAGGCTGTTGGAAGAGCATTATGAAGCAATTTCCAAAGAAACAAGTGTACGCGAGGTGACACGCGCAAAGTCCATAGGGAATCACCCCACCAGTGATCCAGATCAACAACAGTCCCAAGCATGGTTGGCCCACTACCAAGCAAGTCATGGAGCATACGTATATACTTAGGTCGTAAGCCTGACACTGAAGGACCCAGAGCCTTGACCCGTCTCATGGTATTAGCCAGCCATTGAGAAACGCGTCGTCCGCTCCAATTTTCCCAATGATCAGCCTCCAAATGATACTTTGATCTGATCCATCGAGCACCAAGTTGTTGACTCATTAGAACGAAATGTAGGCCTGCAATCCTCTGTTGCAATTGCATTGCCATGAAGCTCTAGACTTGCAACCCAACAACACACTTTTCCTTAGTGATTTCATCCCAAGCAATGAGATGTAGTCGACGACCAACGGTCGGATGGCCTCCAGCTTGCTCACCAAGAACTGATAGTGAGTAGAAAGGATGCGAGTACCATGAACTGGGACCCCAAGATGGGTCCAAGGACTTGACTCCCCCCTCATCCGTAAGGTCAGAAGAATATTGCGTCTATCTCGAGCTGAATAGAGGCTCTGGAAAAAAATAAGAAATCGTTAGCGTAAGCAAGTGTGCTCACTTGGTGATCGACACCTCAAACAAATAAGCGCTCAACGTCGCCGTCCGCCAAACTACGCTCCATCACCCAATGAATGACTTTGGTGACAATGAGAAACAAGTAAGGTGAGATGGGGTCTCCCTGCCGTAACCCACAACTAGGGAACAAGTCACGGGTCTCTTCCCCATTAACTAACAGCCGCATCATCGAAGTGGTAACACACTGCATAATCCAATGGACCCAAGTAGACTGGAAACCCATCTTAGCCAAAATGATCTCCAATGAGGCCCACTGAACCCTGTCAAAAGCCTTATCCAAGTCAACTTTGATCGCCATCCCGGCTAAGCGCTTTGGGGCGTGGTGCAAGGCATGCAGGATTTCTTGAGTCATCCAGATATTGTCTCGAATCCTGCGTCTCGGGATGAAGGCAAGCTTGGATTCCGAGATGATGGCATACATTAACAGGCGAAGCCGGCTAGCAAGAATTGAAGAAATAAATTTGTACTTTTGATTACACAGGCTGATGGGCCGATAGTCAGCAGAGGTAGCCGGAGATTCAGACTTTGGAATAAGCACCACAAGAGTATCATTCCATTCAGCATCCAACGTACCCGTGAGGAAGAATTGTTGTATGTCTCGAACAAACGTCATCGCCGATAATATCCCAAAAAGCTTGGTAAAACTCCCGATTAAACCCATCCGGTCCCGGACCCTTGCTGGCCGATGAAGCAAACACCATCCTCCGAATTTCACCCAGATCCAGAATGCGAGTAAGAAAGTCATTCATAGCAGGTGTGATGCAACACGGAATTCGTTAGCATTAAAACCCACAACACTAGTCCACCTTTGTTGAAAGAACTACACCAGCTGTTCTTTAACCATAGCCGGTTCCTCCACAAAAACACCATTGATTATTAGCCCCTGAATACGATTCCGAGAGCGCTGAGTACAAGTGCTAATATGGAAAAAAGAGGTATTTCGATCGCCCTCCCGAAGCCACTGAACCCGAGACTTTTGGGCTCAAATACTCTCTTCTTGGATCATAACCCACTCCAACTGAGCCCTGACTCGATCCTCCTCGGCACACGACCCCTCAAGACCCCTATTTACTTCCACCAATCGCTCGAGTTCCTACCATAAGGATTCAACCAAAGTGTGAATATTGCCGATCGAATGCTTATTCCAGTAGGAAAGAGCTTGTTGGGCAAAGGGGAGGTTTGAAGCACAACGAGCTCCCCTAATCCATGTACTACGAACAATCTCCCGACAATCCGGCCGCTTAAGCCAAAAATTTAGAGTTGTTCTTGACATTGATAATGTGTAGAGATTTTATATAGAAGAATCCTTCTCTTTTTTTTTCGCATCTTTCAAACTTCTTAAAATTTATTCTTAATTTTTCTAAACATAATGATCAAGTTTTTCACCGTTGCAAACTCTTGATTTTCCAAATGAACACTAGTAAGAAACCCGGGCAATGCCCGAATAAGCTTGATGCACGTCATTTGGCACAGATGACTATGCAACTGTTCGAAGAAGTGTAAAATCTAAAGTGAATGTGATTCATGGGAGAGAGAGAGAGAGAGAGAGAGAGATATTAATATTAAATAACAATTAAATGTCATTAAATGAGTATTTATCATCTTTATAGTAGGTTTTTAATAGGATTTAAAAATGAGCTGCGTTCACACACGAAAGAAGGATTCTTCCTCTTTAAAAGACATCCACGTGTCAACACGGTAGAAAGGTTCCATTTTATAATTATACTAGTAAGAAACCCGGGCAATGCCCGAATGTGCTTGATGCACGCCATTTGGCAAAGACGACATCACAATTGTTCAAAGTGTGAAATCTGAAGTGAGTGTGATTCACTTGTTAGAGAGAGAGAGAGAGAGAGAGAGAGAGAGAGAGAGAGAGAGAGAAAGAGATTAACATCAAATTACCATTAAATGAAAATTTATCATTTTTTTGGTAGCTTTTTAAATGGATTTAAAAGAGAGCCACGTTCACACACGAAAGAAGATTTCTAGCTCATTAAAAGATATCCACGTGTCACAACACGGGAGAAAGGCTTCCATTTTAGTATATACTAGTAAGAAACCCGGTCAATGCCCGAATATGCTTGATGCACGCCATTTGGCAAAGACGACATCGCAACTGTTCGAAGAAGTGTGAAATTTGAAGTGAGTGTGATTCACTTATTAGAGAGAGAGATTAACATCAAATGACCATTAAATGCCATTAAATAAAAATTTATCATCTTTATGGTAGGTTTTTAAATGGATTTAAAAGAGAGCCGTGTTCTCACACGGAAGAAGAATTCTAGCTCTTTAAAGGATGTCCACGTGTCACAACACGGGAAAGAGGCTTCCATTTTAGTATAGATACTAGTAAGAAACCCGGGCAATGCCCGGATGAACACCACTTAGCAAAGACATCACAACCGTCCGAATAAGTGTGCAATCTTGAGATATTACGATTCACTAATCCAAGTGTGATTCACTTGTTAGAGAGAGAAAAAGATATTACTAATGAATTTTCTAATTAACATCAATTGATCATTAAATATAATTGTATGGGGTATTTATCATCTTTATATTAGGTTCTTAATGGGCTTTATGAGAGAACCGCGTTCACACATGAAAGAAGGATTCTGGTTCTTTAAAGTGGTCCATTTGTCATAGAACAGAAGAGAGGACTCCATTTTTGTCATAAATGTCCGGATGAGCTTAATGCATGTTATTTGGTACAAATGACATCACTTGTTAAAGAGAGATAGTAACATTAAATCCCTTTGAATGAGTATTTATCATCTTTATGGCAGGTTTTTAATAAGATTTAAAAGAGAGTCGCGTTCACACATAAAAGAAAGATTCTAGTTCTTTAAAAGACGTCCACGTGTCACAACACAAGAGAGAGGCTTCCGTTTTAGTATATAGTACAGATACTTGTGTGACTTCCGTGCGAGGCCCAGGCTTCGCTCAACCCTTTGATGAGAAACACATAGCCCCCAACCTTTGCATGTGAGTCGCTCTTTAAGAAAACCGAATAAAAATAAATAAATACTACTAATAAATGCAACTTTTAATGTGGTCGTAATTTCTATGTGTTCACATTGAAGGGTAAAGGTTCTACATTTCTATGTGTTCACATTAAAGAGTAATGGTTCTACATTTTCAAGTTTTTTACGTGGTTGCCATGTGTCACAACTTCCTTGTTAGGCTTCCATTTTAGTATTAGACTAGTAAGAAACCCGGGCAATGCCCAGATGAGCTTGATGCATAGCCATTTGGCAAAGATGACATCACAACTGTTCGAAGAAGTATAAAATTTAAAGTGAGTGTGATTCACTTGTGTGTCTGTGAGAGAGAGAGATTAACATCAAATGATAATTAAATGTCTTTGAATGAGTGTTTTATTATCTTTATAGTTGGTTTTTAATAGGATTTAAAACTGAGCCATGTTCACACATGGAAGAATGATTATGGTTCTTTAAAAGACGTCCACGTGTCATAACACGGGAGAGAGGCTTCCATTTTAGTATATAGTATAGATATCGACTAGTAAGAAACCCGGGCAATGCCCGAATATGCTTGATGAGATATTGATATCAAATGACCATTAAATGCCATTGAATGAAAATTTATCATCTTTATGGTAGATTTTAAAATGGATTTAAAAGAGAGCCTCGTTCACACACGGAAGAAAAATTCAAGCTCTTTAAAAGACGTCCACGTGTCACAACACGTGGATGTCTTTTTATCTAATTTGATTTGCAATATGACATTCTATTAATCTAAGTCAAGCAACTAACAATGTTCAATTTTCTAAGCTATGCAAGTAACAAATGATTACATATCATGGCAATAATTTCTATAACATAAAGCCCCGTCTTTTGCATAACAACTAAACCAACTTAGTACCAAAGACCTAGGAAAATTCAAAAGTGGCTAAGATTATGGGAAGAAATTGTTCTAAATATATTTATATTAGGTATTTCATTTATTTGTTGTTTATCTTTGACTGGAATTTATAATAATGATGAAAAACCAAAAGTGCCATAGTTAATTGAAAATTACATATGCATCAACAATGCAAAACAGCTTAGGGAGAAGAGAGAAGATATTTTTTAATGCTTTTACAAAAAAGGAGGAAGAAATGAGGAATTTCATATTTATGCTTAGAAAACAAAAAATTCCTTAATTATTTAAAAATTGTATATCTATATAACAAGGCACGACGGTTTCGTGCTGACTAGGACAATATAGAACCCAAGGCTGACTAGGACAATATGGAAAGGCTCAGACCGTCCGATTATATAAAGAAAGGCTTAGATAAAAAAGAGCATGCTGATGTAAAGGATGATTGTGATTCATTTGGGTAGGGGGAACGGATGAGATTGGATGGAGTTAAGATGGAGGGGTGAGATTGAGAAGAATAATAATTAAATGAACAAAGGACCATATTGTGAACAAATTATATTTTATAATATAATTGAGGGTTTTTATGTAAAAAATTGAGGACGCAGTAGGTATTAATTCTATTGTTCAAACGTTTTTCCCACCAATGATTAATTACCAAGAGCTGCCATCAATGCGTGTGGTCCCCCTCCCATTAATTGTAGAGCGTTAATGTAATAATCGTTTCCGGCCGTCCGATCGGTGTGAATCGGACGGCACAAATCCTTTCCGTCCGGTTAAAATTTTTAACTGTTTCCGGCCGTCCAATCGGTATGAATCGGATGGCACAAATCCTTTCCGCTCCGGTTAAAAGCTTTAACCGTTCGATCGACTGATCGAACGGATGAGATCCATGAGATATCATTCGAATAGGACAAAATGTAATCATAAGAACCGATCTCATGCGATATCTTGCTGGATGCGTTGATGTAATAATCGTTTCCGGCCGTCCGATCGTTGTGAATCGGACGGCACAACTCCTTTCCGTTCGGTTAAAAGTTTTGATCGTTTCCGGCCGTCCGATCGGCATGAATCGAACGGCACAAATCCTTTCCGCTCTGATTAAAAGCTTTAACCGTTCGATCGAATGATCGAACGGATGAGATCCATGAGATCTCATTCGAATAGGACAAAATGTAATCATACTTTTTTGTCCTATTAGAATGAGATCTCACGGATCTCATCCGTTTGATCATTCGATCGAACGGTTAAAGCTTTTAACCGAGGCGGAAAGGATTTGTGCCGTCCGATTCATGCCGATCGGACGGTCGAAAACGGTTAAAGCTTTTAATTGAGATCTCATTCCAATAGGACAAAACGTAATCATACCTTTTTGTCCTATTCAAATGAGATCTCACGGATCTCATTCGTTCGATCATTCGATCGAACAGTTTAAGCTTTTAACATAGGCGAAAAGGTTTTGTGCTGTCCGATTCATACCGATCGGACGGCCGAGAACGGTTAAAACTTTTAACCAGACGGAAAGTCATCACAGCCGTTCACACACTCTCTCTCTATATATGCACGATATTAACTTCTTCCCTCATATATATATATATATATATATATATATATATATATATATATATATATATATATATATATATATATATATATATATATATATATATATATATATATGCACAACAATTACCTCCCTTACACCATATGCACTCTCTATATAACAAGGGAAGGAGGTTTTGTGCTGACTAGGACAATATGAAACCAAATACTGACTAGACAAAAAGAAACAGTCATACAGCTGTTCATTCTCTCTCTTCTTCCGATCTCTCTCACTTCATGCCAATCGGAGGGTGTCTTGCCGTCGAAGACGGCCCGACAGGTGCATTGTCGCCGAAGGCGGCCCGCTGCAGTGCCGGCGGCCAAGTGTGTTGTCGTCGCACCGAAGGCTCCCGCTTCGTGCCAAACGGCACGGGCATGCCGAAGGCGGTCAAGTGTGTTGTCGTCGCATACGACGGTGGGGGTGGGGGTGGTGATGCTCGGGGGGTGTTTTGCCGCCGAAGACGGCCCGCTGCATTGCTGACAGGTGTGTTGCCGCCGAAGGCGGCCCGCTGCAGTGCCGACAGGCACGGGCATGCACTAGTGCATATACAATGCAAAGCCGCATATGGAGGAGAGAGAATATAAAAAATTGCCGCAATTGCTAATGGAGTTATATGTATAAAAGTTAACAAATAGTTTATTCTTTATATTATAAATTGCTTTTATAACATCATTCATCATTTACCAAGACTTTACAAAAAAATAATTAATAAATGAGGAAATTCATATTAATCCGGACTCTGATTAACCCTTGTGAATTCTCTGCATATACCAAACCCGAAAAAGTTGAATTTAGAAAAATTTAATAGGAATATGATCATTCATAGCTACACAGTACACATTAGATCAACAATATATCAAATCTAAATAGTAGCAAAATGGGTTAAAGGACGCAAGGAGAATTATAACAATACCTTAAACAGTCTCCTCTGAAGCCCTTGAATCGCCAGGCATTGACATATCCATACTTTATAGGGTCAGTTTGGAAATAGAAGTAATTGATAGGGAGATAAACAGCTCCCATCGTCTGAGAGGAATGTAGGGCGACAACTCGTCAAATCATGACTGGTTAATGAAGATCAGGAGAGCAAAGGTTAGATGCTCATTACTAAAGGCAAGGAGAGTAAAGGAAGAAGATTAAATCACACATTTAATCTTTAAAAAAAATTACACCAAATGTGCAATTAAGGGAAGTGATGGCGGGTAATACTGGGGCCTAATTGAATGACGCTAGGGAGAAAGACAGGCGTCGCCATTAATCATCGTTTCGAGGCTATTGATGAAATCGATCTCAATTGGGGGCTAATTGAATGATGACCGGGAGAGAAAAAAAATTACAAATAACCAATCGGGAAAGAAACGAATAGCCAAGGAAGGAGAGGCGTCACCATTAATGGACGTCTCAAGGCTATTGATGAAATCAATCTCAATAGGGCCTAATTGAATGACGGACGGGAGAGGGTAAAAAATGAAAATCACGATTAGGAAAGAAAGAAACAGATAAGGAAGAATAGGCATTACCTATATTAACCCATTGGGACACATTCCTCTTTGCTATGTGTATCCCAAACCTCCTCTTTCCTATATTTATATTAATCTCATTATCATTCCTTACCTTTGGATTAGAAATGAATAAAATGGAGTTTATTAACGGCATTACCCTTTTGGATTAGGGATGCTAGTGATAAAAGAAAAGTATATTTTCTTGCTAACGTTATCCTTGGATTAGGAACATTATGATAAAATATATCTTTTGGATTCCTATAATTCTACATTCAAATTACATGACTTATCACTTTGAGATAAAGATATTTTTGCATCGCTAGAGACAACTCTGTGACCCTAGTTTTCAACCAAAAGTTTATTCCGCATCTTTATTTTAATTTAAAGTTTAGTTAATTTAATCAAAAATCCATCCTTTGATCCATCCTAAATTTGTTAAAATGAATGTTACTTTACCGTCTCTACGGAGGATCCGAAGAGTTTGACAGCGACCGTAAGGGAAGCCTCGATTATTTTCTTATAAAACTTTTCAAAAACCCCCATTGTGGGGGCTGAACGTCCAAAAATACCTCTCCAAACCCCCATTGTGACCCTCATTTATGGGGAGGCCACATTCAACCCCCATAGTTGGTACTCCATGAACCCCCATTTCTTATTAAAAAACTAAAAAAAAATAAAAGTTGAGTTGGCAACATGGGGATGGATGAAAATAGATGGGAGGTATTTTAATAATATCTTAAAATGGGGATGAGTGGATGGATTGGGGGGGACGGTTGGAAACGCATGATGTTGCCCCCTCCCCAAATATGAGGAGGGACCGGTTGGAGTCTTGGAGATGCTCTTAGGGACACGTGATGTTTGCTTCGGACACGTGATGTTTGCTTCGGACTATTGAATCAGGCTCGTTCTGACAATCCTCAAGCCAAGCCGTACGGGCTGAGTGCGACTGACCATCTGTAGCCCACATACAAACACACACGAACACACCCGAGCGACTAAGGACAACGCCCCCCCCCCCCCCCCGACACACGCAAACACACATGCACACACTTTTGCCACGACTCTCGTCCCTATAAAAGAGGCCTTACCATCTGTAGCCCACATACAATTCATCTCTCTCTCTCTCTCTCTCTCTCTCTCTCTCTCTCTCTCTCTCTCTCTCTCAACTTGTACACGTGGCATAATGGGAGGGAATCGGTACGAAGAGCTGAAGCCTGCGGCGGCGATGGTGGTGGTGCAGGTGGCGCTCGCCGTCCTCAACATCTTATACAAGCTCGCCATCAGCGACGGCATGAGTGTGAGGATCATGGTCGGCTACCGATATCTCTTCGCCACCGCGTTCATGGCCCCTCTTGCCTTCTTCCTCGAGAGGTAAGTAATCGATCGGCATGTTCTTGATCGTACGGTCACCGTTACGGTTTTCTAGGTTTCCCCATGGACGATATCTCGGGTTCCATTCCTTTGCAGTCGCCAACAGCAAGTGATGCGTGCCGGGTGTCAAAGAAGGCATCTCAGCCGTTTGATGGATGCCCTGTTGGGCAGGGTGCCATTCACCCGTTCATAACGACTGTGATGCCGTTCACGTGAGGTTCTGATACGTGCATGACGATGTGGGCATAAATGGAAAAAAAAAAATAATGAGATATTTCCATGTCATTATTACATTTTTGAGGGCGTATTAATGACACAAATTTCACAATAAATCGGCAATTTTATAAAATATGGAAACTGAGATACATCTCTAGCTAATTTCCTAAGAAATACTTTTTAAAAAAAATAGGGCTAATTAGTCTTAAATCCCTTGCAAGATCTTAATTTAAGACAAGAGATATGATTAGTTAGGCATGTATACATTTGTCTCTAGAAAGAGCAACCATTCGTCATATACAAGAGTATCCATTCGTCAGGTGACACTGTGCATGTAGCGGTTGCTACAAACAATTTCACTGTTGTTGCTACAGTGATTTTACCGTAACAAGAGTATCCATTCGGCTAATTGATATTCTTACCAAACCGATTTGATACTCTTGGTATAGTGAAATCATCATAGCTACTACAGCGAATCATTGTAGCAACAGCCAATTCGCTAAATTGATACTCTAACCAAATCAAATTGATTCTCCTACTACAATGAAGCGGCTATAAGTGTCAACCAGTGAGAATGTGTACTTTTGTTGATGACAAATGAATACTCTTTCTGAAGACTAATATATACTTTTCCTATAGTTAGGGAGTTGGTGCAGCACGTGATGTTTCGAGAGGGACTTGGTGCAATATTGAAACAGTGTCTGTCATTTAGCTAATATAGTATATACTAAAAGGACTTTAAGGCTAAGTTTTCCAAAAAAAAAAAAATAATATAAAAAATTGGACAATATTTTACTTGCATGCTGTCAACATGTTGTCATTCGACACATATTACCAACCGCAATCATTTTTCCTTTCAGAAAAAATAAGATTCCAAGCAAGCTCAGCCCGAATGATGTGTCATCCAATGAATGTGCCCCATTGCACGCTGGTTGGGGATAAGTGCGATTCACTAGTCTGGGTTGGATGCAATGGACAGATTTATGTGATCCGGACACATCATTCTGGTTGACCATTCGGGATTAGGGCTGGCAATTTCGGACCCGACACGGCAGACCCGACACGAAGTTAGCGGGTCTGGGTCAGGACTAAACGGGTTCGGGTCGTAAACGGGTCGACACGATAGACCCGTTTAATAAACGGGTCGGGTCTGGGTTTAGGGTCTGGACACGGTAGACCCGGGAAGACCCGTTTAGTATTCAACGGGTCGGGTCGGGTCGAGTCTACCCGCAATCCGATACTATAATATATAATACCAGCAGGTCTTTCGGGTCAGGTCGGGTCGAGTCGGATTGGGTCGGATCAGGTCAACTGAATAGACCCGGGTGGTAAACGGGTCTTATCGGGTCCTATTGGGTCTACCCGTTTATTAGCGGGTCGGGTACGGGTTTAGGATCTAGACACAATTAGTTAAATGGGTCGGGTCCGGGTCTAAGGGTTTTGGACACGACACGAAACTAGACACGACACGAACCCGACACGACCCGACCCATTGCCACCCCTATTCGGGATAAATGCTTCAAAACTGGTATTTTACATTATCTAATCATGTATTTAGTTTAAGATTAGATTCAAAGTAAACATAATATTTTAATCGCCGCTCTTGATCGATTTGGTTTAATATTTTAATCGCCGCTCTTGATCGATTTGGTTGTCTGTGATTACAGGAATAGTCGACCCAAAATGACATGGAAGATATTGATACAAGCATTTTTCTGCGGATTATTCGGGTACTATATCGTGTTTAAGATTCATCTATTTTTTTTTGAGAATTAAGACTCACTATTCGTCACTAAAATGGCATCTCTATCTCACTACAACAAATTACACATTTCACGCTAAAATAATACGTCGGGAATATTCAATAAAACGTCGGGAAAACTCTTTTCTGACGCAATCACCAACGTCGGCACTGCGTCGGTAATAGTGCGTCTGGGAAAGTATTTTCCAACACGGTTATGAAACGTCAATAAAAGAATGACTTGTGCTGACACATAATGCGTCGGCAAAAGTATATTTTTACCGGCACAAGAGCAAAGCGTCGGAAAAAAGTTATCTTCGCCGACGAAATATTTTGTGCTATAATTTTGTAATTAAAATATTTACCGATGATATTTTAAAAAAGTTATCTGCTGCAGTGCCGACAGGCACGGGCATATCATAATAACATATCTTCAGTATTCCACGATTTCCACTAGTAGTCCCATCTTAAGTCTAAATAGATCGTGAGCTTGTATTCTCAAATCGCACAGCTGATAGGTTGTATCAGAGGCTCAAAAGTCTCAAATCACTTTTCTCTCGGTCTCTCTCTTGCTCTCATTTTCTTCGTTACCGACTAGGGTTTCTGTAAAAAATAAGAAGAAGACATAGGAGCGACATCAACGCACGACGCGGCCGATCTTCAATCTCTGTATCTCGGTTTCGGTCCTCCATCTCCCTTGGCCGATTGAGCGTCGTACACTCGCACATAATTTTTCTCTCAAATTGGCCGTCAAGATCCCCAAATTAAAATGATGGCCGAATTCTTCCTCCCCCAACCTAGGGTTCTATTCCTCTCATCATATTTTTGTTTTTGTTTTGATTTTTCTCTGCTTTAAAGCCCAGTTTTGGTTCCGCTTAGATCAATGTTTCTGTTAGGTTTCAGGGGTTTACTAAAATCTCCTCATTTGCATTATATTTTGAATGTAATTCTCCTTAAATTTTGATGTCTAGCAAGGTTTGTGTAAATACTTATTAAATTCCTAAAGTAAACAAGCAACTCTATGCATTTTCTGATTCTCATGATTTTGATAACACCCTTTGTGAATGATTTTGTTGTTCCTCTGCATCAGATCTTAATTTTTAAGAACGAAAAGTATGGATTTGCATTATTTGTTTCCATGTTATACATATCATATATTAAGCATATTAAATCTGACCCATGTCCCGACCTGAACCGACCTGATTTGGTTTCGGTTTGGTTGGGTCAGGTTGATCATGTGGAATTCGGATTGGGTCAGGTAAGAAAATAATACACCCGATAACTTTTGGGTCGGTTTCGGGTTGGGTCAAACCCGAACCAACCAGACCCGAGTTGCACCCCGAGTTTTAGGAATTAGTCGCTGATATATGATAGTTGTTGGTTTTATATCTATATGACCACATATCTCATTAAGAAAAATAATAATATAAAAACTTAATGATTAACTTGTGATCCGCGGCTCAGGGCTCACATTATAAGTCACCCAAAAAATTTTGCCGATTCTATTTTTACAATGGTAAAGAAAGAGAGAAAAAACTAAGCCAAAAATAATTTGAGTGTTGCCGATTCTATAGAAGTTGCTCTGGCAAAAGATTCACTTTTACCGGCATAAACTTGCTTGCGTCGCAAAAAGTTTCACTTTTGCCGACGAAAATAAAATGCGTCAGAAAAAGTATACTTTTGCCGACGATATATTATTCGCGCCGGAAATAAGTTTACTTTTGACGGCAAAATACTTCTTACATCGGCAAATGTATCACTTTTTCCGATGAAATATAAAACCCCGGCAATAGGTTTACTTTTACCGGCGCTAATAAAATAGCATCGGTAAAAGTATAACTTTTGGCGACAAAATTGGTGTTGTGCCGGGATAAGGCGTCGGAAAAAATACAATTTGTTGTAGTGTCTATTACTTAACAAATTGGTGTTGTGCCGGGCAAGTCCTCATTGCTGGGAGCATTTTTGTGAGGGCCACGGGATCAGCCCTAGGCGGATACCACGTAAATTTGGCAACCTAGCATTTCCCATATATTGCCGTGGGGCCCAATAGATAGTGACATATACCGAGTGAATTCTGCAAGTGACAAGCGGAATAGCGAATAAATATAATAACAAGTGTCTTAGGAGTCCGTTTGAGTGCAGTAAAGAGCCTTCACTCGCCATTAAATCAAGCGAGTCCTTGGAGATGCTCTTACTTAGGAGTGGCAATCTTGACCCGACTTGCCAACCTGACCCAAAGTTAGCGGGTTTGGGTTTGGCCTAAATGGGTTCGGGTCATAAATAGGTTGACCCGTTTATTTAATGGGTCGGGTCAACCCGCACATTTATTTAATGACCTAGAAATTTTATATCAAAAACATGACGTAAGAGCATTTACATTAGGTTTTTAGGTATTTGCATTAGGTTTTTAATCTATGGATAGATCAAACCCAACTAATCCGCCCCGACCTGTTTATTAAATGGGTTAAAAGGGTCAAGTCGGATCAAACCATTTATCAGACGGGTCGGCTTGGGTTTATGTTTTTGACCCATTTATTAAATGAGTCAGGCTTGGATTGTATGTTTTGCCTCTGTACCAATGTCTCAACCCAGCCAAAACCCGACCCGATCTATTGCCACCCCTACTCTTACTTGATGCATGGTGGCCGAGAGGATCGGTGATATGAAACGAGCTGATGTCATGCTGATTACAATACGTTGGCTCGCACGTATTATGGAATGCAGGAGACTTGCTCGGCTGTTCGCTTCTTACGAGATGACTCAAGTCAATCGAGAATATAACCATACGGCTCTTATTTTAGCTTCTCATGCTCTCCATTGTAATACCAATGTCCCCCTATCCTCTACCCCTGGTTGTATCTCTCCTCTTTTTGAAGAGGTGATTTGTAAGGAGTCGATATATTTGGAATATCAATGGAATAGTCCACCTATCCCCAAATCACCCCTATCCTCTACCTAGATCTATTGGCTCTGGGTAACCCGTTGGGATTGGTACCCAATGTCTAGGTGGAGAGTATGATGAGATTTGGGAGGGTTGGTTTTGATTGCAAAAAAAAAAATGCAAGATTTATTAAATCATCCAGAAAATTTGATGATTGGTTCATGTCTTATTTCCGAAACTGAACTCTTTGAACTTTCAAAAAAAAAAAAAAACTCTTTGAACTTTATACTGTATACACAATCTATCTAGATGAGATTTGATCCTATGTTTCGTTGTCTTCATGTCTTCTTTTTTGAAGGTAAATAAAACTTTATTAAAACTGAAAAGAGAGAATGATCATCTTACCATATACAATACCCTCAAAAAAATTTATCAAATTCCAAAACTTCTAAGGTAGTCAAAATACCCGTAGCTCATTTTCTCCTACTGCAGCTCACAGCTCAACATAACAGCCCTCTCTCTCTCTCTCTCTCTCTCTCTATATATATATATATATATATATATATATATATATATATATATATATATATATATATATATGGTCAGGATCGGGGGACACTGTTTTTGCACTCAAATTTTTACACCGATTTTCAAATCGTTAGATAGAGATTTCAAATGTTGTTGATTTTTTGTGAACATAATCACCTTGTCTTAGATATCACATCTACATAAAATCAGCTCATTCTAAAGCCTCTAGGCTTGTCAAATGTGCTCTTCAAATTAACGATTAAAACGGATGGTCGACAAAACCTTTTAGATTTGATGTACTTAGAGGTTTTAGAATGTGCTGATTTTTTGTGGATGTGCTATCTAAGACAAGGTGATTATGCTCACAAAAAATCAACAACTTCTGAAACCTCTATCCAATCATTTGAAAATCAATGTAAAAATTTGAGTGCAAAAACAGTATTTTATATATATATATATATATATATATATATATATATATATATATATATATATATATATATATATATATATATATATATATATATATATATATATATATATATATATATATATATATATATATATATGTGTGTGTGTGTGTGTGTGTGTGCATGCGTGTGTGTGTGTGTGTGTCACTCACTCTCATTGATAAATTTTGGTAATATATATTTTAATGAATGCAGGGCAGCCCTAGTACAGAATCTCTACGCAGTAAGTATCAAGTTGACATCAGCAACCTTCACCACTGCTATGGGTAACCTCATTCCTGCAATCACATTCGCCTTAGCAGTAATATTCAGGTGATTTGCTCATTTGTCAAGTAAAATAAGGCCTACTATATACGATACTCTCTGCTCGACAAGATCCCTTGTGGTTGTGAAGTTACATGTAATATAGTAATTAATTGTCATAATAGCAACTTAAATACCAATGTTCCCATATCCTCTACCCTTGGTTGTATCTCCCCTCTTTTTGAAGAGGTGATTTGTAAGGAATCTATTTGGAATATCAATGAAATAGCCCACCTCTCCACAGATCTTCCCTATCCTCTCACTAGATCAACTGGCTCTAGACAACCCGTTGGGATTGGTACTCAGTGTCTAGTAGGTGAGTATGGTGAGATTTGGGAGGGTTGGTTTCGATTGCAAAAAAAAAAATAAATTCTTATTGGAAGTTTATACAAGGTAATAGTGCGGCTCATTGGCTAGTCAACTAGACTACCTTGTGGGGGCACGAGTGATTCTGGGACGATAAATTCCCTGCTGTATTAACCTTAGTTAATTGGAGAGGACTTTAAGGCCATGATATCTTGACCACCGTCTCGTGTACATAAGAAAAAATTAAAAAATTGCATTGAACTTTCTCAAGGCTTCATTTCATTGTCGGAAACTTCCATTATGTTAGTAATCCGTTATGAAGTAAAACATTTTTACACATACCTTCAAATATATCGGAGAAAGACTACTTTTTTCTTATTTAAAAATCTAAAAAAAATAAAAATTCAAATGAGACATGCGACTTTAATTTGAGACAGTGAACACCTTCTTGTATTTATATTTTCACTATCAAATTGGTATATCGCCAGTTGTTCAAAGAATAAAGTCATTTTTGATAAATGAAATGCTTAAAGTTTTTTATTTTCAACATGAATATTGGAGATAATTATATAAAAGAAGTGTTTTATACTCTCGATAATGACTTTATCTTTTCTCTTTTTTTTCATTTACTCAAAGGTTGGAGATCTTGTGGATTCAAAGGATCTCCGGAAAAGCCAAGGTGGCGGGAACACTTGTGGCGATTGGCGGGGCCATGCTCCTCACCTTCTACAAGGGGCCGGAAGTCAACCCGTGGTCAACGAGCATCAACCTCCTCAAACCCACACAAAGGCACCAAGAGTCCAGTAATCCTGCTCTGGGTGCCTTGTTTGCTGTTGCCAGTTGTTTCTCTTATGCAATATGGTTGATACTTCAGGTTTTGCTCTTCGTAGCGCTCTCACTCATCAGTCGCTTCTGACATTCATTCCATTCGCGCCCTGGCTTGAAAGCACCTCTTCTTTCTTCCTAAAGCAAGTAAGGAATTGGATCGCCATTTCGGCCAGGGTCAGCATCCAGAAACTAGTACTTAAAACATGCCGTGAGAACCAATAAGGCCGTCTCGATCTTGGTACACGAGCTGTAAATTCTGACCGTATGATCTGTGTGTCTGCAGGCTAAGATGAACATGGACTACCCGTGTCTCTACACGAGCACAACGCTGGTGTGCTTTATGGGTTCGATCCAGTCCGTCGTCTTCGCCCTCTGCATGGAGAGGGAGTGGGATCAATGGAGGATGGGGTTGGACATAAGGCTCCTCACCGTCTCGTACACGGTATGATGGATCTCAATTAGCCGTTGCAGTAATAATATTGTCGGAATTATTGATTTGTATGACAGGGGGTGGTAGGGTCTGGGCTGGTGATTACAGTGATGACTTGGTGTATGAAAAAGAAAGGACCGTTGTATGTCTCCGTTTTCAACCCACTGATGCTTGTGCTTGTGGCCTTGTTGGGTTCGCTCATACTGAACGAAAAGTTGCACCTTGGGAGGTAATTGACGCATTCATATTTGCTTTAGTTGCCTGTAACCTACAAGCTAGCTAGATGAATTTGATTCTGGTTAACACAAGCTAGTACAAGTCGAATTGATGCTCGGATTAATTAGGCCATGGTAACCCTAGACAGCCAGAAGCCGTAGAGTCGGACTTGACTCTGCTCCGGTAATGAAAATGACCAGTAAGTGGCATGTAGTGCCCATGTCCGTGCTATATGGAATCTATCGCCACGATGCAGTAGGGCACCGTTGATTCCGCATAGCACAAGCATGGGCACTACTTGCTGGTTACTGGTCGTTTTCGTTACTGGAGCAATGTCGAGCCCGATAAAGGCTGATAAAATCAGCTCTAGCAGCTTGATCATTGGCTCCAAAGTTAGATCCATATATACATGGGATGAATGGAGAGCACTTTAATTTGTTCACCCATGGTGAACATTGGGTACCTTCCAATGTGAACCGTTGGATGCATAGCAGAGGGCTGTGATTTAAATCAAGATTTTCAGTCACTCGTAAATTTAAATCTCACTGTCTATAATTTTTTTTTGTTGAATTTGCAGTATGTTGGGATCCGTGCTGATTGTCATTGGGTTGTACTTAGTATTGTGGGGAAAGGGAAGGGAAGTGGCGATGGTGGCGAAGGTGGCGGAGGTTCCTGCCGACATATCTGTCGATGTGGTGGTACTTCCCGCAACAACCACTTCTCCGGATCTAATTTTGGGGTCGGGCGACGGTGAACCGGAATCAAGACACAAGGAGAATTCTCCGACTTAGAATTAGGAGGAAGTAGGAGGAATGGGCTAATTTTGTGGAACGTTTTTAAAATACTTGCCTGGCCATTTTCGTAAAATTAATGAGTACTAAATGCCTCAATAAACAAAATAGCATGTAAAACTACTAGTGAATGCCCATGCCCGTCGGCACTCGGATGTCTGCCTTTGGCGGCCTTGGTTGCTTTATGGGGTGTGATTCATTTGTCAGATAGAGTACTAACCTTCAAATACATTGAATATCAATGAATATGTATTTATCATCTTTATAGTTTGTTTTTAATATATTTATAGTAGGTTTTTAATAGGATTTATGAGAGAGTGGAATTCACACACAGGAGAGAGAGAGAGAGAGAGAGAGAGAGAGAGAGAGAGAGAGAGAGAGAGAGAGAGAGAGAGAGAGAGAGAGAGAGAGAGAGAGAGAGAGAGAGAGAGAGAGATCCATATCCTAATCGACAACCTGATCTATCCCGTACCTTTTTGTCCTAATCAACTTGTGAACAGCCATTGCATTTTATATAGATTTTTTATAAAATTTTAGAAATGAATCGGTTTAGATGCCCGATATTATGCAGGATAGACCCCCAATTGACTAGCTTACTCGTGAAGATTCTTATGTTGCGCTCTAGCTAGATAGACCACACATCGGGCAATCTAGGCTAACTAACGGAACTCTCCACTTAAGGAGATTGTCCTTGGTGGGCTAGGATCTTGTCTTGGATGGCTAGCCAAGAAAAAAATAGACTTTGGTGGGGCTGGACTTCTCCTAAGTTATTTGGTGAAGGGGCATCTAGTTCTCCCGTCGTTGAGGAATTTGTAGACTAAGCGCGATTCAAGCACTTCCAGCAGCTCCCTCCTTTGCTCGTTTGCTAGATGGTTGAGCAGTAGAAAGAAGGTTGGGGCTCAAGAGTTCTCTCTTCTTCTCAATCGCTGCGATGCAATTGTTGCCCCTCGGTCCACCGCCATCTCGTAGGCGGCTGGGAACTGGGAACATAGTTTTGATAGGCATTCCCCCAACTAGATATCCTCCAAAAATTTGACTTTGCTTCCATCCCCCACAGCAAACCTGACGCCACATTTGTATGGCGCAGCCACCTTTATGATCTCTCCATAACGAAGAGATCCTACCCGACACCTTGGAGTGCATTTGGTTGGGTGAGAATCTATTGAAATATCGGGCCTTGATGATATTGGTCCATTTATCCTCCTGGTTGTTTTGGAGCCTCCACCACCATTTTTCGAGCATGGCTATATTGAAATCTCGCAAATTTAGTACTCTCGGCCCTCTTTGCTCTTTTGATTTATAAACTATTTTACCACTTCATAAGAGGTAGAGAGCCCTTCCTACTGTCAGACCCCTTCTAGAAGTAGTTACGTCTTATGTGATTAATCCACTTGATGACCCAAGTTGGCAAGAAGTTAATTGTATGCTAACATGCGCCGTTGTAAAATTTGAAAGCTCGACCGCATCAGGAGTTGCCATGTGGCACAATGACGAGAATTAAAATCCCCATCTTTGACACAGGAAGCTAGACAAGAAGTTAGCTATCGATCAACAACACCCGACACTAAAATCGAGACAAGAAATCAGTGAGGGATTGACAGCAATGCGGCACGAGAATAGAGACAAAGTTTCAATCCTGACTGGTCGGAAACGACAAAATACCGACCGATCAGGAGGGGTATTATGTGTACATAAATATCGAAGAGAGAACCTATAGAAGCAGAAATGTGGAGGGTCAGAACCAGCAATCGACTGGTCGATTGTATCACATAAATCGACTGGTCGATCGCATCAAGAGGCCAACCGACTGAAAGTCCAGATGCAGAACAATCGACCAGTTGGATAGTAGGGACATTATTCGATTGACCTGTCAGTTCATAGGCACTGGTTGATCGACCATGGCAAGACTAAGGCGTTGATCAATCAACGGATTGGTCGACCGATGTGTGTCGACTGATCAACCATAGAAGGAACCACTGGTTGGCTGATCGACCATAGTAAGTCGGCAAAAAACCCAACCTACTGATCGGTCAGCCCGCTGGTGTCGACCAATCGGCCAATGCTCCGAGATTTTTTTATGGAATTTTAGAAATGAGTATCGGTTAAATCAAAGACCAAACCGTAACCTGTTCCGATTCGGGTCCAAGCTGGTCGAATCGTTTATCTGGTTTGATTTTCAGAACATTGCCGTCGAGAAACCCAACCGTACTTGTTTCAAATCTCAAATCATTTAGCTAAGGGCTCCTTTTTTTTGAAAAAAAAAAACCCTCAATGTGAGATTAAAATAGTTGGAATGTTCAGAGAACCGACCATTGTCGAACCATGTAGATTGTCGATCTTACACAGGATTGACCCCCAATTGGGTTGCTTACCCGTGAAGATTCTTATGCTACACTCTAGCCAGATAGACCGCACGGACGTGGGTATTAGGATCATGCCCTATCCTCTCCTTAGAGCATCTCCGACCGGCTCCGTAGAGGAGCTCTGAAGGCCGACGTGGACCTCCGAGCATAATTCCGGGCTCCAACCGGCTCTGAAGACATGTCCTAAGGCCTACGTGGCATGCCACGTAGACCACGTGCCCCCCGGACCTCCGAAGGCCTCCACATACTACAGAGGTCCTTCGGAGCCTCCCAGTGAATATAAAATTCCGGATTTTTATAAAAAACCCCCCGGACCTTTCAGAAATTATTTTATATATATATATGAAATCATCACTTTTCAACGGCTATATTTTATCCGATCGAGGAGCAACGGCTACGGGGCAACGGCTACGAGCAACGGCTACATTTTGGACCGTTGCCCCTAATTCCAATGTTTGTGATTATTTAAAAAAAAAAAAAGAATAGATTAAAAAATTCTAAAAATTATATTTTTTTTTTTGAAAATCTATAAATACCCCCTTCTACCCATCATTCTTCATCCTCCCACCATTCTTTATTCTCCCACCCCATTTCAAAATAAATTGTGATTTTTTCCACCCACCTACTAGCATATGGATCCGTATCAAAATTTTTCTTACTCTCAATTCCTCACCGGTGATGAATCGGCCTTCAATGCATACATGAGTAGCGATCGAGTCGATGGGAACCCGATGTTCTCAATTCCGGAGAAGGAGGCAACGACGCAAGGAGAGGCATCGTCCGAACAAGCATCGATCGTGGGGAAAAAGAAGTCTTACAAGCGGGGAGGAAACTGGACCATCCCCGAGGATAGATTGCTCGTGTCCGCATGGCTCAACATGAGCCAAGATGCAATCCAAGGTATCGGTCAACCACGACGTCATTTTTGGGCAAGAATTTTTGAATATTACAACAAGTACAATACCCACTGTACGTTCGAACGAACCCAAAGCCAGATGATGCATCGATGGTCGGCCATTCAAATGTCGGTCAACAAATTTTGCGGGTGTGTTAGCCAAATCGAAGGACGACCGAGATCTGGTACCGGACTTGTTGACCAGGTAAATACTTATTAGCGAGTGATTTTGTTTAAATAGTTATACCGTCTATAATTTTAATTTATTTTAAATTATTTATGTAGCTAGCAGATGCAAAACTTCTTTACAATAATCTCTACCACGAATCATTCAAATTCGAGCATTGCTGGGTGGAGCTACGACATCAGCAAAAATGGATACAGCAAACACAATCCTGGAATCAAGTAAGGACAGAGCCGAGGAGAGGGAAGGAGTCTGATTCATCACCAAACACCTCCTCTCCAGCAACCCCAGATGTTATGAGCCTCGGGGATGAAGATGACGGGCCTACCGAGATGCAAAGGCCGGAGGGGAGGAAAGCAGCAAAATTGGCAAGGAAGCGTAAAGGTCAGGTGGTAATCGATGGAGGAAGCAGCGAATCCGCCGCCAACCTATTCAGGGAGGCATTCGCATGGATGAAGATGGATAAGGAACAATCCAGGAAGGAGAGGAAAGAGAGAAGGGATAAAAATACCGAAAACGCAACTATGGTCGAAGTCGCAAAGTTGCAAGCACAAACCGAGTCTCAAAAGGAAGCACGTAAGCAACAGAAATTGAATGATGCGATCATGATGAAGGATCTCACGGGGCTCTCACAGGTAGAGCGAGATTATTTCGAACTACGCAAGGCTGAGATTCTAGCTCGGAAAGGGTACAGAGGTCTTTGAAGTGTAATATGTAGTAGCTTTAATTAGAGATATGACTTTCTTGAATTACTTAAATGTTGTAATTTTCAGTAGATTGTATTAGGTGTTGAACTCTTTTGGCATTCAATAAAAGTACTTTTATTATTGAAATTGAAAGCGCGTACAAGAACTTGAATAAGTTCGAGACAATTACATTAAAATAAAAAAACATTATCTTAAACTTGAGATCCCTTGAGTTGCCACAAATGCTCTATCAAATCATTTTGAAGTTGGTCGTGGGTTTCCCTGCTCCTTATCCGATGATGGTTCTGGATAAACTCCATCAGATGCACCGTGTGCTCGTGAGAAGCTTCTACAGTTGGTGTTACATCAGGGACATCAAAGTCGAGATCGTTGTGAAGATCTCGTTCATCTTCAACAATCATATTATGCATTATAATGCAGGCTGTCATAATGTCTCTAAGCATATTCGGCTGCCAAAAACGTGCCGGTCCTCTTACTATCGCAAATCGGGCTTGCAACACTCCGAAAGCTCGCTCGACATCCTTCCGTGCCCCCTCTTGCTGTTGAGCAAAATACTTATTTTTGTTTCCTCGAGGTGCTGGGATGGTCTTCACTAGTGTTGACCATGAGGGGTAAATCCCATCGGCGAGATAGTATCCCATATTATAGTCATGTCCATTGATTGTAAAATTACATGGGGCAGCTCTTCCCTCTGCAAGTTGCCTGAAGACCGGCGATCTGGCAGCCCAAAGAAGGAGTGCCAGATCCATAGATCTTTGCTAGCTACAGCTTCTAAAATAATTATTGGCTCATGAATATGGCCAGTGTACATACCTTGCCAAGCTGTTGGGCAGTTCTTCCACTTCCAGTGCATGCAATCAATGCTTCCGAGCATGCCTGGAAACCCTCGTTGTTCACCTTCTGCGAGGAGTCGTGCAACATCTTCGTTATTGGGTGAACGAAGATACTCCTCCCCAAAGACGTTGATGACCGCTCGAATAAACCTCTGCAAGCTCTCGATCGAAGTACTTTCTCCGATCCGAACGTAGTCATCCACGGAATCGGCGGATGCTCCATACGCGAGCATCCGCATAGCGGCGGTAGTCTTTTGAAGACTGGATAGTCCTAATCTTCCAGCATTGTCCCTCTTTTGGACGAAGTAGTTGTCGTGGTCCACGATTGCGTCGTGGATCCGCAGGAAGAGAGGACGACTCATCCTGAATCTCCGTCGGAACTGGTAAGGAAGGTAAGTTGACTGATCGGCGAAGTAATCCTGGAATAGCCGATTATGGCCTTCCAGTCTACTATGATCAAGCATGGCGTGGCCTGGTACAGAGCCGCGTCTTCTACGTCGGCGTGAACTTTCAGCTTGCTGCTCTTCCTCGCACGCGGTGGCTCCCAGAAGAAATAACATTCTACGGGTGGAGCTATCGTCGTTGCTGCTCGACGTGCTGTCGGTGGGGCTCAAATTGGACATGGTGTTTGGAGAGTGGATGGTTTGGACAAAGCTTGAATTTGTGATGGTGTGATAAGAGAAGCCTCATCTTTATATAGAAAAATTTCCAACGGATAGATATCTATCCGTTGGTGGTGGTAATGCGTGCCACCTCGCTTGTTGTGCCCAACGGATAGAAATCCATCGGTTTGGTTCTTGAAATGCGAGCCACCTCTCATATCGTGCCCAACGGATAGAAATTTATTAGTTTATCCCTTGAAATACGTGTCATCTCGCAGATCGTGTCCAACAGATAGAAATCTATCTGTTCGGCTTTTGGAATGTGTGTCGATTCGTAGATCGTGCCCGACAGATAGAATTGAATTGTTTATGGTGGATATGTGAGCCGCGTTGCAGATCATACCCAACGGAAATAAATGTAACCGTTAAAAGTATTATATATTTTTTAATAAGTTATTCATAATTTTTTTATAATTTTATCTATTTTTTTAATATTTAAATTGATGTGTGGAAAACAAATTTAAGGTGGGTGGGGTTTGGAGTAAAATTGGAGAGTTTGGATAACTTGAAAATGGGTAGGGAGTTTTGTGCAAAAGGCTCGGACAATTGGTTCGGAGCCGGTTGGAGCTGACACCCTCACCGAAGAGACCTCCGATGAGGTGGCAGCAAATTGCGGGCCCCACTTGCTTCGGAGCACCTCCGAGCTTCAGAGCCGGTTGGAGATGCTCTTACTTCTTTTGGCCTGAAACCCATGATATCCACATTTTATCTCGAGGCGGTGGATACGGCACGGATTTTGGACGAAAATGTGACCGACCGAATGTTTCATACCGGAGCATTTTCGTCTTTTTCTCATTTTAAATCCCCTTTGATATGAAACTTTTGGCCGGTTGAATTCTAGCCCGAAACCCGCGCCACCCTTGTTTTACCTCAGGACGGTGGCTATGGCATGGGTTTCAGACAAAAATGTGATTGGCCGAATGTTTCATACAAGAGGCATTTTCATTTCTTTTTAAAGGCCCCCCGGTATAAAACTTTGGGACGATCGAATTTTGGCTCGAAACTTGCAAGATCCTCATTTTACCTCGAGACGGTATATATGGCACGAGTTTTCGGCCGAAAATGCGATTGGCTTAAAGTTTCATTCATGGGGGATTTTAGTCTTTTTCCCTTTTTAAAGACCCCTGGTATGAAACTTTCGACTGGTCCAATTTTGTCCCGAAACCCGCTCCACCCTTGTTTTGCCTCGGGACGGTGGCTATGGCGCAAGTTTCGAGCGAAAATTTGACCGGCTTAAAGTTTTTATACTGGGCTATTTTTATCTATTTTTTTAATTTTAAAGGCCCCTGATATTAAATTTTCAGCTCATTGAATTTTGGTTGAAACCAACGCCACCCTCATTTTGCATCGGGACAGTGGATGTGGTGTGGGTTTCGAGCAAAAATGCAACTGATCGAATGTTTCATATTTGGGGCATTTTTGCCTTTTTTCCTTTTTAAAGACCCCTAATATGAAACTTTTGGCCAGTCGAATGTTGGCTCGAAACTCTTGCCACCCTCTTTTTTGCCTTGGGACGGTGGATATGACAATGGTTTAGGGCGAAATTACGACCGATCGAAAGTTACATCTTTTTCATTTTCATCTTTTTCCCTTTTTAGAAGTCTCCCCGGTATGAAACTTTCGATCGGTTGAATTTTGGACCGAAATCCGTCCCACCCTCATTTGCCTCGGGACAGTGGATATGGCATGAGTTTTGGTCGAAATTGCGATCGGCCGAAAGAATCACACCTAGGACATTGTTGTCTTGTTCCCTTTTTAAAGGCCCCCTGGTATGAAAATGTTCGGCCAATCAAATTTTGGCCCAAAACCCGCTACGCACGTTTTGCCTCAGGATGGTGGAAATGTCGTGGGTTTTGGATGAAAATGTGATTGGTCGAAGGTTTCATACTAGGGGTATTTTTGTTCGTTTCCTAATTTAAACGCCCCTCCCCAGTATGAAACGTTTAGTCAGACAAATTTTATCTTGAAACCCGCACCATATCTAACGTCCCGAGGCAAAACGAGGGTGGTGCTGGTTTCGGGGCAAAATTCGATCGGCTAAACGTTTCATACTAGGGGTGCCTTTGATATAGGAAAAAGACAAAAATGCCCCCGGTCTGAAACTTTAAGCCAATTGCATTTTTGACCGAAACTCAAGCCATATGCCATGTCCCGAGGTAAAACGAGGGTGGCACAGATTTCGAGCAAAAAATTCGATCGATCCAAAGTCTTGTACAAGGGGGCCTTTAAACAGGGAAAAATATGATAAAGCTTCTAGTATGATACTTTCGGCTGATCACATTTTCACCCGAAACACGTGCCATAGCCACCGTTCCAAAGCAAAACAAGGGTGGCGTAGGTTTCGGGTCATAATTCGACCGGCCGAAAATTTCATACCGGGGGTGCCTTTTAAAAGGAAAAAAAAAACGAAAAATGCCCCCAGTATGAAACTTTTGGTTAGTCGAATTATGGTTTGAAACCCGCACCACCCTCGTTTTGCCTCGAGACGGTGGCTATGGCGCGAGTTGCGGGCGAAAATGCGATTGGCCGAAAGTTTCATACCAGGGGCATTTTTATGTTTTTCCCTTTTAAAAGGCCCTCGGTCAAATTTTGGCCCGAAACCCGTGCAACCCTCATTTTGCCTTGGGACGATGTATATGGCATGGGTTTTCGGTCGAAAATGTGACTGGCTTAAAGTTTCCTACTATAGGCATTTTTGTCTTTTTTCATTTTAAAAGCCCCCTCGTATGAAACTTTTGACCGATCGAATTTTGGCCTGAACCCAGCGCCACCCTCGTTTTTTATCAGGGCGGTGGATATGGCACTGGCTTCAGACGAAAATATGATCGGCTGAATGTTTCATATCTAGGACATTTTTGTCTTATTCCCGTTTGAAAGGCCCCCCGATATGAAACTTTTGGCCAGTCGAATTTTGGCCTGAAACCCGTGCCACCTTTGTTTTGCCTCGGGATGGTGGAGATTGTTGGGTGGTCCAGTCCATGATGGAGCCCAACCATCCCCAACCTTTTATGATGGAGCCCAACCAAGAACCTAGCCGGAGTACGGATGATGATCGAGCCATATTCGACGCTGTTTTCAGATACCATGGAGTCATTGTTTGGCCCAGTCTTCTACATGGAATCTGTAGAGAGATAGACGACGATTCCAACGCTTTTGGAATCGTCGAATTCCACCAAAAATTGGAGATTCTACGAAGAGCCGAAGTAGCCTCCGGTTCCCATTTTGTTGGGACGGTTGCAATGTGAACAGGGCTTGGAGTTCAAGTAGGTACGGTTGGATATTGTTATAGTGAGCCATTGGATCTAGGGTCTTGATCCAATGGCCAATATTTCTCTTGTAAGCTTTATTGCATTGGTGGGTTTTTGGGGAGGCGGCTGTAGCGCGTGAAAGAAAAAAACTGAGAGAGGTTGAGAAAGAAGAAGAGATCTATGATCTCTATTGTATGTTGAATTTCTCCATTGATAATCAGAATCCTGCAGCGGCCGTGGACGTAGCCCATTCTTGGGTGAACCACGTAAACTCTCGTGTCCCTTATTCTCTGTGATTTCTTCTGTGATTGCTGATTGTGTTTGTGGTAGATAGATCGATTATTATTATTATTATTCTTGCCTTCGTTCTGTCGGTTATTGTTCGTAAGATCCTTTCCGCTAGGAGGAGGGTAACATAAGGCATCAGAGGGACAGTTAGAGGCGTCTCTTTGATCCTCAAGTTGGGCCCTCAATCTCAACAACTGGTATCAGAGCCTTCATCCGTTGAAGGGTAGTTTCACGATCTGTTTGTGAACTGTACGAATTGAATCTCAAAACAGAGTTTTCGATTCAAGTGGGAGCGATGGCTGCAGAAGAAGCAAGATTCAAGATTGAGAAGTTCGACGGACAGAACTTTGCATTCTGGAAGTTGCAGATAACTGATTATCTGTATTCGAAAGATCTATACCTACTGCTGGGCGGCATGAAGAAAAAGGGGGACATGAGCGATGATGATTGGAAAATTCTAGACCGGAAGGCACTAAGTGCGATCCGGCTCTCTCTGACGTCGTCAGTATTGTTCAATGTTGCTGATGAGACGACGACTGAGGGACTCCTAGGGGCTCTGTCAAAGCTCTATGGGAAGCCCTCTGCATCGAATAAAGTATTTCTGATGAAGAAACTCTTTAACCTAAAGCTGAAGGATGGATCCTCTATTGCGTCCTACACAAATGACTTCAAAAATCTCATCACACAGCTGAAGTCGGTGGATGTTACCTTTGGAGATGAACTGCATGCACTATTGATTTTGTCAGGTCTGCCAGATAGTTGGGACAGCCTTGTGATTGCAGTCAGCAACTCCACTAGTTCAGATAAACTGAAATATGGAGATGTGGTGAGCACGATGCTTAGCGAAGAGTCCAGACGTAAGACCTCTGGGCAACATGAGTCATCAGGAAGTGCCCTGAATGTTGAGGGTCGGGGAAGAAGTCAGGAGAAAAGGGGACGCCATAATCATCAGTATCGATCCAAGTCAAGAAAGAGTGGATCGAGGCCGCCACCAAATAGAGGCAGTTTCAAATGCTACAATTGTGGGAAGCCCGGACACATTGCAAGGAACTGCAGGTCTCCTAAACGAGCTCAAAGCGATAGTGGAAACCAAGAGGCAAACCCTGGGGCAAATGTTGTTCAAGCAGACCCTGATGCTGATGCTCTAATTTGTGCCCTTGATGGAAGACCGGAGGCGTGGATTGTTGATTCCGGTGCGTCGTTCCATGCGACGTGGAATGCCGATGTGCTAACTAACTACCGGAAAGGGGACTATGGCAAAGTGTATTTGGGCGATGATGAACCCTGCAAAATCATCGGCATTGGAGATGTGAAGCTCATCCTACCCAATGGGACAGAGCTAAAGTTGGAGAAGGTTAGGCATGTGCCAAGCCTACGACGCAGCTTGATCTCAGTTGGCCAATTATCTGAGTTTGGTCTGAAGACCACCTTTACCAAAGATGCTTGGAAGGTGAGTAGCAATGCATTGGTCATAGCGCATGGGAAGAAAGAAGGGACGTTGTATGTGGCATCTGGCTCCATGCATAGCACAATAGCAGTATCAACAACAACAGTGAGTCCCGGCACTTGGTACTACAGGTTAGGACATATGAGTATGAAGGGAATGCAGATCATGCACTCAAAGGGGAAGTTGCCAGGATTGAAGACGACAGAGATTGAGTTCTGTGAAGATTGTGTTCTAGGAAAGCAGCACAAGGTCGCCTTCAGGACAGATGGAAGACAGAAGAAGTCTCATAAGCTGGACCTGGTTCACACAGACGTTTGGGGGTCAGCACCTGTTCCATCGATAGGTAACTCTCGTTACTTTGTTACTTTCATCGATGATGCATCTAGAAAACTCTGGTTATACTTTATGAAAAATAAATCGGATGTGTTTCAAGTCTTCAAGAATTGGAAAGCTACTGCAGAACTTGAAACAGGTACTAAGCTGGAGTGCCTGAGATCTGACAACGGTGGAGAGTACTGCAGTGCAGAGTTTGAGAACTACTGCGCCGAGAATGGTATCAGACGTCAGAAAATCGTTCCCGGCACACCTCAGCATAACGGTGTGGCTGAGAAAGCCAACCGAACACTCCTAGAGAGAGCTAGGAGTATGAGACTACACTCAGGTTTACCAACACAGTTTTGGGCAGAGGCAGTCAACACTGCGGCTTATCTGATAAACCGCGGACCTTCAGTTGCATTGGACTTCGATATCCCTGAAGAAGCTTGGACAAGAAAAGAAGTTAATCTGTCACACCTGAAGATTTTTGGGTGTGTGGCATATGTGATGACAGATCCATTAGAAAGGTCCAATGTAACACCTGTGGTGTTAGATTTGAGAATAATAGAAATCCTCAATGGCTAGTTTCGTCTTTTTGCAGCCAGACTTTTTCTTTGGGCTTTTTCCCAATAAATGGATCGTAAACCTATAAGATGTTTTACGTTCACATTCTCCGTAACTTCGAGCATGTCACGATGGTGCGTTCCGTGCAACGATCATGTGTATGCGCAGCCAGTTTCGGCAGCCCGACAGGTAAACCCTAGAAAAACGATAATTGGTCGATAGTTGTAGCTGTTTTGTTTTCCACAAGAGATCGAGTGATCGGATCGTAACGAAACAAGATACGTTAGATGAGGCTCTGAGAGAGCTTTCCAATGAGCCTGAGTTAGGGTCGATCCGACACCCGAGTGAATAGTTATTGCTATTTTGAGTTTTGGAGTCTTTTCTTCTTTTCGGGAGATCCATAAGTCAAAAAATTATGTACCAAGTGCTGACGCGTTCGTGTTGACGAGACCTTTCTAACGAATCCTCTCGGGCCCAATTCTGACTTCCGGTTTGATAGTTGTGACTTATTATTCTTTTCAGCCCGGTTGATGAACGAATCGCACCCGGATTCCAACCGAGCCCGGTTCAGGGCTCGGGACCGAGCCCGACCAGCCCTAGAGCCTACCTCCCGGTCTCCTAGCATATTTTAGGCTCTCTTGACCTCCCTCCCCATTTATTTAGAATCCGAAATTCGGATGGTAATTATCGGGTAAGATTTCGGGATGACAATCCATATCTTTTAGCCCTTATCCCTATCTTTCTTATCTTTATCCCCTTAACCAACCCTATCCCCGTCCCTTCTTATCACAACAGCCTCCCCCCCTCTATAAATAGAGAAAGAACGGGAGAGAGAGAGAAGGACGTAGAGAGAGAGAGAGAGGAACGTGAGAGAGAACGAGAGGAGAGAGAGAGAACGGGAGGAATAGAGAGAGAGATGGAGGGAGAGGACTAGAGAGAGGATCAGCGGCTTCATCTCTATCCCCGACTCCGGTGAGCACCGGTGAACCCGACAACACACCCAGGTCAGCCCTCCCCCCTTCCCACCTCCAACCCGACCTCACCCTCATCTCCCTTGCCGCGGCCCGCACGGGCGGACACCGCCGCCGCAACCGAGCCCTCCCCGACGCACCACCACCGGCCGCAACCCCATGCGAGCCCCACCGGCCGAACCTCGGGCTCCGACGGGCGCTCCGGCCACCTCCCACCGTGCCTCCTCCGTAGGGGTGGCGCGGGAGAGGCCGGCCGAGCGCTCGCCGGCGCTCCAGGCCGCCTCTCCCGCCGGCCGCCGGCGCGCAGGAACCCCCCCCCGCCCGGCTGGATGTCTCGTGGAGAAGATGATCAGGGGGGGGGGGGCAATTAGGTAATTTCCCGGGTTAAATAATAAACCCCAGACCCGACCTTTTAAACCCTGAACCCAGACCCGACCCGTTTAGCCCTGAACCCGACCCAGCAGACTTGACCCGAGCCATGCAGCGAACCGGTCTGGTTCACCTGAACCAGACCCGCAGTGAATTTTGATTCGACTGCCATTTCTCCGTCCGAACTCGGAATTGGACGAAACCAATGCCATTTCGACCGGCTCGGAAAATACTACCTGTTGGTCATAGTTTAGCATAGTAATAATACTGTTTAATACCCTGTTTTATCCTTTGACCTGATATTATCGCGGTACCGTGGTTTGACCGCCGTTTCATCGTTCGAACTCGGATTCGGACGAAACTAGCGGCATTGTGCTCAGAACATTGAGTTCTACCTTTTAAACCTAGAAGATAACCCTAGAACCCCTTCTACCCTATTGAACCGATTGTAGACCGGTTTTCACCGGTTTGACCCGAAACCATCCGACCGAAGTCGGATTCCAGCAAAACCGGAACCATCGGAAAGGGTTCTTCGAGCCCGATTCGATGAGTAGGTTTAGCTTCTAATTACTTGTTGGCCTAGTAGTGTTTAGGTTCGAGTTCTTCAATCGCACAGATTTGCGTGCTGTCGACTCAATGTTGGTCCCCTATCGAGGGTGCCCGACTATCCTTGGCATAGAACCATCGTTATAGATTCGTTTGTTTTAATCGATAGGGTTGTGATGCGGAGCTGTGGTTATTATCAGACCTTGATCGTGGTGATCCAGCGGAGACGGATCAGAAGCAACTAGCAAGCCGGAGTCGTGTGCGATCGACAACCAGGTGACATCTACTACCCTTGCGTGGTCTTTAATAGTGGGAAATGAGAATGACTAAGGGTAGGTGTCCATGACACTGCATGCGGGCCCCGCTGGGCATCGTCGCATGTGATCAAGTGGACCCCGCCTTGCATGCGGAGTCGCGAGTCCGGCGACGCATGCTTAAAATATTAATATAATAATAATAATGATGATTGCTCTTGATTGTATGGACACTGTAATTAGGATTCCCTTAAATTAAACATTAAATTGAATAACTAATAATTATCGGAGCCCACCCTCCTGAGAGGAGTATGGCAACCCTAGCACACGGGTCACTGGGATGAGTGTCTTATTTCATTTATTTATTATGTCGCACGGGTTGCGAGAGCAGTACGAGACCAGGGGTAAATTGTTGGAAATTGTTAAGCATTAAATATACCTTTTGTAGCTTCAGTAAATATGTTGAAAGATGTTATGTGTGAATCTACCTGATTAGAGGGTAGGGACCCCGTGCGCGCAAGGGCCGTGAACCACCCTGCGCGTACAGCCGAAGTTAAGTAGGTTAGGGGTCACGGGCAAGGGTTGTGGTAAAGCCAATAGGAGGTGCCCTCGAGTAGGGATTGGCCTAGCAGCCCTGTCCCGGGGAGTTGAAGTCCCCATAGTAAAGCAAGTTGGGCGGTAGAGCTCCACCGTGAAAGACGGGAAACCCCTTATGATCATCTGGGTGATTTGTGCATGGTGTTGGTGGATGCACGGCGAGAGAGTTGGCCCTCTACATCGAAATAAAATGCCTTATAGTAATGCCCGACCGGGGGCAGGATGAACAAAATATCCGGGGTTCACATTTTGATAGTGTGTGTTTAATCTATATATGAATTTAGAATTGCTTGTATGACTGTTCACATGATGATCTCGTGACTTTAAATGAATGTCTTATTTAATCTGTTCTTTAATGCTGTAGAACATTGAATAGACTTTATGTTAGATAACCTAGTGACAGTAGGAATTGCATGTGAATATAGACAACTGATAGGTTTAGGTATCATTCTGCAAACATTGTCCTACTAGAACTGATTGATTATATCTTAATTTATTACAATTGGTCGTCTCATATTATTATAGACTATTAGGATGTCACTAGCCATTAATTTGGCTAATCTCCCAATTTCCTATTGGGGGTTACTCTTTCCTACGAGTAGGCTCAGTTGCAGGTCTGGAGGCTCAGGAGTAGCAGTAGGAGTCCAGAGGCGGAGTTGGAGTTGCAGCTTTACCTTTCTACTTAGTACGTTAGTCTTGTAGTCCTTTCTCTCAGTCATTGTAATTGTTTTAGAATAAGAGTTATTATCGGTTAGTTAGTATTCTATGGTTGTAGTTGCAATGGTTCCAGCTGAATTCTTTTGGGTAGGCCTCTCCTCAAGGCCCTAAGCATAGGATAGATCATGATGAAAATATAAGTATATATAAATGACTAAATTGATTAACCTTGTAGATAGGAACCCTAGACTGGTGTACCTGAGTGTTAGGGAGTGGTTGAGACTAATTGGCTAGCCGTAGGAGGCTTGAGCCTCGTGCTCCCTCAGATAGACTCCTGTCAGTATGTAGTGGCACCGATAGGTCACACATACTGAGAGGATATGACTTTTGAAGGTCGAGCCGGACTAGATAATGTCTTCTCTCTATTGACAATTCTCTTTCTTTGCTTTTTAATAAAAATATTTTTGAGAAATCAAATTTAAAAGATTCCCCTCTTGTTTCTCCCTCCTTCTTGTTTTTCATATTAGAGAGCGTAGAAGCCCTGTGAGAACCCAAATTGGTGTAATTAATTGACCAGACCCAAAACCCTCTTCCTTTTCTCACCTCACACCCCAGGGATCGGTCTTCAGATTTCTAGGGCGTGACAGCTGGTATCAGAGCTTAGGGATATGTTCCTAGGGGTATTGTTAGGATGTGGTTCGTGTCTTGCTGTTCTTTCTTCGGAAAGTTTAGACTCTAGTGGTGTTAGAATGTTTTCTAGAGATTGTATAGATAGTGAGTCGATAGAATTCTCGTAGTAGCTAGTGGTGGTATAGCGAGTATTTCTAAGGATAAGGACCTAGGGTTAATCATACTTGGAGAACTGGTTTTGTTTGAGGAATTGATCTGTAACTAAGAACTATCTATGTTTGAGTTTTTGATTGATCGAGAATCGTGAATCAATCTATATGTCGTATGCATATGATTGTATTAGAACTCTGATGTGCTATAATGTTTAGGTTTAGAGTTAGTCATCACAACTCGGGTGATAATTTTTAAGAAGGAGCCACGTGGAACATCTTAACCAAGGGTGGTATTTCTTGATCCCTAGACAGAAGCATAGTGTTTGAGTCTATATCAGAGTATAGATTGGGAGTCTTCTAATATGGATTCTCTTGAACTTTCTAGTGGTAAGGAGCTGACCAAGGACTAGATATTCAACTCTAGTTAGTATTTTGGTTGATTGGTTTTGGAATGGATGTATTTGAATATATCTGGAAGGATGTATATCCTTGATGGTTTATCTAGCATGGTTGTGAGGTTACTCTTTTTGTTGGTTTTGTTATTTTTTTCGTTGACCTTAAGCGCTAGAAACCTAGTCGGTGTTTTATGATTCCTTGATCTTTGTTGACCCTTAGTATTCGAGACCTAGTCGGTGTTTAGGATCCCTTGATCTTCGTTGACCCTTAGTATTAGAGACTTAGTTGGTGTTTTAGGATTCCTTGATTCTTGTTGACCATTGGTACTAGAGACCTAGTTGGTGTTTTTAGGATTGTCCATTATCTTGATATAGGTGTAATAATTAGATTAGTTTACTTGTTAGATCTCTCTGGTGTATCGTGGTTTATAATTAGTTTGATGTAGAGCTTGTGTGTTTCTTTTTTTAGATCCTATGCGTAATAATGATGACTCTTGGGGATAGTGGTTTCAAGGAATACACCAGGAGATAGAAATCTCAGGTGGTAGTTTGAATCCTTTTGGTTTATAGATTACGGTATACCTTGATAGTGACTCTTGCGAAAGAGTACGCACTGTTCCTAGGGAACTTTGGCGGTAGATGATGATTGTCCGGTAGAGGACATACTGTGGCTACGCAATGACTCTTCGGAGGCTTTGGCGGTTGGTTTCGCAGTTCTTATTGGAACTCGCGGGAGAGAGCGCACTGGCTAGATGACAGTGACGTTAAGATAGAATTGAGATAATTGAGTACTAGAAAGATGTTAGCGACGATGTCAAATGGATTGCCTACGTTTATAAATTTGGGAATACCTTATCAGTTGGACTCTTAAGAATGATCATTATTCTGCTGATTCACCTCGCTTTGTTTTTAATCATTATTCGATTCTAGTAACTTTCGTTTGCTTCAGTTTCTTTTGAGTGATTGCCTTTAGTTCTTAGAATTAATATTAAGATTGTGCTAGTTCCCTCGGTTGTCCTTTTTCTAAGTTGTCTCTAATTGTCTTGGGTCATTTATTCTCATTTTTGTATGGTTGCGAGGTTTCCGTCTAGCTATCTCGATGATTAGTTTAGGGTAAAATTTAGTACTTGGTATCGATCTGCTCAGTCGATATTAGTTGCCCATTAGTTTTCTAGTAGGTAGTTTCTTTAGCCAACTCATAATAGTTTTGGTTTAGGATCGATCCCCTCGTCTTGTAGTGAACCAATGAGATGACTATCTATTGTCGGAGTGTAGCTATTTAGTTTGGACCCACTTGAGAAATAGATTTTTCGGGCATTTGTTCTTTAGTTCCTTGAGCAGTATTGGTAGTTCGGTTAGTATAGGTGTTGGTCTCATATGAATCTTATAGGATTTTAGTTTAGTATGAGATACACGTTAGGCGTACTAGTTGAGGCATCTCTTTTGTCAAATCATTCTGGAATGTGTACTTAAGCATATGTGTATTGGCGCATATGTGTAGTATGCATTGCTATGATTGTAGAGTCGATACCAAAAGTATAAATTATATATGGGTGTATGGGCACTCATGTACATTGATATGCCTTTTATATCGGCACTGACAATTGAGTGCATTTTAAGTTTCTGAATCTATGAGTTTTGGTAGTTACCCTACCAAGGAGGACACCCCTCGGTGGTACTAATAAGGGGGATATGATGCCCCTTATCAAGGCAGGTTAATAATCAGAACTCATGATTTTGGTCTAATCCGTAATGCTTAGAATGTGAAATGGAAACCAAAACTCGTATTTGTGATGTGAGAATTTGGAGGTTCATTTCTATCCTAATAATTATGAGAGTCGATTCGTATAATGTTTAGGTTAGTGGAGAGAGTAGGATTGTGAGTAGTAGAGGGTTAGGGTTTTCTTTTAGTAAGATTTGGTGTAGAGACTTGGCTTTCTTGTTGGCAGTATTAGCGAGGATCTTCGTGCTCGTTATAGTTAACTTTTTATTGCTATAATGTTCTTGTTTTGGTAGTAGAGATGAGTGGACTCATATATGGTTTTTGTAGTTGAATTTTCGGGACAAAATTTTTTTAAAGTGTGTAGGTTGTAACACCTGTGGTGTTAGATTTGAGAATAATAAAAATCCTCAATGGCTAGTTTCGTCTTTTTGCAGCCAGACTTTTTCTTTGGGCTTTTTCCCAATAAATGGATCGTAAACCTATGAGATGTTTTACGTTCACATTCTCCGTAACTTCGAGCATGTCACGATGGTGCGTTCCGTGCAACGATCATGTGTATGCGCAGCCAGTTTCGGCAGCCCGACAGGTAAACCCTAGAAAAACGATAATTGGTCGATAGTTGTAGCTGTTTTGTTTTCCACAAGAGATCGAGTGATCGGATCGTAACGAAACAAGATACGTTAGATGAGGCTCTGAGAGAGCTTTCCAATGAGCCTGAGTTAGGGTCGATCCGACACCCGGGTGAATAGTTATTGCTATTTTGAGTTTTGGAGTCTTTTCTTCTTTTCGGAAGATCCATAAGTCAAAAAATTATGTACCAAGTGCTGACGCGTTCGTGTTGACGAGACCTTTCCAACGAATCCTCTTGGGCCCAATTCTGACTTCCGGTTTGATAGTTGTGACTTATTATTCTTTTCAGCCCGGTTGATGGACGAATCGCACCCGGATTCCAACCGAGCCCGGTTCAGGGCTCGGGACCGAGCCCGACCAGCCCTAGAGCCTACCTCCCGGTCTCCTAGCATAGTTTAGGCTCTCTTGACCTCCCTCCCCATTTATTTAGAATCTGAAATTCGGATGGTAATTATCGGGTAAGATTTCAGGATGACAATCCATATCTTTTAGCCCTTATCCCTATCTTTCTTATCTTTATCCCCTTAACCAACCCTATCCCCGTCCCTTCTTATCACAACAGCCTCCCCCCTCTATAAATAGAGAGAAAACGGGAGAGAGAGAGAAGGACGTAGAGAGAGAGAGAGAGGAACATGAGAGAGAACGAGAGGAGAGAGAGAGAACGGGAGGAATAGAGAGAGAGATGGAGGGAGAGGACTAGAGAGAGGATCAGCGGCTTCATCTCTATCCCCGACTCCGGTGAGCACCGGCGAACCCGACAACACACCCAGGTCAGCCCTCCCCCCTTCCCACCTCCTCTCTTCCGTCCGAACAAACCGAACCGGCCACCACCATGGCTGCAACCCAAGCCCCTCCACGTGCAGCCGAACCTCCAACCCGACCTCACCCTCATCTCCCTTGCCGCGGCTCGCACGGGCGAACACCGCCGCCGCAACCGAGCCCTCCCCGACGCACCACCACCGGCCGCAACCCCATGCGAGCCCCACCGGCCGAACCTCGGGCTCCGACGGGCGCTCCGGCCACCTCCCACCGCGCCTCCTCCGTAGGGGTGGCGCGGGAGAGGCCGGCCGAGCGCTCGCCGGCGCTCCAGGCCGCCTCTCCCGCCGGCCGCCGGCACGCAGGAACCCCCCCCCCCCCCGGCTGGATGTCTCGTGGAGAAGATGATCATGGGGGGGGGGGGCAATTAGGTAATTTCCCGGGTTAAATAATAAACCCCTGACCCGACCTTTTAAACCCTGAACCCAGACCCGACCCGTTTAGCCCTGAACCCGACCCAGCAGACTTGACCCGAGCCATGCAGCGAACCGGTCTGGTTCACCTGAACCAGACCCGTGAACCAGTGAATTTTGGTTCGACTGCCATTTCTCCGTCCGAACTCGGAATTGGACGAAACCAACGCCATTTCGACCGGCTCAGAAAATACTACCTGTTGGTCATAGTTTAGCATAGTAATAATACTGTTTAATACCCTGTTTTATCCTTTGACCTGATATTATCGCGGTACCGTGGTTTGACCGCCGTTTCATCGTCCGAACTCGGATTCGGACGAAACTAGCGGCATTGTGCTCAGAACATTGAGTTCTACCTTTTAAACCTAGAAGATAACCCTAGAACCCCTTCTACCCTATTGAACCGATCGTAGACCGGTTTTCACCGGTTTCACCCGAAACCATCCGACCGAAGTCGGATTCCAGCAAAACCGGAACCATCGGAAAGGGTTCTTCGAGCCCGATTCGATGAGTAGGTTTAGCTTCTAATTACTTGTTGGCCTAGTAGTGTTTAGGTTCGAGTTCTTCAATCGCACGGATTTGCGTGCTGTCGACTCAATGTTGGTCCCCTATCGAGGGTGCCCGACTATCCTTGGCATAGAACCATCGTCATAGATTCGTTTGTTTTAATCGATAGGGTTGTGATGCGGAGCTGTGGTTATTATCAGACCTTGATCGTGGTGATCCAGCGGAGACGGATCAGAAGCAACTAGCAAGCCGGAGTCGTGTGCGATCGACAACCAGGTGACATCTACTACCCTTGCGTGGTCTTTAATAGTGGGAAATGAGAATGACTAAGGGTAGGTGTCCATGACACTGCATGCGGGCCCCGCCGGGCATCGTCGCATGTGATCAAGTGAACCCCGCCTTGCATGCGGAGTCGCGAGTCCGGCGACGCATGCTTAAAATATTAATATAATAATAATAATGATGATTGCTCTTGATTGTATGGACACCGTAATTAGGATTCCCTTAAATTAAACATTAAATTGAATAACTAATAATTATCGGAGCCCACCCTCCTGAGAGGAGTATGGCAACCCTAGCACACGGGTCACTGGGATGAGTGTCTTATTTCATTTATTTATTATGTCGCACGGGTTGCGAGAGCAGTACGAGACCAGGGGTAAATTGTTGGAAATTGTTAAGCATTAAATATACCTTTTGTAGCTTCAGTAAATATATTGAAAGATGTTATGTGTGAATCTACCTGATTAGAGGGTAGGGACCCCGTGCGCGCAAGGGCCGTGAACCACCCTGCGCGTACAGCCGAAGTTAAGTAGGTTAGGGGTCACGGGCAAGGGTTGTGGTAAAGCCAATAGGAGGTGCCCTCGAGTAGGGATTGGCCTAGCAGCCCTGTCCCGGGGAGTTGAAGTCCCCATAGTAAAGCAAGTTGGGCGGTAGAGCTCCACCGTGAAAGACGGGAAACCCCTTATGATCATCTGGGTGATTTGTTCATGGTGTTGGTGGATGCACGGCGAGAGAGTTGGCCCTCTACATCGAAATAAAAGGCCCTATAGTAATGCCCGACCGGGGGCAGGATGAACAAAATATCCGGGGTTCACATTTTGATAGTGTGTGTTTAATCTATATATGAATTTAGAATTGCTTGTATGACTGTTCACATGATGATCTCGTGACTTTAAATGAATGTCTTATTTAATCTGTTCTTTAATGCTGTAGAACATTGAATGGACTTTATGTTAGATAACCTAGTGACAGTAGGAATTGCATGTGAATATAGACAACTGATAGGTTTAGGTATCATTCTGCAAACATTGTCCTACTAGAACTGATTGATTATATCTTAATTTATTACAATTGGTCGTCTCATATTATTATAGACTATTAGGATGTCACTAGCCATTAATTTGGCTAATCTCCCAATTTCCTATTGGGGGCTACTCTTTCCCACGAGTAGGCTCAGTTGCAGGTCTGGAGGCTCAGGAGTAGCAGTAGGAGTCCAGAGGCGGAGTCGGAGTTGCAGCTTTACCTTTCTACTTAGTACGTTAGTCTTGTAGTCCTTTCTCTCAGTCATTGTAATTGTTTTAGAATAAGAGTTATTATCGGTTAGTTAGTATTCTATGGTTGTAGTTGCAATGGTTCCAGCTGAATTCTTTTGGGTAGGCCTCTCCTCAAGGCCCTAAGCATAGGATAGATCATGATGAAAATATAAGTATATATAAATGACTAAATTGATTAACCTTGTAGATAGGAACCCTAGACTGGTGTACCTGAGTGTTAGGGAGTGGTTGAGACTAATTGGCTAGCCGTAGGAGGCTTGAGCCTCGTGCTCCCTCAGATAGACTCCTGTCAGTATGTAGTGGCACCGATAGGTCACACATACTGAGAGGATATGACTTTTGAAGGTCGAGCCGGACTAGATAATGTCTTCTCTCTATTGACAATTCTCTTTCTTTGCTTTTTAATAAAAATATTTTTGAGAAATCAAATTTAAAAGATTCCCCTCTTGTTTCTCCCTCCTTCTTGTTTTTCATATTAGAGAGCGTAGAAGCCCTGTGAGAACCCAAATTGGTGTAATTAATTGACCAGACCCAAAACCCTCTTCCTTTTCTCACCTCACACCCCAGGGATCGGTCTTCAGATTTCTGGGGCGTGACATCCAAGCTCGATGCCAAGTCCAGGAAGTGCACTTTCATTGGCTACGGAGGTGATGAGTTTGGGTATCGCTTCTACGATCATGAGAAACTGAAGATCGTGAGAAGCCGTGATGTGGTGTTCAATGAGAATGTGATGTACAAGGACCGAAACAAGGCAGTCTCAGAAAATCAGCCAGGAAGCATTGAGTTCCAACTTCCAGAGAATCGGATCCTACAGCCTAGAAATGAAAATCAGCAGGAAGAGGGTACCACAGAGCAACCTCAGTTTGAGCTTCAGGAGGATGAGGAGGTTGTAGAGTCAGAATGTGAGAACCCCGTGAATCACCACCACAGCCAGCCCTAAGAAAGTCGACCAGATTGACCAAAGGAAAAGCACCAGAGAAGTACTCGCCCTCGCTCCATTACCTATTGTTGACAGACAATGGAGAACCTGAGTCAGTTGAAGAAGCTACACAGGTTGACACACATGTTGAGTGGGAGTCAGCAATGAATGGCGAGATGACGTCGTTGATAAAGAACCGGACATGGGATCTGGTAAAGCTCCCAATGAAGAAGAGAGCACTGCATAATCGTTGGTTATATAGAATTAAAAATGAGCCTGATGGAAGCAAGAGATACAAGGTGAGGCTCGTAGTGAAGGGATTTGAGCAGAAGTATGGTATAGATTTTTCTGAGATCTTCTCTCCAGTGGTAAAGCTAAACACCATCAGAACAGTTCTGAGCGTAGTTGCAGCTGAGAACCTGCACCTAGAGCAGATGGATGTGAAGACCGCTTTCCTCCACGGTGATCTGGAGGAGGAAATCTACATGCAGCAACCTGAAGGTTATGTGAATCCAGGACAAGAGCACTTAGTGTGTAAATTGAGAAAGAGTCTATACGGACTGAAGCAAGCCTCCAGACAATGGTATAAAAAGTTTGATGCTTTCATGGAGAAGAATAACGTTGGGAAGTGTCACTCTGATCACTGTTGTTACTTTCAGAAGTTTAATAATTCTTATATTATTTTACTTCTATATGTTGATGATATGTTAATCGCAGGATCGGACATGAGAAGAATTATTGATTTGAAGAAGAAGCTCTCGAGTAGGTTCGAGATGAAGGATCTGGGCGCTGCAAACCAATTATTGGGAATGAAAATTAACTGTGACAGATCGGCAGGGACTTTGAGGCTATCACAGAAAGAGTACGTCGAGAAGATAGTAAAAATGTTTAACATGGAGAATGCGAAGCCAGTGACTACCCCGTCATCCAGTCATTTCAAGTTATCAAAGATGAAGGCAGCGAGGACCATGAAGGAGAAGGAAGAAATGTCCAAAGTGCCATATGCATCAGCTGTGGGAAGCTTGATGTATGCGATGGTCTGCACTCGACCAGACATCGCACATGTAGTTGGCATGGTAAGCTGGTACATGAGCAACCCTGGCAAGGAGCATTGGAATGCAGTGAAATGGATATTCAGATATTTAAGAGGCACCTCAGGGCATGCTCTAGTTTATGGTAGAGCAGATGTGAAGCTATGTGGATATGTGGATTCAGATCTAGCAGGAGATCTGGATAGCAGGAAGAGTACCACAGGATATGCTTTCACACTAGGCACTGGAGCAGTCAGCTGGATTTCAAGACTACAGAAGGTCGTTGCGTTGTCGACGACAGAAGCAGAGTATGTGGCCATGACAGAAGCATGCAAGGAAATGATGTGGCTGAAAACACTCCTCGAAGAAATTGGAAAGGAGCAGAAAGGTTGTATGTTATACAGTGACAGCCAGAGTGCGATTCACTTGGCTAAGAATTCTGCGTTTCACTCACGAACAAAGCACATTCAGATTCGGTATCACTTCGTCCGTGAAATGCTGGAACAAGAGGAGCTGACCTTGGAGAAAATTCACACCAGCATGAATTCCGCAGACATGTTCACGAAGATCGTGCCAGCCGACAAGGTGAGGTTGTGTTCAACCTCAATCGGCCTTTGCAAATGATCCAGGAAGGCTGCCGCCGCAGTGAAGACCGCAAGGATTGAAAACTGAGATCAACGGAAGGAAGAATAAACCTCTCTGAGTAGAATCATCTCCAAGTGGGAGATTTTGTTGGTCAGTGGAGCTGATTAGAGTCAGTAGCGGTGCAAAGACCGAGGAGCAACCTGCAGAGGTCTCCCTCATGGTCTGGAGGAGGGGATTTTGTTGGGTGGTCCAGTCCATGATGGAGCCCAACCATTCCCAACCTTTTATGATGGAGCCCAACCAAGAACCTAGCCGGAGTACGGATGATGATCGAGCCATATTCGGCGCTGTTTTCAGATACCATGGAGTCATTGTTTGGCCCAGTCTTCTACATGGAATCTGTAGAGAGATAGACGACGATTCCAACGCTTTTGGAATCATCGAATTCCACCAAAAATTGGAGATTCTACGAAGAGCCGAAGTAGCCTCCGGTTCCTATTTTGTTGGGACGGTTGTAATGTGAACAGGGCTTGGAGTTCAAGTAGGTACGGTTGGATATTGTTATAGTGGGCCATTGGATCTAGGGTCTTGATCCAATGGCCAATATTTCTCCTGTAAGCTTTATTGCATTGGTGGGTTTTTGGGGAGGCGGCTGTAGCGCGTGAAAGAAAAAAACTGAGAGAGGTTGAGAAAGAAGAAGAGATCTATAATCTCTATTGTATGTTGAATTTCTCCATTGATAATCAGAATCCTGCAGCGGCCGTGGACGTAGCCCATTCTTGGGTGAACCACGTAAACTCTCGTGTCCCTTATTCTCTGTGATTTCTTCTGTGATTGCTGATTGTGTTTGTGGTAGATAGATCGATTATTATTATTATTATTCTTGCCTTCGTTCTGTCGGTTATTGTTCGTAAGATCCTTTCCGCTAGGAGGAGGGTAACATAAGGCATCAGAGAGACAGTTAGAGACGTCTCTTTGATCCTCAAGTTGGGCCCTCAATCTCAACAGAGATAGCACGGGTTTAGGGTGAAATTGCGACCGACCGAAAGTTACATTCCATGAGCATTTATATATTTTTCCTCTTTTTAAAGGCCCCCGGTATGAAACTTTTGACCGATCAAATTTGGGCCCGAAAAACCCACGCCACCCTCGTTTTGCCTCAGGACGGTGGATAGGCATGGGTTTCGGTCGAAATCGCGACCGATCGAAAGTTTCATACTTGGGGCATTTTCATCTTTTTACCGTTTTAAAGCCCCCAATATGAAACTTTCAACCAATCAAAGTTTGGATCGAAACCCGCGCTACCCACATTTTGCCTCGGGATGGTGGATATTGCGCAGGTTTCGGACGAAATTGTCACCAACCAAAGGTTTCATACCTGAGGCATTTTCATTTTTTTCCATTTTAAAAGCCATCCAGTATGAAACTTTCAGCCGATCGAATTGTGGCTCAAAACATGCGCCACTCTCGTTTTTGTCTCGTGATGGTGGTTATAGCGTGGGTTTTGGGCAAAAATCTGATCAGCTGAATGTTTCATACCGGGGCATTTTCATCGTTTTCTTTTTTGAAAGGCCCCCCGGTACAAAACTTTGGGCAGGTCGAATTTTGGCCTGAAACCCACGCCACCCTGGTTTTGCCTCGGGACGGTATATATATATGGCGCGAGTTTCGTTTAAAAATGCGAGCGTCTTAAAGTTTCATACTGGTGGTATTTTAATATATTTCCCATTTAAAAGTGCCCCTGATATGAATGTTTTGACCGATCATATTTTGGCCCAAAGTATGAAACTTTCGACCAGTCAAAATTTTCCCCAATGCCCCTGCCACCTTCGTTTTTCCTCAGGATGATAGATATGATGCGTTTTTCGATCGAAATTTTGACCGGCTGAAAGTTTCATACATGCATTTTTATCTATTTCCCTTTTTAAAGGCCCCCGATATGAAACTTTCGGCCAATCGAATTTTGGCATGAAACCCTCACAACCCAAGTTTTGTCTCAGGATGGTGGATATGATACAGGTTTCAGACGAAAATATGGCCGGCCAAAGGTTTCATACAGGGGTCATTTTCATCTTTTTCCCATTTTAAAGGTCGGCATGAAACTTTCGATCGGTCGAATTTTGGCACAAAACCCGTGTCACCCTCGTTTTGCCTCGGGATGTGGATATGGCATGGGTTTTCGGATGAAAATGTGACCAACTGAAAGTTTCATATTGAGGCCATTTTTTTCTTTTTCCTATTTTAAAGGCCCCCTTATGAAACTTTCAGGCGGTCGAATTTTGACCCAAAAACTGCACCACACTTGTTTTATCCTCGGGTCGGTGGATATGGTGTGGGTTTCGGGCAAAAATGCGACAGTCCGAATGTTTCATACTTATGCCATTTTTTTGTCTTTTTTCCCCTTTTAAAGATCCCCCACTATGAAACTTTTGGCCAGTCGAATTTTGGCTCAAAACCTGTGCCACCCTTGTTTTTCTTTGGACGGTGGATATGGCGCAGGTTTCGAGCGAAATTGCGACCAACCAAAAGTTTCATACCATTACCAAAGCATTGTTTGTATTTTTTTCATTTTGAAGGCCCCCTGGTATGAAACTTTAGGTCGATCGAATTTTGACCAGGAACCCGCACCACTCGTGTTTTGCCTTTGGGACGGTGGCTATGGTGTGGGTTTCGAGAGAAAATGCGATTGGGTGAAAGTTTCATATCGGGGCCATTTTTGTTTTTTCGCTTTTTTATCCTCTTCTAAGATGTCCAAGCAGTGGTTCCATTTGCAAAATACTTACTTCTAACACCTCCGACAACCCTGGAAGAAATTTCTATTCATGTCCCCTACCATCGGTTGATATGGTCTTAACTTCAATATTATCCTCACAAATTTATAAATTTTCAAATTTTTTTTTTATAAAATTGATTGTATGAAACTAGGTGTAAATTCTTTATGTGGTGCTATCAACTTTTCTGTATTGAGCATCAATGCACCTGTGGGGATGCTATAAATCAATTGTAGACGAAGTAACTAGACTAAAGATCAAGCTGGAACAATATAAGCGGATGATGGACCAAATGAGAAAGAAATTGCTTGATTTGATGTCGGTTTCTTATTTTATTAATGAATTTTTTTTCTTCTAAATATCCCTAATTAAGAGTTGTATTAATTATAATTATAACAGCTTTATTTGGTGTCTTTTATTGTACTTTAATTATAATTATAACAGCTTTATTCCCAGACATAATTAATTCGACTGAAGAACAATCTTATTTAGCACCGGCTGTTGGAATTAAATCCTATTACCAGAGTCGCAGCAGAAGCAAAAGATAGATCCGAAGATCTTACGATGTATGTTTCATTACAATTAATTCTACAAAACAATCTATATACAAATCTATGATCTTAGCATATGTGCGGACACCCAAGAGGCATACTACGATTTACGGAAGATATGCATGCATCTAGTTAGGTGTTTAGAATCATCATACCTTGTGGACCTATGATCCAAAGAGAATGGAACGATGATGAACCACACATGAATCGCAAGGGAAGCTGTTGGATGACACCTTGTCCTTTGCGAAGGGAGGAATCCTCGAAGTCCTATCTCTGAGTGCAAGGACTACGAGCCGACGGAGGAATTCGTTGCGAAGACGATGGTGAGTCATGAGATCTCCTCCTTCTCTTTCTCTCTTCTTCCTTATCCTTCCTTCCTCCTTTTTCTTCCTTCTTCTTCCTCTTTCTTCCTAGGCCGAAACCACAAAGAGGGAGAGAGGGAGAGGGGTTCGAGTTTTCTGAAGAGGGAAGAGCTAGGGCCGGCCCCTCTCTCTATTCCTCATATAGGGCCGGTCCCTAACTGCTCTACACAAGCTAGGGTCGGCCCCAAGCAGATTAGGATAGGGGGGTCAATTTTAGGGTTTCAGCATGCTTATCGTGAAGCCTGGATGAAAACGTCCTTCACGAAAAGTGAAATACTGTGAGAGATTAAGTGAGGTGCGCTACTCGGAATCGAGTTCCGTCAGTGCCTATGAGCTCTTGGAATCATTCTGCTCATTTTAAGATCCATATTTAATATATTATGAGCCTATTTTAGTATTTATTAAAATACCCCTACAGGCCCTAACACATGTGAATTAGGTTCTTAGGCTCTGGGCTTACGCTCTATCGTGCTACTTCGCATCCAACGTATCCAACCAAGTTGGAAAACAATTCATATATGCAATGACAGGGTGGAACCTTCAGGGTTCAGGATCTCTAGCTTTAACCAGATCCCTGATTAACTGTTCCGATAACACAACGAAAGTTCCGTTAAACAACCCTAATCCGATTAACCCTCGTAGCCACCCAGAGTGCGATGCGAGTTATACTCTAGTGATCTTAAACTTATGTTACTCTCTCGTAACCCTGTTCTCTACTATACTCTGATAATCCTTAGTCCCTTCTATTACTGGTGTCATGATTCGACTCGGGCGGTGGAGAGCACCGTTAGATCCCGATTGATCATCTGACTAGGATTTGATGACTTGTCATCTATAACACCACACACCTTCCGGTGCTATGCCTAGCAACCGAAACGTCGTCAGTCATACTGACAACCACCGGGCTTGGATTAATTGTGTGGATAAATTAACTCATCAAAACGCACCCATCCAATACTGAACGTCGGATAACCTGTAGGGATTGCATACCACTCAAGCACCAGCCGGGTAACCCAATGTACCGTGGTATTAGACTATGGAAGGTCCACACACATTGGCATATCAAATCACGACATAATTGGTTGGCCCAGTATATATGGTCCCTCAGGATTAAGGACAGATTATCTATAGTAGTAAGACGGTTTATACACCAGTATCTAAATCATTGAATTGTGCACCATCTTGGTTCCTGTTCAACACGATCATCGTGCTTGGTCAGGTGAATGAGAATCTCACATTATGATCGAATAACCAAATGTACCATGGTATTGGACTATGGAAGGTCCGCACACGTTGGCACATCAAAGCACCACACAACTGGTTGGCCCAGTGTATATGGTCCCTCAGGGTTAAGGACATATTATCTGTAGTAGTAAGACGATTTATGCACCAGTGTCTGAATCACTGGACTGTGCACCGTCTTGGTTCCTGTTCAACACGATCATCGTGCTTGGTCAAGTGAATGGGAATCTCACGTTCCTGTGGTGGAGACTTCACCATATCTTCTACCTGCTAACAGCTTATTCTCAGTGAAGCGACCAGCATCATCAAAGCTGTGAACTAGTTTTATATCTACACAGAACTGGTCAACTGGGTCTCCCAAGCATGGATCCACCATACGCCTCAGTGACCTACTATGTTCCCTAGGGTCCTTTATTATATATGTATTAATATATACTAAAATAGTATTCTAATTAGAGCAATAACCAAAGCCATCATTATTAATGTTAATATAGAAAATTCACGCTCAGGACACATGACACCAGCGCCATGTCCTATGGGCACTGACTCTCTGTGATATAGGTGCCGATGCCCTATGTTATGGGCGCCGACATCCTTTATTATTGGCATTGACACCCTATGTTATTAGGTTAAAATATAATAACTAATAATTATGCTAAAATATAATAAAAAAATATTAACATGACTAAATTATTGAAACTGAGTACATTAAACTAGCTGAGGGGATCCTTATGAAAAGTATTAGCTTTTACCTTATGGAATTAGAAAGTTACATGACTTTTTGTTGTGACCAGTAATTTTACATCTACCAGACTTAACCATCTTGCGCTCTTCTTCTTGAGATAATATCCGCTTCTTTTTTTACCTTCATACTGGATTCTTTATAACTGGTGGTAATATCTTATCATGTTCTTTTTCAATCTGTGTTACCCACTGACTTTTGTCGGTAACCGAGTAGATAGACTCTTTATATACTAATCGGTAAGAATCTGCGTTATAGTAGTGTGCACAATCAGAATAGGGATCCATCTTATACTGCGCAATTCTAGCTAAAGCATGAGCACATGGTATTGGCATGATGTCAAATTTACTATAAATGCATTGTTCTTTACCTAACATGACATGATCTTATTGTTTCAAAGATCTGATCATATATCCGTCTATATTAATTGGATAACAAGACGTGTTACGAGGTTTCTCCATATCTTTTGGCAACTCTTTCTCTACCCATGTAGTCAGTTTTGTTGCTATCATTGATGCAGCATTTCTATGTTTGAACCAAAGGCTTTGAACCTTTAATCGAAACTCCTAGATTAGCATGATGACAGGATACTCTCGTACTTCTTTCAACACGCTATTGTAAATTTCAAAAGAGTTGGTTGTAATAATATTGTATCTTTTCCGTGGAAAATAAACTGTCGTCCATCTTTCTTTCTTAATTTCACTAAGTTATTCGTATGCAACTTTATTTAGGTCTCTCATGGTTGTCATTACCCTTGTATATGTGTTTGCCCTTGTTGTCTTTGCAATAGTGTAAAAGTATGGATAAAAGTCTTGTTTGTTTGAATTTTGCATATATATTCTGTGATATATGAAATGCACAATAACCATGATATGCATCCAGAAAAACTGAATGCACCTGAGATACTAAACACTTTTATCGATCTGATATAATTACTAGATCCTCAAGATGTCCCAAAACAGCTTTCAATTGTGTCAAAAACTAATTCCAGCTATCGTTGTTCTCTGATTCTCCAACCCCAAGCGCAATCGAAAAGATATAATTATCACCATCCAAGGTTGTTGCAATAAATAGTTTCCCCTTATACTTTCCTTTAGTTGTGATCCATTAACAGATACTATTGGTCTTAACAACCCTCTTGGAATAGTTTTTATAGATTGACCGAGGACCATAAAGAAGCATTTGAACTATCCACCTTTAAGTAGAATTTGTGTAATTGTTCCTGGATTTTGTTTCTTAAGTTCTTAACAATAAACAGGAATAATAGCATATGAATCCTCATTTGATACTCTTAGCTTCTGAATAACTATATCTCTTATCATCCATGCTTTCTTATAGCTAATCTTCACTCCATACTTTTATTGAATATCATATATAATAGTCTTTCATGTATACAATATGTGAAATAAACCGATACATCACAAACTCGATCACTAATCAACTTACTCACATGGTTTGTTGATGATCAACCTCACGTTGAGACAACGAGCAATTATGTTGCGATGCTAACGGTTTAATTTAAAATATATCATTCTCCATCAATTTAGAAGCATGTAACCGTCAAGGACAATAATTCCTTTTGCAAATTATAGTATATCTGGTTTTGTTGGATTTTAAAACCATATACTCAATATTTGTATGTAAAGCATACTTATTTAACACTAAAATCATGGTCTTCTTATTCTTGAGCATCTAAAAGAGCTGAGGTTCTTGGGTACCATCATTCATTTCTATGTTATTAGGGAATTCACCATTCACATATATATCTTCAAAACCAGATAAGAATTTATTCATTGTTTTTTACTCTATCTTGGCCTTCTTAATCTAGTATTTCCTATCTTATTTACCAATATCTTTCTTTGGAATTATGAAACTTTTTTTTTTGGAGTTGTCGAAATCCTACATATACAAGTATATTTATAAGAAACTAAAATATATATAAATAAATTAATTCATAAAATTAATATAGAATAAAACAAATCATATAAACCTAATTGTAGATAATAACGGAAATACGGGAGAATAGTTTCTTTCGGAAGTAGCATGCATATGACTTAGTATGCGTTAAATTGAATCATATCCAGTATGATATTTGTTGTTATTGTTTTTGAATAAAGAATCTAATACATCACAACTATATCCACTACTACCAATAAATGAATCACTGTTAAGTCTTCAAATAATGCAATTTATTGCTTATTTCTTACTGTATTATCATCGCTTTCCTACGTAAAACTTTTTATATACTCGTAAAGCGCATCAGTTTCTTTGCACCACGATATAGTAGACTCTCATACGAACCCAACGATATATTGGTTCGCTCTCATACACATCGTGCATGATAGTTATACTGCCTGATAATCCAAATTATCCTTTTATCGATTAATGCCCCGGAACCTTATGGACATCATTTCATGTGTGATTTTTAGGGAATTGATCCGGTTATCGATGCATTCAGCTCAAGAGCGTTATGATCAAGCAATGGATATTCTCACGACAATTCAATGGAAGTTGTACAGGCAGTATGCGGACATTTCTGAAGGACCGATGATGGATTCGATGATAAATTCGGATGATGATAAGTGGGTGACCAAGCCTTCCACGTGACCCCATTGCGCTTGAACCCATTAACCAACCCAAGTCGCCCATAAACCCGTCATGGCCAAGACTTCGATCGAATCGCAACCTCGATTCTCTCTCATGACCTATTCTTTCTTCTAAATCAAAGTCGCGCATTCCCATAAGTCTTTAAGTACGTATCAAACCCGGCTCAGTCATGCACCCACCTCTCCTTTCCACTTAATCGCAACCGTCCGATTGCCCATCATTCAATGTAATAACAATGCATGGCATTTCTTTCCATCTCGTCCATCAAACCCAGCCCTTCATCTCTTTTAATCATGGCCGTCCCATGCATCGATCAGCTCTAAATCCCTCTAAACCAGAACCCATCACAACAGCCATCCGATTCATCACAACCATCCGTTCCACCTATCAAATCCATGCATGCATGTGCACCGGAGCTCACCCAATCTCTCCCTTTAAAAATGGATCCCATCAGAGCCGTGTCTCTCTCACCCACCATAAACCGGAACCCAGCCGCCCATCTTTCATTCCCACCTAATCCCTGCCGTCCGATCCTAGAACCAAAGCCATGCAGCCCTCCAGCACACCGGATCCTACCGAACTTGCAGCTTTCTCTCCCGTTTCTTTCTTTCTTTCCTTGATTCTCTCTCTCTAACTCTCTCTCTTTCCTTAACCGCTCCCCACCAGCTCTCTCTCTCCTCCCCGACCCGATCGACCTGCACCCGAATTCCTTTCTCTCTCCAAGATCGCGCCACCCAGCGTGGAAACCCCGATCAGCCTCCCTCTAAAACCGAACACCTCTCTCTATCTTTCCCGAACTTCTCTCCTCTCTCTTTCCTTATCTCTCTCTAACCGAAACCCTCTCTCTCTATTGCCGGATCTGTAGCCACTTGGAAGCCATCACAGCCGTCCGTAATCGAGAACCCATGCAACCCGAATGCCCAGCTCTCTCTCTCTCCCATTTACTTCCCTCTCTAAAAACAAATCACAGCCGTTCGGTTTGCATGATCCCAACCGGACTTCTTTTTTCTACTAACCGGTTTTCTCTCTCTAAAACGGGACCCCCTCTTCTCTATATAGGGCCCCGAACTTGAGACGACGGGGACCATCTTCGACCACCAAAAGCCTGAACTTCATGAGGCCGAACCATCACCATTAACTCGGACCATAACCACCTTCCACCATCTAAGCCCGAACTTCATCATCGACCAATCCCCATCGTCCCCCATTTATCACCCCGGATCCATCATCTTCCATCCGCCAAGCTCCGAGCCACGCTTCATCCTAGCCGAAGTCAAGCCGCACTCCATCGTCCTCACCGTGGAAGCCCATCTCGAAGCATGCTGTCATCATCGTCGCACATCGTCATCATCGCCGGAAGCCGTCATCCACGCTCGTCAACCTTCGTATCGTCATTAATGGAGTTTGCTTGCACTTGTGTTTTTCTGTTAAATTCTATGAACATGCGCGGCTAAACCCCTAGCTAAGGCTATGGGGGATGCCTAGTAGTATGCTATGTTTTTCATTTGATCAATGATAAGGTTTAATTTTCGTATGATTGAATCTTATATGGATGATACTGTTTGACGATGTATGTTATTTTACTTGCACATTTGTTTGACTCCGTATTGACTCCGGGCATACGGACTGCTTATGAATCCCTGTGGTAAGATCGCACGAGCGTAACGAGTCTCTCGTCATATGATTTTCAATCTATTTTAGTATGTTGGATGCTTATCATTAGAAATCGATGTATGTGTACAAGTCCTTTTGATTGCACATCGACTCCGGGCATGTGCAATGCTTAAAGACCTCTGTAGCATGCGTCCGAACTTAATCTTCATACTATCCTCGTACAAATTATTGATCAAAAGAATACATAATATACTACTAGGTTGAACCCGGATGCCTTAGCCTCATCTCCATCGTAACCTCCTTTAATTAATTGCAATATTTAGTTCTATTTAATTTAGTAACGTAGTTTCATCATTCGTGCTCCACTCTCAGTGGAAAACCCTGAATTACACTCACGTTCACGCACTTCCATCATATTAGTTCCCATTAGTCCTTCAGTCCCTGTGGAATCGACCTCGGACTCACCGAGATTACTACTTCGCTACACACCCTATACTTGGGGTTAAATTGCACTTTTTAGTCCCTTAATTAGGACTACTTAAAGTTGTAGCAATCACCACCATGATTGGTAGATTTTATGTTAAGGTTAATCCTCTGATCAATAGGATCCACTCTACTGTTTCTATTCAACCTCAAATCAGGAGTAAGACATTCGTTAAAGTC